>JANUWF010001067.1:835000-1435000 GCA_026120185.1 Voacanga thouarsii | reverse complement strand
ACAGATAGACAACTCAACTAAATTGAACAAGTACCGCCTATACCCGATCAGGGCTCTAACAAATACAATTATCAAATATCAATAAAGTCGGCAAGGCCAAATAGTCCAAGCATAAAGAAACTAGACAAAATTCAAAATTAACAGATAAGTCAGTAATGGATATGAGAGACTTGCTTGCGGGATAGGAGGACACAGTAGCACTGTTCCGTCAGATCGTACCCGGCGCCAACCCAACTAGACGCACCTAGCATCGACACTCCTCTGGATAAGCTGCGACGCGACAGATAGAAACGTTGACCGAATCACACCAGTTCAATACTGGTTTGATTTCAAGAAGTTATTCGCCCCCACTCCAGTGCAATGGGTACAACAATTCTCCTTGTAGGATAAGACGGTCTCAAATCGCTGTCGACACACATCAACTGCGATCACCTCGCAAATCTCCTTAGTTCACCGGTCCTGTTTTATCAGAAAACTATGGGTCGTAATAGGGAGAACAAAAGAGGCAATTTTTCTCTCAAGGAAGCAAAACCTAAAAAAAAAAAAACCCCGAACCCCAGTGGAGGCTCTGTTGTTTTTCTTTTAATATTGCCTCTGGGGAAAACTTAAACCAATCCGAATCAGGAGAGCCTAATTCTAATCAGTTTTAATGTTTTCTTTTTTTCTTTTTCAAGTTAGAATTAATTGAGCCAAATAAAAAAAGATGACCGTAAAAACATGGGCTAAGCTCGAGCTGAGCTAGGCAGGCAGTGTGCACATGTGACAACCCCACTATCTTGGGCTTTTCTATCAAGTTTATAGAAAAGTCTTTTAATATATAAAGGCTGCCACACTCCTCAACTTTTTCCATGTAGGACTCATGTCTAACATGAGTTTTCAAATGGTTAAATACCCAACTTTAATGATAATTAATTATGGATTCCTACAATGAAAATGGCTTCTACCATAATCAAAATAATCTTTAACATGTCAAAAACAACTCCTATTAATTATTGTAGACTAACTAGTCATAAGTTAAACGTTATTAACTCCCAAAATTGTCATTTTCAACAATCTCCCAGAAATCCATAGTTAAAGACTATTCAGGATTTACATATTTGTTTTCGATAATGGTACCTTCCAATTTGAACCACTACAGCTAAGTTATCCAACTTATGCCCCCACAGAAGCAAATGGACTTGATCGTTGTTGAGTGTGACGGCGTCCATTAGTAACAACATACTATCGGCTATGGAGACAATCTTTAGAGTTGACACGTTATGATTATGTGTCCTGATATTGTCTCATGAGTGTATTCAGAGAAAATTCAATTCTCTTTAGTTGCAGCCACACAACACTACTCACATAGTTGACGATCTCCAAGGATGTACTGCTAGCATCCTGTCTAAAAGACTTGATCCTATTCAGAGTCAAAACTCTTACTAATTACAGTAATACCTTAGTACTCTATCCAAGGCCTCTCAATGAGTCCGATTTAGATAACTTGTATATCTTGCCAACTTAGATATAGAAAATGAAATATCTGGTCTTGCGCCATTTGCAAGATATTGTAAGCTACTAATAATTTGAGAATACCTTAATTGAGACACAATAATTCTACTTTCATTCTTGAACAAAGCTACAGAATGATCACTTGGAGTTTTAGCAATTCTACAATTTTAATAACCATATTTCTCAAGAACACTCTCAATATAGTGAGTTTAGGAAATAGTTATCCCCTTAGTTGAGTGAATCAACTTTAGGCAAAGAATTACATTTGCTACTTCCATATCCTTCATTTCAAACATACTTTTCAAGAATGATTTAGTCTCATTAATTACCTCAACATTGAATCCAAATAGCAAAATGTCATCCATATACAAGTATAGTACAATTCATGCATTACGTTTAACATTACAGTAAACACATTTGTCATTCTCATTTATGATGAAGCCAAATGATAAAATAGTTTATTAAATTTTTCATGTCATTGTTTAGGTACTTGTTTTAGACCATGTAGGGATTTAACAAGTTTACAAACTTTCCGTTCATTTCCTTTGGCTACAAATCCCTCAAGCTGATCCATATATATCTTTTCTTTAAGATCATCATGAAGAAAAGCTATCTTCACATTCATTTGGTGGATGGTGAAACCATGTATAGAAGCCAATGCAATTAGCACTCGAATTGTAGTTAGACGAGCAACAGGAGAGTATGTATCAAAGTAGTCTATTTCCTCTTTCTTTCTAAACCTTTTGGCAACTAATCTGACTTTATACTTATCTATGATCCCATCTGGTTTAAGTTTTTTCTTAAATATCTATTTGCATCTAATTGTAGTGCACCCAGGAGGGAGATCTACCAGTTTCCATATTCCATTGGAGATAATGGAACCTATCTCACTTTTGACAACTCCTTTCTAATGCCCTACTTTTGAGGAAGCCATGGTTGCTTGAAAGGTTAAAGGTTCGTCCTCAACATTGTAAGTGACAAAGTCATTTCCAAAGTCCTTGACTACCTTAACTCTCTTACTCTTTCTAGGTTCTTCCAATTCTCCAATTTGAGTGTTGAAATTATTTGGACCTGCCCTCACATCTTTCATCCTTTCCACATGATCAGGAATGGAATCAGATGTTAAAGCTGAATCTAAAGTAGAAACATTTTGAGGTAAACCAGTTTTCACGGGAAACACATCCTCAAAGAATGTAGCATCACGGTATTGAATAATAGTGTTAATATCTATGCTAGGTATTTCAGACTTAATTACCAAAAACCTCATAACATAGTTTATTTCCACATAACCAATAAAGATAGTATCAACAGTCTTTGGTCCTAACTTCTATTGGTTTGATAGAAAATAGAGGAGCATGTTGTAGCAACGGAGAACAAATAGAGGCAAAGAAAAACCATTAAGAGTAGCAGCATGGAAGCATTTAAAACATACCTCTAGGTGCCTTAAACCTCTTAGGCTGTGAAAGACTGGATTGAACCACAGGGACAGCCCATTCTTGCTCGCTTGATAAAGTTTTCGGTTAAAAACCTGCTAACCTCCTACTCTGCCTTATTTGCATGAATGATGAACGCCAAAGCTTTTCGGTTGTCAAAATATTCCACTGCCTAAATCATTATTGGTGAAACAAAGGGTGAAGAGGATGATCTCAAGAGGAGAAATGAATGGTCTCAATCTTCTCCTTGTTTTGTGAAAACTAAAACGTTGAGGAGGAATCCTCTCAACCTTCTTGGTGAACTAAAGGTTGAGCAGAAAATCAACCACCTGACAACCTCTTGTATTCTTTGCTAATATAAAGAATAAGAGAATCAAGGGTCACACCATCAAGAGAAGGAGTACCAAAGGTCACGAGAGGGAGAGAGCTTAGGAAAAGAAATCGGCACCGTCTATGGTCTGGAAGGCTGTCCGTGCGCTAGTTTTCTCATGGGTCCTGATTCTGTGCGGCGGGTGCAGTGGGCCACAATGCATATGGGTGCATAATCCAGTGTGGCGGTTGCAGTGGACCAAGGAGATTTTTTTAAAAAACATTTTCCTTGCAATTTTTTTTTTTGGTTTTGGATCCCATACCAGGTGAAGTTAATATTTTGCAATAGTTAATATTCGAGGAATATATTTGCATGAAAAATATTAATAACGGATTTTAAGATTAAACAAGACCATTAATTAATTAATTAATTAATTAATTAATTAATTAATTAATGTGTTTAATTCTATTATTTGGGCACTTAGGTTTAAAAATAGAATAGCATGAAAACGTTTACTATTTTCTAGCATGTTAATTTATTTTGAGTACCTATGTGCACGTTTTCTCAAAGACCAAAGTCTTTGGAAATATTTTTGACAAAAAAATATTTTTCTTTAAAAATTAAATGGTTATTTTAAGTTGAACAAAAATTAATCTTTAGATATTTTCTCAAATGATTTAATTCTTGACATAAAAAATATATTGGATTTATATATTTTTGTAAGGTTAAAATAGAAAGCCATTTTGTTTTAATTTTGGCACAAGAAAAATTATTTTGTCAAATAAACTTGAGACCAAAGTCTCTAGAAAATTTTAATTGAAATTTTTTTTGAAATCATTAAGATTTAACTTAAATAAAATTAGTCTATGAAAAAATCTCTCAAAGGATATAAGCATTGACAAAGAGATTTTAATAGATTTAGATATTTGATTTTTGAGTTAAGGAAAAACTTAATGAAAATTTCAAAAGGGTATTTTTCAGAAAACCTTTCTTTTTAAAAGACTAAGTGGGAGAGGGGTTCCAACGATCCCACGGCTTCCATCATGATCTTCATTAGAGATCGTGAGTCCCATCATGTCACCCTGGGAGTGAAACCGTATAGGATGGGAATACCATAAGGATCTAAATCTAATGGGAGGATGTAATTAATAATCCGAACACGTATTATAATCGGCCAACTCACGTTGGATGCTATAGTGCGAGGTATGTCTATAGGAAATGAGAGAAAACGACCATCCCCTCGATGGAGTTACCCTCTAGATCATTACCTAGAAGGGAAATTAATTTGTGGTGGTTAATATATTTAGCTTAGGAAACTGGTAATCTTCCTAAGAAGCTATTTCTTCGATTTTTTATATCAGAAACTAGTCTAAGAGGGCATACTTCCCAACAACTTCTTCCTCTTGTATTCCAGGATTAGAACTTTTGCAAGACAACTTTACACACAGAAGTATTTTAAGTTAGGTTTCCTACATTTCCAGATTTCAAACGGAGTTACCTCTTTATATTTGTGAGGGACTCTATTCAGAATATGACAAGCAGTATTCAAAGTCTCACCCCACATATACTTAGGCAATCTAAAATTTAAAAGTAAACTGTTGATCATATCTTTAAACGTTCTATTTTTTCGTTCAGCAATCCCATTAGATCCATTAAAAGATATTAGATCTTTAAAAGTCTAATCCATTACTTTGGTAATATTCAACAAATGGATTCAACTGATACTCTCTACCTCTATCATATCTTAACCTTTTAAGTTCCTTGCCAATTTAAGTTTGGGTTTCATTTTTAAATATAAGAAACTTTTCAAGTGCTTCATTTTTATGTTTAAGTAAATAAACATAGCAATATTTACTATAATCGTCAATAAAAGTAATGAAGTATTTCTTATGATCCCTAATTAACAAACCATTGAATTCACAAATATCTCTGTGAACTAAATCAAGAATTTCTTAATCCGTTTCAATTGAATAATAGGGTTTCCTGATTGTTTTAGCTTCTACACACACTTGACATTTGTTCTTATCAATTGAATGTTTAAAGATCAAGTCTAAATTCATTATTCTTTTAATAGAATCTAAATTCAAATGTCCAAATCTACTATACCAAATATCAGTGGATTCAATAATGTGTACCATAGAATAAACAAAATTCCCAATAGAAGAAGCTTTATTCAAATCAGAAGTAATGGTTCAACTCTTAATTTAAACAAACCATCTAACAAATAACACTACAGGAAAAATCACTTTTTGCGACGGTTTTTTTGCAACGGCTACAATACCGTCGTTAATTAGCGACAGTTTTGCGATGATTATCCATGAACCCGCGAGTTAACCAACACCGTCGCAAAATCGTCGCAATTTGCAACGGTTTTACGACGGCCAAAATAGCCCTCGCAATTTGTAGCAAAACCCTCACAATTTGCGAGGGTTTTACGACAGTTTTGCAACGGATTTTTGATAATTTAAAAAATACAAAAATAAAAATGGCCGTCGCAAAACCCTCGCAATTTGCGAGGGCTTTGCGACGGCCTTTAACCCTCGCAAAATTGTGAGGGTTTTGCGACGGCCATTAAATCCTCGCAAATTGTGAGGATTTTGTGATGATTTTTTAAATAAAATATTTAAATAAAATTTTTTGAAATTTTGTCGCAAAATTTTGCGACGGTCGATTGTTTTTTGAAAATTTTTTTTAAAATTATTTTTGGATGTCCATCGCAAATCCTCGCAAATTGCGAGGGTTTTGTGATGGTTTTTTTAAATAAAATATTTTGAAAGTCCGTCGCAAAACCCTCGCAATTTGGGAGGATTTTGCGATGGTCGATTATTTTTAAAAAAATATTTTAAAAAATTGAATGGCAATCGCAAAGCCCTCGCAATTTGCCAGAGTTGTGCGACAGCATTTAACCCTCGCAAATTGCGAGGGTTTTGCAACGATCGATTATTTTTTAAAAAAATATTTTAAAAAAATTTGAATGGCCATCGCAAAGCCCTCGTAATTTACGAGGGTTTTGCGATGATTTTTCTAAATAAAAATTTTAAATTTTTGAATTTTTTAAATTTTTAAAAAAAAATCTGAGAACTCTAATACGTCGCAAATCCATCACTAATTGCGACCAATTTGCGAGGGTTTTTACGACAAAATAGGGTTTTAATCTATATTTTTTAAAATTTTTTAATTTTTATTTATGTGTGTGTGGTAGTGTATTTTGACAAATTTACTGAAATATTTTTAATAACATGTCTCAATTTGTGCATTTTTTTTAATAATTTTGTATATGTAATTATGTTATGTTATACACCTAATGTATTGCATAAGTAAATATATATATTTAATTATATTATGTTATATGCTTACTCTAATATATAAGTATATGTATACGATATATATAAGTATCTCTTTAATTTAATATATATATTATAACATGTAGGTATGTATATACATATATCTAATTTTTTGATCCATCACTTTGATT
Source organism: Voacanga thouarsii (assembly GCA_026120185.1). Lineage (NCBI taxonomy): Eukaryota > Viridiplantae > Streptophyta > Magnoliopsida > Gentianales > Apocynaceae > Voacanga > Voacanga thouarsii. The sequence goes on along the minus strand of JANUWF010001067.1, from coordinate 1,428,291 downwards.
AAGTAGTGTATAAAGTAAAATATATAAAGAAAAATAATTCAAATACTGTTGTTATTGTTGATATTACTAAAAAAATGGTGAAATTTATAATGTAATGATCAGTTTGTAATGTTCTTCGTCTCCTACACGTTAATATATATTATACTATATAGCTTTGTATATACATATGTCTAATTTTTTTATCTATCACTTTGATTAAGTGATGTATAAAGTAAAATATATAAAGAAAAATAATTCAAATACTATTATTATTATTTAGATCACTAAAAAATTGATGAAAATTATAATGTAGAAATCGATTTGTAATGTTCTTCATCTCTTACATGTTAATATATATTATACTATATAGCTATGTATATACATATGTCTAATTTTTTTATCTATCCATTTGGTTAAAGGGTGTATAAAATAAAATATATAAAGAAAAATAATTTAAATACTACTATTATTATTGAGATTACTAAAAAAAAAAATAGTAAAACTTATAATATAGAGATCGATTTATAATGTTCTTCGTATCAATTTGTGAGAAATTAGCGAGGGTTTTATTTTTTTGTTGCAAATTGCGACGAAATAGCTAGAAATTCAAAAAAAAAAAAAAAGGCTAAACATTTCCTAAACTATGAAAATTTCCACTCCCTCCTTTGTTTTTTTTCCCTCCTCCTTCCTCATACTTCTTCTTCTTCTTCGCTACCCATTTCCCCCCTCCCCGCAGCTCCCTCCCTCTCCCCACAACCCCACTTCCTGCAGCTCCCCCTCCCCCGCAGCGCCTCCCCCTCCCCGCAACTCCCCCCCGGCAGCCCCCCTCACCGCCACTCCCTCCCCCTTCCCGCGCCTCCCCCTTCTCGCAGCTCCCCCTCCCACGCTGCGCTTCCCCCCAGCCCACCTCTCCTACCTCCCCCTCCCACGCCGCACCTCCCCCTACCCCTCCAGCCGGCCTCCCCCCTGGTGCTGCGCCCCACCCCACAGCAAGCTCCATTCCCGTGCTACTGCTGAAGCTGAACTGTAAGACTTAATTTTATTTTTTTTTTCATTTTACTTATGTTTTGTCTGAAGTTGAACTGCTGGAGTTGATACTTGTTTGGGCTGGTTCTATATCATAGGTGTATAGTGTATTTTCATGTAATATGCTAACTACTTCTAATATATTTTTCCTGCCTACTACCCTTCAACCTGATTGGGGGAAATGAAGAAAGTAAAATCAACATAAAAATATTGAGTAGTCTTCTGTTAGAGCAGGCAAATGTAACTGAAATTGTGGAAATGAATTGTTGCTTTTCAATTCAGTGATATTGATGTTTGGTACAATTCTTTTTTATATATCATTACATTTTTTCTTGCCTTGGTGTTGAATTCATATGTTGGATTCCCCGTGAGTAATGGATGATTACTCCTCTTGGGTAATGGGTGATTACCCCTAGTTTCCTATTGTTTTTTTTCTATAAATGAATGATCTATTTTTGTTATTTGCAATTGCATTGTGATTGTCAAATTTTGAGGTGGCCTCTTGCCTGGAAAATGTCTAATTATAGGGGAGACTCTATCAAATTTTTTTCAAAATCTGCCACTATTTACTTTGCTCACATGCCAATCACAAGACTTCTTATGTGAATCACTTATTTTTCTTATTGAATGTTCATTGGTAAAGACTTTTGGGGTGGTGTATTTTGCTTCATAGTTTATAATAATAATAATAATAATAATAATAATAATAATAATAATAATAATAACAACAATAACAACAACAACAACAACAACAACAACAACAACAACAACAACAACAACAACAATAATAATAATAATAATAATATCATTAAAAAATAACAATGTTAATAATAGTATGAATAATAAAATTATGATAATAATTTAAGTATCAAAAGTAACAATAATATTACTATTCTAATCATATGGTGCAACAATCTCTTCTAATCACACAATCACAGTCCACAACGATTATCCCATGCAATTTATTTGAGTAATATGAGTGTATATTCTATATTTTGGACATCTTTTTGTTAGATAATGGAAAGAAAAATGTAATTGCACTTCTCTTCCTTTTGTTCAAGGGGTGATTCTACGCAATTTGCGAGGATTTTGATACGAACCAATGTATTTTGTCCCAAAACGGTAGCAAATTTGCTTCTTCGGCAAAATTTGACCAAAAATATTCATCGCAAATAGCGACGGTTTTTTCTTTGCAACGGCCAAAACCGTCACAAATCGGGTTAGCAATGGTTTTTTGCCGTCGCAAAACCCGAATTTTCCTATAGTGTAACCTTTTCCAACAAAAGAATTGTAGTGCATAATCACTACTTTATTACATTTGAAAGTAAATTCATAACCCTTTCTAACTAAACATGATCCACTAAAAATATTTCTATGAACTGTTGGAACATGCTGCACCCTATGAAGAGAAAGAATACGCCCTGAAAAAAACTTCAAGTCCATGCGCCCAATCCCCAACACATTTGCTACAATTGAGTTCTCCATCTTCACAGTTTTTCTTTTAATAGGCTGGTAAGAAACAAAAAGTAATTTATCAGCACAAACGTGCGCATTTGCTCTAATATCAACTAGTCATTCAAGTGACTCATAAATAGTAAAGACTTTTGAGTTAACAGAAACATACCTTTCTTCATTATTAGAAGTAGTGATGCCAGTTCCAATCTCAATGGTACAAACCTCAACAAGGTGTGTACTCAAATTAGCTTCCACTTGACTAGTATCCTCTACCACTACATTGACTTGGGCTTTAGAATTTGATTCTTGTTTGATTTTGGAATTTTTAGATGGACAGTTCTTAGCCCAATATCCAACCTAACCATAATTCCAGCAAGGTTTGTTCGCATTCGATTTCTTCTTGGCTTTGCCATTTGTCTAGTCTATGTTTTTAGAATTTGAATTAACCCCCACATTCCTCTGATTATTGCTCTTTTTTCTAGTAGTCAATACATGGACATTAGACTCCACAGGTACCATATGACTATTCTTTCTATATTGTTCTTCAATGGATATTGATTTCATCAAGTCATTTAGAGAAATTTTCTCCGTCTTGTGTTTGAAAGACATACCAAAGTCCTCCTAAGACTTAGGAAATTTCTCTATCACTGACATCACTTGGAACTTCTCAGGAAGTTCCATATCCATTTCATGAAGAGAGTGAAAAATCAATTGTAACTCTTAAGTCTGTTCAGTCACATACTTGCCCTCAACCATCTGAAATTTCAGGAATTGGGAGACATAATACCTTTCCAGACCTTGATCTTTAGTATTATATTTCTTATCTAACTCATCTCATAGCATCTTTGTTGTGTATGACTCGGAGCAACAGACATCAAAAAGAGCATTTGTCAATGCTGACAATATTGCCCATTTGCCTACATCGTTCCATTCATGCCATGTAGCAATCTCAGCTACTCTAAGATGCCTATCAGTTGGTATGGACCTGTCTACCTGCACTGCTGATAATAAACCCCTCATGATAAACCAATTGCTTATATGCAACAGAAGCAGTACCTAACGAATGGCCATTACATATAAACAGATAATTGCAGAATAACTTCTTGAAGACTGTTAGAAAACAGGGTACTCATGAGCACAGACAGGCAACTCAATTGAATTTAACAAGCACCGTATATACTCGATTAGGGCTCTAACAAATACAATTATCAAATATCAATAAAACTAATAAGGTCAAACAGTCCAAGCATAAAGAAATCAGACAGAATTCAAAATTAACAGATAAGTCAGTAATGGATCTAAGAAAGTTACTCGCAGGATAGGAGCACACAATAGCACTGTTCCGTGAGATCGTACCCGGCGCCGACCCCACTAGACGTACCCGACGCTGGCTCTCCTCTAGACAAGCTATGACGTGACGGACAGAAACGTTGACCAAATTACTAGTTCAATACTGGTTTTGCCTTCAAAAAGTTATTCGCCTCACTCCGACACGATGGGTATAGCGACTTTCCTTGTAAGATAAGACAATCTCAAATAGCCGTCGATGCACACCAATTGCGATTACCTCGAAAATCTCCTCAATTTACCAGTCCTGTTCAGTCAGAAAACTATGGGTCGCAATAGGGAGAATAGAAGAGGCAATTTTTCTCTCAAGGAAGCAAAACCCATGCAAAAAAAAAAAAAAGAAAAAAAACCAGAACCCCAGTGGCGGCTCTATTGTTTTTCTTTTAATATCTCCTATTCTGTTCTCCCTATCGCGGCCCATAGTTTTTCTAATCAGTTTTAATGTTTCCTTTTTTTTCTTTTTAAGTTAGAGTTAATTGAGCTAAATAAAAAGAGAGGACCGTGAAAACATAGGCTAAGCATGAGCCGGGCTAGGCGGGGCCCACTACCTTGAACTTTTCTATTAAGTATATAGAAAAGTCTTTTAGTATCTAAAGGCTTTCACACTCCTCAACTTTTCCTATGTGGGATTCATATCTAACATGAGTTTTCAAATAGTTAAATACTCAATTTTAATGATATTTAATTATGAATTCCCACAATGAAAATGACTTCTACCATAATCAAAATAATCTCTAACATGTCAAGAACAACTCTCATTAATTGTTTTAGATTAACTAATTATGAGTTAAAAGTTATTAACTCTCAAAGTTATCATTTTCAACACCTTGTTCTATTAGAGACGTGAAGATGATCAATTGACAAACCTGGAGATTGATCTCTTAATTCTCCCCCTAAGGCAATCCCCTCGCTGGGAGCAGTTGTTATTTCAATCAACGATTTGTGTAATAATGCAAGATGTTACACGTACATGCCAGGCGCATCGATCAACATCTAATGTAGAAAAACGGTGTGTATATACATTAGATGTTGATTCTACACTAAGTAGAAAACGATTACCATGAGTTCCGTTTTAGCTTCTCTTGCAACTTCGGCTTAGTTGAGGAAGTGACTATTGTGTTCTACATACTACATTGTTTATAGTTGTCTTCGTAGGTTTTCAGAATATATATCCTTTGATAATGAAGGCTACTGTCTTATACTAGTTTAATATTTGTGACGGAAAGTGGAGATTTTAGTGAGGGAATTAAGTTTGTAATGAATGCATATCACTATGTAAATAACGTTACTTTGATTATTATTATTCGTATCATCTCAAAATATAAATCTTTTTAAATTTACATACAAAAATTGAATACTTTGAAAATGAGATATTCATTTATTTTAGTTGTACAAAATTATCAAATATATATTTATTTTTTAAAAAATTAACATTTATTTTGAATATTTCAACATAGAAATGTGAATATTCCATTGGAGAATGGAAGAGTATTTAAGTAGTTACTTTCTTTTATGCTTGTTTCCACACAACAAAGCAAGGTAAAACAAAATCCTAAAGAAAAATCCCCAGGCAATGGCGATCCAAAAGCTCTCCCACGTGCTAAGAACAGTAATCCCTCTCTCCTTCAATACGTCTGCACCAGTAATGATGCAAGTTGAGCTTGTGACATTCTTCCCCAGCGTTTTGCCAATGCTATTCAGCAGCTTCTCTTTCAATTCGATCGAAGCTGAAGCCATCATACTGTTATCAAAAGCTTGAACTGCCGTAACAAAACATTTGCTTGGATCCCCATATTCATTCTGCAACTGGGCTTGGAATGGGTATTTCTTGATTGACAAGTAGTGCCATTTCCAGTAACTTGGAATTCGATTGCTGCTGATGTACAAGCCACAGAATAGAAGGAAGAGCGACAATAATGCTGAAATCACAGTAAAGCCAACCAAAACTTGGGGAACAAGTTCTACAATCAAAGACATGAAAGAATTCCCCGACCAAAATGATGCGAAGATCCCAATAAAATAGAAAAGCCCTTAATCCACCGTCTAGGCCAACCACCCAGGATGTAATGACTGAAAATGTGATGGAAAGGACTAGCAAGGATGGTAGCCAAGACAATGCGTGAGAAAGCACATACGAATACTTTCTGTAGGCATTGAAAGCTGTCTCTCTCATAACGATACTCCGTTCTTGGAGGAAGCTTCCCCATCCCTCAGCACAAATATAGAAGACTGTAGCTATGGCGAAGCCCAAAAACAGTATCGTTTCTGTGTTTCCTTTTGGGGAAATATCAAGTTGCCAATACACACCTGCAAAGATGATTGCTGTCAAAATTGTAAAAACAAAACGACTGATGAAATGCTCTGGCAATCGTTGGGAACTGAGGAGCGATTGCTTCAACACTCTAGAATTTCAATTCAAAATGGATTAGAGAAAGTTTGAATCTTTGTGGGAAGATTGCCATCCTGATTGGTTGCCCTGGAGACTAATTTTCCTCGTGAAATACTGGAAATGATGGCTTGCCTCAATGATGAACCACACGTAGGTCGTGATGGTTCCATTGCTGGCGAACTTAGGTTCATGATATTCTGCCAGGTCCTGTTGAATTGAACCAAGCTTTTAATCCCATCAGGGATGCTCTGCAGATTGCAAATCAGATCCAAAGCAGCCTCATAAAGGGTTTTCATCTTCAGGTATTGGATGCCCGAAATCTGACAAGTAAGAGGACAAATTGGACGGAGAACCACTGTAAACTATTTTCCCATGAGACAAGAATATCAACCGGATAAGTAGGCCCAAAACTCAAAAACTTGGCTGGTGTATAGACATGATTACAATGCTTCCAGTCTGGGCAATTCTTTGTAAAACCTTGACTACCACTATAGGAAAAATCGCGATTTGCGACGAATTTTTTGCGACGGCTTCAATACCGTCGCTAATAGCGACCAATTTGCAACGATTTTCAAACAAGTCGCGAGTTGACCAAAACCGTCGCAATTTGCGACAGTTTGAGACGGTTTTGCGACGGCCAAAATACCCGTTGCAATTCGTAGCAAAATCATCGCTATTTGCGAGGTTTTTGCGACGGCTATTTATTTTAAAAAAATATTTTTAAAAAAATTTTTGAACGTCCATCGCAATTTGCGAGAGTTTTGCGACGGCAAGTTATTTTTTAAAAAAATATTTTTAAAAAATTTTTTGAACGTCCAAGCAAGTTATTTTTTAAAATTTTTTTTTAAAAATTTTTTGAACGTCCATCGCAAAACCCTCACAAATTGCGAGGGTTTTGCGATGGCAAATAACCCTCGCAATTTGCGAGGGTTTTGCGACGACAAATTATTTTTTAAAAAATATTTTTAAAATTTTTAAACGTCCATCGCAAAGTCCTCGCAATTTGCGAGGGTTTTACGACGTAGTTAGCCCTCGTAATTTGCGAGGGTTTTGCGACGGTAATTTATTTTTTTAAAAAAATTTTTGAACGTCCATCGCAAAACCCTCGCAAATTGCGAGGATTTTGCGACGGCGATTTATTTCAAAAAAATATTTTTAAAAAATTTTTGAATGTCCATCGCAAAACCCTCGCAAATTGCGAGGGTTTTGTGACGACAAATTATTTTTTAAAAAAATATTTTTAAAATTTTTGAACGTCCATCGCAAAGTCCTCGCAATTTGCAAGGGTTTTACGACGGTAGTTAGCCCTCGCAATTTGCGAGGGTTTTGCGACGGTAATTTATTTTTTTAAAAAATATTTTTTTAAAAAAATTTGTGAACGTCCATCCCAAAACCCTCGCAAATTGAGAGGATTTTGCGACGGCAAATAACCCTCGCAATTTGCGAGGGTTTTGCGACGACCGATTATCTTTTTAAAAAATATTTTTAAAATTTTTGAACGTCCATCGCAAAGTCCTCGCAAATTGCAAGGGTTTTGCGATGGCTATCTATTTTTAAAAAAAAAAATTTTAAAAAATTGAACGTCCATCGCAAAACCCTCGCAGTTTGCGAGGATTTTGCGATGGCAAATAACCCTCGCAATTTGCGAGGGTTTTGCGACGATCGATTGTTTTTTTAAAAAATATTTTAAAAATTTTTGAACGTCCGTCGCAAAGGTCTCGCAATTTGCGAGGGTTTTGCGACGGTCAATATTTTTAATTAAAAAATAAATAAATGAAAAAATTTATAGAAAATCTCAAAACCCCAATTCGTCGCAAATCCGTCACTAATTGCAACGAATTTGCGAGGGTTTTACAACAAAATAGGGTTTTAATCTTTTTTTTAAAAATTTTTCTTTATGTGTTTATGTGATAGTGTATTTTGACAAATTTACTGAAATATTTTTAATAACATGTCTCAATTAGTGTATTTTATTATAATTTTGTATATGTAATTATGTCATGTTATATACCTAATGTATTGCATAAGTAAATGTATATAGTTAATTATGTTATGTTATATACTTATTCTAATTTATAAGTATATGTATATAATGTATATAAGTATCTGTTTAGTTTAATATATATATATATATATATATATATATATATATACACACACACACACACACACTATAATATGTAGGTATATATATACATATGTCTAATTTTTTAATCTATCACTTTGATTAAATAGTGTATAAAGTAAAATATATAAAGAAAAATAATTCAAATACTGTTATTATTGTTGATATCACTAAAAAAATGGTGAAAGTTATAATGTAGAGATCAATTTGTAATGTTCTTCGTCTCCTACATGTTAATATATATTATACTAATTTAGCTATGTATATACATATGTCCAATTTTTTAATATATCTATTTTGTTAAGTGGTGTATAAAATAAAATATGTAAAGAAAAACAATTCAAATACTGTTATTATTGTTGAGATCACTAAAAAAAAATAGTGAAAATTATAATGTAGAGATCGATTTGTAATGTTATTCACCTCCAACATATTAATATATATTATACTATATAGTTATATATATATATATATATATATATATATATATCTAAATTTTTTTATCTATTTATTTGATTAAGTGGTGTATAAATTAAAATATATAAAGAAAAATAATTTACATAATAATATTATTATTAAAATCACTAAAAAATAATAAAAATTATAATGTATAGATCGATTTATAATGTTATTCGTATTAATTTATGAGAAATTAGCGAGGGTTTTAATTTTTCGTCACAAATTGCGACGAAATAGCTAGAAATTTTTTAAAAAAAACTAAAATTTTCCAAAATTTTTCACTCCCTCCTTTTTTTTTTTTCCCCTCCTTCTTCCCACATCCTTCTTCCTCCCCTTCCCCTTGCGCCGCCGCCATCTCTCCCCCCTCTCCCCGCCGGCGACCTCCCTCAACTCCCCCCCATCCCGCGCCCCCGTCCCGCAGCGCCCCCGTCCCGCGCCCCCCCTCCCGCAGCCCCCCCCCTCAACTCCCCCCCATCCCGCGCCCCCACTCCCCGGCGCTCCCACCCCCGCAGCCCCCTCCCCGTGCCCTCCCACCCCCGCCCCGCGCCCCTTCCCGCGGATCCCCCTCGGCCCCCTGCTCGCTTGCCCCCTTCGACCCACCCCTCGGTGAGCGCCTCCATCGCCATTCCCGTGCTACTGTCGTGTCGTTGTCTGAAACCGATTCATTTGGGTAAGTAGTTAGAATTTATCTCTTGAGCTACTTCATTATCTTATAAACTAAGTCCATGTTGGGCGTATTTGCATTTCCCTGAAGCTTTGAAATTTGGGTGATTATTTGTGAATGAGCAGAGTTTGAATTGATGTATAAAAGTTGTATTGATGTTGGGGTTGAATTTGAGGAGATTGGGAGTGACATGATGGTGGTTTGATGTGAAATTATTGATTTAAATTTGGAATTGTGAACTGGAATTGCTGAATTATTAGTTGGAATTGTTGTCCTTTTTAAACATTCATTGTGTTTTGATCTATACTTATATGTGATATACTTTGTACAAAGTGCACTCTTTTTTACCCTGTTATAAAAAAATTACTACTTTGATCAAATTATATGGGAACTATGTTTTAGCTATATAAACCCTTATAAATTAATTTGATTGGTTATGATGTCATAATAGGAAGGTTGATATCTGATTAGTTTAGTAATCTTATTACTTGATTATAATAATATATTAGTGTCTCTAGTGGAAGATTTAACTCTAGTAGAATGCTTTGAAGGCTCTTTTATGTGAGAAATTCGTTTCCTTAGATTATGAAGATGTAGGAGGTGCGTGTTGTTCATATAAATTGCCTTTGTGTTGAATTCAAATGTTGGATTCCCCGTGAGTAATGGGTGATTACTCCTCCTGGGTAATGGGTGATTACCCCTAGTTATCCTTTTATTTATTTATTTATTTTTTGTATAAATGAATGATCTGTCTTTGTTGTTTGCAATTGCATTTTGATTGTATAATTTTGAGGTGGCCCTGTGCCTGGAAAATGTCCAATTACAGGGGAGACTCTGTCAAAAAAATTTTCAAAATCTGCTGCTATTTCCTGTGGAGTAGAATAACTACCCTTATCTTGGAGTGTATTATTCGATTGAGCATGAGTATATATCCCATAATAGCATTATTATTAAAAATAATATTGCTAATAAGAATAAGAATAGGACTAATGAAATGAGTAATAATAATAATAATTTCATATATAGGTGGATGTTAATAATAGCAGGAATAATATACGTTATAGAGAGAGTTTAAACAAATATAAACATTGGAATGAAAATAAATAAAATGTTATTATTTAACCATTGGAATGTGTAAAATAAGAATATAATTAGCTTTAATATTATTTAATCTTAATCAAATTCCTCAATTTTCTCATTTATTTCCACATTTATTTTCACTCTTCAAATAATTGTACTTTTCACCTCAATTAAATGTAGAACTTGGTTAAAACGTAGATATTGAAGGTGTAACTGTATCCAAATATAGCAATTGTAAATTCTATGTTTTGGACCTCTTTTTGTTAGATAATAGAAAGGAAAATGTAATTACACTTCTCTTCCTTTTGTTTAAGGGGTGATTTTAATTATTGAGTTGATTGTTCTTTTCTCTCATTTAGACGTCATGGAGGATCGTAGTTGGATGTATAGAAGGCACGCTTAGGTGTAAAAGGGATCACTATTGAATTTGAGGAAAGGGTTAAGGCTTTTTTGACATTTGCCGTATCAAATGCAATGTCAAGCGTAATTAGATGCCCGTGTGCAAAATGTAAGAATAAAAAGTATCTGGATCCAGCACAAGTTAAGCTCCACCTGTGGAAGTCTGGATTTGTGCCTAGGTATTACCGGTGGACATGTCATGTTGAGCCATTCGAGTGTCCCTCAAGTGTGTCTACCTCAATCCCAGAATTTGATTCACATCAAGAAAATCTGTCTCGCGAAATGGTCTTAGACGTAGCAGGACCTGACTTTCCCCCTGAAGCTCCATCAGCAGACCATTTTGAAGAGCCACCTAATGTGGAGGCACAAAGGTTTTACGATATGTTAAAGGCGGCAGAGACTCCTATATGGGATGGATGCACACAACATTCGCAGCTTTCACTGGCTTCAAGGTTATTAAACATTAAGTCTGAAAATAACCTCTCGCGTAAAGCCTTTAACGATGTTGTGCAATTAATGAAAGAGGTTGTGCCTAGCAGTAATACGATTCCTGATGATTTCTATCAGATGAAAAAATTAGTGGCTGGGTTGGGTTTGTCGGTACAAAAAATAGATGTATGCAATAATGGATGCATGCTTTACTGGAAAGATGACATGAATCGTAGAGAGTGTAAATTTTGTGGCCATCCTCGATATGCACAGAAAAAGGTTGGGAAGAACACAAGTAGAAGGAAAATTTCATTCAAGAAGATGTATTACTTCCCGATAACACCGAGGCTACAAAGATTGTATACTTCCAAAACAACAGCTGAACACATGAGATGGCATGGAGAGAGCAGATCGGAGAAAGGCACCATGAGTCACCCTCGTGATACTGAAGCATGGCAACACTTTGATCAAATGCATCCTGAGTTTGCAAAAGAAGTACGGAATGTCAAACTTGGTTTATGTACAGATGGATTCTCACCATTTGGGATGTCGGGTAAGCAATATTCATCCTGGCCGGTCATTCTCACACCGTATAATCTCCCCCCGTGGATGTGTATGAAGGATCCAGTCATGTTTTTAACAATCATTATCCCGGGCCCCAAGAATCCAAAGCACCAGATGGATGTTTATTTACAACCCTTGATAGACGAATTAACCAAATTGTGGTTTGAAGGTGTCACCACTTGTGACATATCGAAGAAACAAAACTTCCAACTACGGGCGGCACTTTTGTGGACTATTAATGATTTTCCTGCATATGGTATGTTGAGTGGCTGGAGCCCTGCTGGGAGACTGGCTTGTCCATATTGTATGGGCAATACAAAGTCTTTTCATCTACAAAATGGTGGGAAACAATCATGGTTTGCCTGTCACCGTCGTTTCCTACCATCGGATTATCCTTACAGGAGGGATACGAGATCTTTTAGGAATGATAGAGGTTTTGAGACATCACAGCCTGTGCAATACCCTACTGGTGAAGAAATCTGGGATAGTTTGTCTAACTATGAAAAAATTACAGAAACATGCAAAGAAATTGGAAGGAGTAATGGCAGGGGAATATCTCATAATTGGGCAAAAAGGAGTATTTTTTGGGATTTGCCGTATTGGCGTACTAATTTGGTCCGACATAATATTGATGTAATGCACAATGAGAAGAATGTATTTGACAATGTCATGAATACAGTTCTTGAGGTAAAGGGTAAATCAAAAGACAATTTAAAGGCTAGACGTGACTTAGAAATTTATTGCCATAGGCCCGAGCTACATGCCTTGAATGTGGGAGGAGGAAAAGTGGCTATACCTAAAGCTGTTTACTCGTTGACATCAGAACAAAAGAAACTTTTGCTTGAATGGTTGAGGGGATTGCAACTCCCAAATGGATACGCTTCAAATATTGGAAGATGTGCTGATTTGAATAAGTTGAAGTTATCCGGTATGAAATCACATGACTGTCACGTATTCATGGAGAGACTACTTCCAATTGCATTGAAGGAATTTCTTCCTTCTAATGTATGGGGTGTTTTGACGAAGTTGAGTCTTTTTTATTGTGATCTATGCTCTCCTAAATTGAATGTAGCTCATATGGCCAAATTAGAGTCCGACATTCCTTTCTTGTTATGTAAGTTGGAGAAGATATTTCCACCTGCATTCTTTGATGTAATGGAACACCTATTAATTCATTTGCCTTACGAAGCAAGAGTTTGTGGCCCTGTTCAATATAGGTGGATGTACCCGTTTGAATGGTAATCGAATCATTCAATCTAATTCTTTTCATAGCAGGTACGATATAAGCGTGTGTGACTGAAGTTGAATTTCTTTTTTAAATGACAGGTATTTGCATCAATTGAAAATCAAGATGAAAAATAAGACTAGAGTTGAAGGGTCAATCTGCAATGCTTATCTAGTTGAGGAAGCATCCACTTTCTTCTCTTATTATTTTGAGCCACATGTACAAACAAAACGTACAATTCTGGCACGTAATGAAGAGGGAGAACGATTAGAGAGGGTGCAAGAACCTGGGCTGTCAATCTGCAATGTTCAAGGATGGGTGATAGGACGAATTCGAACTCGGTTCCTTACTTCTAAAGAATTCGTTGCAGCAAGAATTTATATGTTGCTTAATTGTGGTGAAGTGCAGCCATACATTGAGTACGAGCTACTACTTCATACATTTTATACGATAAATGATACCTCATAATGATTTTGACTCATTCAATCTAATTCTAATGCATTACAGGGCATTCACGGCACACTTACGAAGTCTAGCTCCGACTATATCAGAGATAGAAATCAATAGAAGAATCAGCATTGAATTTACAGAATGGTTTAGTGGATATGTAAGTCTCATAAGTTAATAACTTGCATTTGGAACTCCATTGGGGATTCAATGGAGTTTCGTAATGCTATAACTTTCATAATTACGAGGTTAACTTGTCTAATATTTTTTAGGTACAAGATTCAGAAAATATGGTTACAAATGAATGCTTGAGGAACTTTGCTTGGGGTCCGTCAAGGCTAGTGAAATCATATAGTGGGTACATAATTAATGGTTACCGATTTCACACTAATGATTATGCGGAGGGAAAGAAAATAGTTAATAGTGGTGTTTGCGTGAAAGGGATTGGAAATGACGCATCAGGACCTGATTACTATGGAGTGTTAAATGAGATTATTGAAGTGCAATTTCCTGGTAATCCACGACAAAGCATTGTTCTTTTTAAATGTCACTGGTTTGATCAAACATTGAATCGTGGTACCAGGGTACATCCGCGGTATAATCTTGTAGAAATTAACCACAAAAGGAGCTATGCTAACTATGATCCATTTGTTCTAGCTCAACAAGCTATCCAAGTGTATTATGCATCATATCCGGGGAGTAAGAGGCCAAGATCTGATTGGTTGGCGGTTTGCAAAACCAAAGCTCGACATATAATAGATGCACCCGTGGTTGACGAGCTTATCGGGAAGAAGTAGATGCTGCGACGAAGTCGGCATATCGTTATTTGTTGATCTTGGTATTCGACGCATGAGAATGGTATGAGTGAAATGTTGGATGTTCAAGATGAGGCTATAACGGCAAGGGAAAATTCTCCTATAAATGAAGAGGAAGAAGATGAATGGGAAACGAATAGCGATACCTCGGTAGATGATGATGAGTCGGTATCGGAGAATGATTCTAGTGAATAGGCCTGATTTCAATTCATTTACAAATAATATAGTTAATGGTGAGGGAATCCTGAAATCTATTGCATCATTACTATCCCATGTCAAATTTTAATTTACAATTTATTTGTTACTTGAATCTACATGCCTTGAATCTTTTAATTTTTATTATTTTAAATTCCATCACATACAATTTTGTTTCACAATTTTGTCTAATTGTCGAGAATCTCATCTCCTTCTTTTTTTTGCGGGAATCTTTCGTTTAGACTTGTACAGCCCGGAGGATTTTTGTTATTCCTTATTATATTCTTTTGTGGTGTAAACAACAAGGTAGTTTATATATTGTATTGTTGCTTGTATTGACGAGACAATTCACAAGGACAGAGGCATTTATAATTTTTAGCTTGATTTTAACTATATCTAACATTTTAATTGGAACCCCGTGAGTGATGGGTGATCATTCCTCTTGGGTAATGGGTGATTACCCCTAGTTATCTTTTGAATTTTTCTATATTTAAAAGATCTGTCTTTGTTGTTTGTAACGAGCGTTTTGGTTGTCAAATCTTGAGGTGGCCTTGTGCACTGGGAAATATCCAATTATAGGGGAGACTACTGTCAAATTTTTTTTAAAATTCAATTTACAAGTACAATGTTTATTTTGACATATCCATCATTATCATACATATTATTGTATTACTTTAAACTAGCGAATAGATATAACGTTTCAATGTTATTATTCTTTTATCATTTTTATTCACGGTTATTTACATCCTTCTTTTGGAGTGGGCTTCGTCTTTATTGGTTACTTATTTTTCTTTTTTCATCTCCTTTAGCAATGTCTTCTAATGAAGGATCATTGAGGGAGGGGAGTCAGGAGGGTCAGGAGCCTTATACTCCATCCCCTACTCAGCTACAAAGGCTTTCAGTGCCTCGTTCATTACATGGCTCTATTGGAGATGAGGGAGTACCATCCCCGGCTTTTCAATCATCCGCTGCTTCGACTTCGCATTCGTTGGGTTGCAAGTTACGGACTCCCGACCTTGGATTGTTCCACGGGGAAACGGGTAAGTAACATATTCATACTTTGTAAGATGTTGATTATTAGTTCAATTATTATTATTATTTTTGAGATTAACATAACTATATTGTACATTGTCATTGCACCAAAAATAGGTTCGCAGGCTCGGACAAATGTGTCGAGAAATTTCAAATATAATACAGCGGTACTTCACTGGTTCGTATCCGACATACACGCACGTCCCGATAACCGTGCGAGACTTATGGTTTCAAGAATTTGGGGTAAGCAATTTTTGAGTATTTTTTATCGTTTAAGTACTATGTTATATGTTAATCAGAAATCTTAATCATGATCATGCAGAAATATTTTCGGTGGAGGGAAGAGTATGCTTCGCTAATTCGATCAACTTGGGAAAAGAAGTGTCGGACGCGATTTTCGGACATAATGTCTAGGCTGAGGAAGAGGGATGATTGGGTATGTCCTCATTGGATAGAGGCACGGTATTGGAATGACATTTGCGAGTGCTGGAGATCGAGAGAAGTATCGAAGCTCTCATCCACCAACAAAAAGAATCGTGGGAGTAGCTGCACCCATACTGGAGGGTCTATTTCGTTCACAGAACACGAGGACCGTTTGGTAATTCACCTTCACTTAATTAATTATTATTCTAAATTATTTTATTACAAATTTATGTAAGATTGTAATAATTACATTTTGTTAACATAAATGTAGCGGGCCAAGGAGGGGAGTTCTTTTAGCTACACAGACATGTTTGAGACATTACATGTCTTTCGGAGCGGAGCCACAAAAGGGTCGGTTTGTCGGTGAGCGATCTCGCCAGACATTGGTAGTATATAGATTAAATATGTTGAAATTCTTTATATTGCGTGGAATTTGTATTTTATTTTGATAATTACTATTGACAATTCTTTTTTTTTTTTTGTTTTTTAGGATGAGGTGCGAAATCTCATACAGAGCACTCCTCAGTCCGAGTCTAGTGACTCTGTAAACTCTGTTGTTCCTTTTGATGAAAAAGCCATGTTTGTAAAGGCACAAGGCGGGTTCAAAAGGGGACGAGTTTTGGGTTAGGCTCGGAGGCGACACATGTTCGAACTAGACTTGTCTCAAAGTGAACTGCATGCATCTTCCCCTACACCGGTTGATATTGGACATCTAGTAGAGCAAAGGGTTCAACGAGTCGAGCGGAGATTCAATCGACAAATAGACTTGTATCGGGACTTCATGAGGCAACAACGAGTCTACATTTGGTGGTTGGATGGCAACTATGTCAGACAAGATGGGTATTCCTGCACCATCTATGCCATCCATAGAGGAGATAGAAGCGCGCATTGCGGCTGCTAATGTCGAAGATGAAGATCCAAATGCGACGATGGATTTGATCCAGGTGATGAGCACCGGGCCCACGTAGGGGCTCTCGTTCCCCTCCTCCACCCCTTCTGCAAGTTGCTCCTTCATTACTTACATAGACTTGTTATATTTATTTTTATACTCTTTATACACTATTACTTATTTTTGTGAATTATTTTATTTTTTTAGATACTTATTATGTATTTTATATTATTTTATATTTTATTATTTTAATTATATTTATTTGGGCTTATTTTTAATTTTTTATAGTATTTTTTTGGATTATGAACATAGTTTTGGCATTTATTTGTATAGTGTTTCAGGGTTGATTTATAGGGAATTAATAATTTAAAATAAATATAATAATAAAAAAATAAAAAATTATTGCAAAATTCTCGCAAAACCGTCGCAATTTGCAAGGGTTTTGCGAGGGCTCAAGCCGTGGCCCTCGCAAAACCGTCGCAAATTGCGAGGGTCCAAACCGCGGGTTTTCTTAGGCCCTCGCAAAACCCTCGCAATTTGCGAGGGTTTTGCGAATTGCGAGGGTCATGACTTGGGGGTTAATTCTCCCTCGCAAAACCGTCGCAATTTGCGAGGGTTTTGCGGTCATGACTTGGGGGTTAATTCCCCCTCGTAAAACCCTCGCAAACGCAATTTTTTTGTCCCTCGCAAAACCGTCGCAAATTGCGATGGTTTCCCATGGCCGTCGCAAATTGCGACATCATTTTTTGCGACGGCTAAAACCGTCGCAAAAACGGTCAGCGACGGTTTTGCGAGGGTTTTTGGCCGTCGCAAATTGCGATTTTTCCTGTTGTGTACCATATACGCGCTGGAGGAATCCAGTCCTGTGGTGGGCTTGTCAAGAAATATTAAGAGAATAGGATCATGAATAATATCAATCCCGATAGAGATTCGGCGGCGTTCACCACCAAAGACTCTCCAATGGCCTTCGTTCACTGTTTGTTCTGCATTTCTGAGGTTTAGTTGATCAATTAAATCCTGAACTCTCTTTTGCTTCTTGGATTTGGACAGAGTTCCTGGAGGTCTAAACTCAGCGGCGAACATTAAGGTTTCTTCAACTATGAGCACAGGAAAAAGAAGATCATCTTGCATAACGTAAGCAGAGATGACTTTGAGTAAGCGTGAGTCCAATCTATAGAAAAGATAATGGAGAATAATTCTATGTATATTTTTCAAGCAATTACAGCCTACATATTTATACTAATTGTGATACACCAAGATCCTATTTTACAGCCTAAGCATAAGTCAATCAATTACTACAAATTATTCTACACAATCTATCAAAGTTGACAATAGATTTTCCTCCTTAGATTGCTCACGCCAACACTCCCCCTCAAGTTGGTGAATATACGTCGATCATTCCCAACTTGTTAAGTGAGCTTTGAAAAACTTTTCTGGATACCGCCTTTGTTAGAACATCTGCTAGTGGATCTTTTGATGTGACAAATGAAAGACTAATTATACCTTTGTCAAGATGATCTTTGATGAAGTGTCGATCAACTTCCACATGTTTGGTTCTGTTATACTGAACAGGATTATTTGCAATTGCTATAGCTGCCTTGTTATCCCAAAATAGCATCATAGGTTTTGACAGACTTATACCAACATCATATAGAATACGTTTTATCCATAGCAACTCACAGATACCTTGTGCCATTCCACAAAATTCTGCTTCTGCACTTGATCTTGCAACAACTTTTTGCTTCTTAGTTTGCCATGTAACCAAGTTACTACCAACAAACGTAAAATACTCCGATGTAGACTTTCGATCAGTTTGACTTCTAGCCCAACCTGCAACTATATATCCCTTGATTTCTTGGTCTCCATTTTTAGCAAAAAATAATCCTTTTCTTGGAGCAGATTTTAGGTATCGCAGAATCCTATAAACAGCCTCCATATGATCTTCACTTGGTTCATGCATGAATTGGCTTACAATACTTACTGCATATGCAATGTCAGGATGCGTATGCTTTAAATATATTAGCCTCTCAACTAATCTTTGATACCTCTCCTTATTGGTTGGAGTCTAGTCATGTTGAATGGCTAACTTGTGATTCATCTCAATTGGTTGGAGTTTCAACAAATTTGTAGTTAAGCATGCTAGTTTCTGCTAGTAAATCTAGCATATACTTTCGTTGGCAAAAAGAGATTCCGTCGCTCGATCTTGCAATCTTAATGCCTAAGAAATATTTCAAGTGCCCAAGATCTTTAAGTTCAAATTCAGTCGCAAGGCTTTCTTGGAGGGTGGTTATCTCATTTGAGTCATTTCCTGTAACAATCATATCATCAACATACACAATAAGAGCAGTTACCTTTTTTTAACTCTTGTTTGGCGAAGAGAGTATGATTAGCATCACTCTGTTTGTACCCAATTTCTTCATGAAAGTTGAGAGCCTTCCAAACCATGCTCGAGGGGACTGCTTCAATCCGTATATGGCCCTTTTTAGTTTGCATACTTTGCCATTGTAGTTTATGCCCGGAGGAGGATCTATGTATACTTCTTCTTCCAAAGTTCCATTAAGGAATGCATTTTTAACATCAAACTGTCGCAGCGGCCAATCTTCATTTGCTGCTATGGAAATAAGAACTCGTATGGTATTTATTTTTTCTACAGGAGCAAATGTGTCCCCATAATCAATTCCGTACTTCTGTGTATATCCTTTAGCAACAAGTCTTGCCTTGTAGCAATTGATGATTCCATTGGGATTGAGTTTGACTATAAAAATCCACCTGCACCCTACCGTTCTCTTCCTCATGGGTAGCGATACAAGCTCCCATATATGATTTTTTCGCAAGGCTTCATTTCATCATTCATAGCTTTCTTCCATCTTAAATCCATCAATGCTTCCTGCACATTACTTGGAATAGATACATGAGATAATTGATTTACAACGAGTGCATGAGATTTTGACAAACAATGAGAAAAGGTAAAATTGTTGATGGGCTATTTAGTCTTAGCTTTAAAATTAGGATCATATTGAAGTTTTGGAATTCCTCTATTTATCCTAATTGGATATCTTGGTTCAGCTTCATGAGGAGTTGAATTATGTATTAAAGGAGATGAAGGTAATGATGTTACCTGAAGAGACACATTCGGAATGGCTGTGGAAGGTAATGATATTACCTGAGGAGCCTCATTTAGAGTTTCTGTGGCTGTCGGTGTGGCTTGGGAAGTTATACTATCTTGATTCTTATAAGTGCCATCAACATCCTCAACATCTGGTTATATATCTAGTTGTATATCAAATTGTGCTTGTTCTAGGAACAATTCATGAGTGTTATCTTCGCCTAAGTTAAGTTGTGTCTCCCCCTGAAGAAAACACTCCTGACTACCAAAAAAGGGAATGTCTTCATGGAATGTAACATCTCGGGCGACATACATTTTGTCGTCATTAGGATCATAGCAGCGATATCCCTTTTTGAAATTTGCATACCCAACAAATGTGCAACAGACAGCTCAGGGATCCAACTTGCCTGCATCCCGATAGACATAGGCACTACAACCAAACACACGTGGTTCAAGGTTCGGACCGATTGGTGCTAAGACAAGTTCATGAAGTTTTTTATATGGAGTTTTGAGATCAATGACTTGCAAGGGCATCCAATTAATAAGATTTGCAGCAAAGCAAACATCTTCGCCCCAGTACTCACGAGGCACTGTCATGCCAAAGAGGGAAGCTCGAACAACCTCAAGGATTTGACGATTTTTGCGTTCTGTCAAACCATTTTGTTGCGGTGTACCAGTACATGAAGTTTGGTGTCGAATACCATTTTCTTGACAAAAAAATTTCAGGTCAGAATTTATATACTCCCGCCATTATCAAATTGGAGAACTTGAATCCGGCATTGATATTGAGAAGTCACCATGACATATAGGTCCTGAAAAACAGAACACACATCTCCCTTGTTTCATAGGAGAGAAATCCAAATCATACGAGTACACTCATCAATAAATGTCACAAAATAACAAGCACCAGATAATGTAGGGATTTGAGTAGGTCCCCAAACATCAAAGTGGATAGTCATCAAATATGCGGTATTCTTATTATAACTAGGTTGATAAGAAATTCTATGGCTCTTTGCCATTTCACAAACGTCACAATTAAACTGAGAATTTGTATGTAAAAATAAACTTGGTTTCAATTTGCGAAGATAATTCAATGATAGATGACCAAGGCGACGATGCCATAACCAGGCCATATCCTTGTTTCCTTGACTCCTTCTAGTGTTATTTGCTTGACCATGTATCTGATTATTGGCCAAATCAAGATAGTACAAATTTCCATGTCTAATACCATAGCTAAGGGTCCGTTACGTTGCAATATCCTGAAAAACACATCGATTAGGCCAAAAAATGACAGTACAATTCAAAGCTTTTGTGATTTTGCTCACAGATAAATTAAAGATTGGATGAAAAAGAAGGAACTACAAGCACAATATCAAGATTAATGGAATTTGACACATATACTGATCCTTCGCCGGTAACGGGTGCAACTCCTCTATTAGTAGTGAGTATGTGAGGTTGAGTAGAAGAACGAATGGATGAAAGATGGGTAGAATCGTTGGTCATGTGGTCAGTAGAACCTGTATCAATAATCCATGCATCATTCATAGCAAGATAAGTATTGGATAAACCTGCATTAGCAGCTTGGGGAACGTGTGTGGCACTTGTATTTGAAGTAGATGCAGTCACTGCCTCATCTGGTGTGATAGTAACAGCAGCCTGTCCAATTTTCTTTCGAGGTTTCTTTGTGAAATCCCACCATTCAGGATACCCAATAATTTCATAGCAACGTTGTTTAGAATGTCCCTCCTCACCACAGTGAGTACAAATATAGTTATTTCATTTAGTGCCAGATTTTGTCCCTTTACCTTGTTGGGATTGGTATGGCTTGTGCGAGCAGTCAAGTGACTGAACCTTAGGTTCCTCCATAGTTTGCCTCTGAGTGTGATCCTTGCAAACATATGCATAGCATGACTCAAGTTCAAGAGGTGGATCTTTTCTCAAAATTTCACTTCGAGCTTGATTGAATTCTGGGTTAAGGCCAGCCAAAAAAATATGAACTCGAAGTCGAGTCATATACTTATGCAGCGATATGATTACAGCAGCATTATTTTCTTAGGTTTGAACACAAGCATCGATTTCCTGAAATATGCCAATCAATTTATTGTAATACAAAGATAATGGTCTACCATTTTGATGAGTGGTAAACGATCTCTGATTCAGTTCAAAGAGTTGTGTTTCATCTGAGCCATCATAAAACGTCTTTGCAACGACTTCCCATGTTTCTTTGGCTGTTTGAAGACAGATGAATCATTTCATCAAGAGCGGACTCATAGAATCGATAACCCAACTCTTAACCCAGTTATTATCAAGAAGCCAGGTTTCCAATTACTTGTCTTCGGCAGGTGGTTTCGGTGTTGCACCTGTAAGGAATCCAGATTTGTTTCAATCTCCAATATATACAGCTCTATAAGCTACGACCATAATGGATAATTCGTATCATCTAAGATGATTCCAGATGGAAAAAGGGTGTTATCTTGAACAATGTTTCGAGATTCATGATGGATGATAGAGGAGGAGAGGTCTTGTTCAGTCATAATTGCAGGGAAAAACTTAAGTTTCTACGTTAGGTGAGGCTTTTATACCATATGGAAAAGATAATGGAGAATAATTCTATGTATATTTTTCAAGCAATTACAGCTTACATATTTATACTAATTGTGATACAACAAGATCCTATTTTACAGCCTAAGCATAAGTCAATCAATTACTACAAATTATTTACACAATCTGTCAAAGTTGACAACAGATTTTCCTCCTTAAATTGCTCACGCCAACCCAATCGTTTGCCATTGAGATTGATCTTTCCCTTTAAGCTTCCCTCCACAATACGATTAGCCAATGCATCAATGAGCATTGAATTTCCAGACCCCGAGGGGCCAAGCATGGCTAGGATTTCACCGTCACGAGCCTCCCCGGAGATGTCATTGAGCGGCACTTTTGTTTCTGGTTCTTTCACTACAGGAAAAATTGCGATTTGCGACGAATTTTTTGCGACGGCTTCAATACCGTCGCTAATAGCGACCAATTTGCGACGATTTTCAAATAAGTCGCGGGTTGACGGCCAAAATACCCGTCGCAATTCGTAGTAAAATCGTCGCTATTTGCGAGGGTTTTGCGACGGTATTTATTCCCTCGTAAATTGCGAGGGTTTTGCGACGGCCATTTATTTAAAAAAAATATTTTTAAAAAAGTTTTTGAACGTCCATCGCAAAACCCTCGCAATTTGTGAGGGTTTTGCGACGGCCAGTTATTTTTTAAAAAAATATTTTTTAAAAAAATTTTTGAACATCCATCGCAAAACCCTCGCAATTTGCGAGGGTTTTGCGACGAAAAATTATTTTTTAAAAAAATATTTTTAAAATTTTTGAACGTCCATCGCAAAGTCCTCACAATTTGCGAGGGTTTTGCAACGGTAATTTATTTTTTAAAAAAATTTTTGAACGTCCATCGCAAAACCCTTGCAATTTGCGAGGATTTTGCGACGGCAGATAACCCTCGCAATTTGCGAGGGTTTTGCGACGACCGATTGTTTTTTTAAAAAATATTTTTAAAATTTTTGAACGTCCATCGCAAAGTCCTCGCAAATTGCGAGGGTTTTGCTTGCGAGGGTTTTGCGACGACTAATTATTTTTTTAAAAAGTATTTTTAAAATTTTTGAAAGTCCATCGCAAAACCCTCGCAATTTGCGAGGGTTTTGTGACGGCCGATGATTTAAAAAAAAAATTAAAAAATTTGTGAATGTGCATCGCAAAGTCGTCGCAATTTGCGAGGATTTTCCGACGGTAGATTATTTTTAAAAAAAATAATTTAAAAAAATGAATATCCATTGCAAAGCCCTCGCAATTTGCGAGGGTTTTGCGACGGTCAATATTTTTAATTAAAAAATAAATAAATAAATTATAGAAAATCTCAAAACCCTAATTCATCACAAATTCGTTGCAAATCCGTCACTAATTGCGACGAATTTGCGAGGGTTTTACAACAAAATAGGGTTTTAATTTTTTTTTTATTTTTAAATTTTTCTTTATGTGTTTATGTGGTGGTGTATTTTAACAAATTTACTTAAATATTTTTAATAACATGTCTCAATTAGTGCATTTTATTATAATTTTGTATATGTAATTATGTCATGTTATACACCTAATGTATTGCATAAGTAAATGTATATAGTTAATTATGTTATATTATATACTTATTCTAATATATAAGTATATGTATATAATGTATATAAGTATCTGTTTAGTGTAATATATATATATATATATATATTATAACATGTAGGTATATATATACATATGTCTAATTTTTTAATCTATCACTTTGATTAAGTAGTGTATAAAGTAAAATATATAAAGAAAAATAATTCAAATACTGTTATTATTGTTGAGATCACTAAAAAAAATAGTGAAAATTATAATGTAGAGATCGATTTGTAATGTTATTCATCTCCTACATATTAATATATATTATACTATATAGTTATATATATACATATATCTAATTTTTTGATCTATTTATTTGATTAAGTGGTGTATAAATTAAAATATATAAAGAAAAATAATTTACATAATAATATTATTATTAAAATCACTAAAAAATAATAAAAATTATAATGTATAGATCGATTTATAATGTTATTCGTATTAATTTATGAGAAATTAGCGAGGGTTTTATTTTTTCGTCACAAATTGCGACGAAATAGCTAGAAATTAAAAAAAAACTAAAATTTTCCAAAATTTTTCACTCCCTCCTTTTTTTTTCCCCTCCTTCTTCCCACATCCTTCTTCCCTTCCACACGACCCGCCACACCCTCCCCTTCCCAAGCTCGGCGCCGCCGCTCCCCATCCCTCCCCCCTCTCCCCGCCGGCGACCTCCCCGCATCCCGCGCCCCCCTCCCGCAGCTCCCCCCCCAAGCCCCCACTCCCCAGCGCTCCTCCCCCGCAACCCCCCTCCCCGTGCCCCCCCACCCGCGCCAACCCTCCTCCCCCGCAGGTCCCCCACCCGCGCCAACCCTCCCCCGCAGTCCCCCTCCCCACGCCCCCTTCCTGCGGATCCCCCTCAGCCCGCCCCCTCCCTGCGCCCCCTCCCTGCAGAGTCTCCCTCGGCCCCCCGCTCGCGCCCTTCGCCCCCCTCGGCGAGTGCCTCCATTGCCATTCCTGTGCTACTGCTGTACTATTGCTAAAGCTGATTCATTTGGGTAAGTAGTTAGAATTCATCTCTTGAACTACTTCATTATCTTATAAACTAAGTCCATGTTGGGCAGATTTGCATTTTCCCTGAAGCTTTGAAATTTGGGTGATTATTTGTGAATGAGCAGAGTTGGAATTGATGTATAAAAGTTGTATTGATGTTGGGGTTGAATTTGAGGAGATTGGGAGTAATATGATGGTGGTTTGATATGAGATTATTGATTTAAATTTGGAATTGTGAATTGGAATTGCTGAATTGTTAATTGGAATTGTTATCCTTTTTAAACATTCATGGTGTTTTGATCTGTACTTATATGTGATATACTTTGTACAAAGTGCACTCTCTTTTACCCTGTTATCAAAAAATTACTACTTTGATCAAATTATATGGAAACTATGTTTTAGCTATATAAACCCTTATAAATTAATTTGATTGGTTATGATGCCATAATAGGAAGGTTGATATCTGATTAGTTTAGTAATCTTATTACTTGATTATAATAATATATTAGTGTCTCTCAAAATAGTTAGTTTTAAGAAAATCATAGAATAAATGCATAAAATTGAAAAAAAAAATATTTGTTCTTCTCATTTTCTCTTAAATTATATGAACAAAAACGAATATGAGACACAAATGTATCAATACTATATTTAGTAGATATATTTTCTAAATTTTAGTTTAGGTAAAGACAATTTAGCTTTAAACAATACCTTTCTATAAACGATAATTTAATGTATACTAACAGTAATAAGTGTATTAAGCGTGTGAATGAAGATTTAACTCTAGTGGAATGCTTTGAAGGCTCTTTTATGTGAGAAATTCGTTTCCTTAGATTATGAAGATGTAAGAGGTGCGTGTTGTTCATATAAATTGCCTTTGTGTTGAATTCAAATGTTGGATTCCCCGTGAGTAATGGGTGATTACTCCTCCTGGGTAATGGGTGATTACCCCTAGTTATCCTTTTATTATTTTTTTTTTGTATAAATGAATGATCTGTCTTTGTTGTTTGCAATTGCATTTTGATTGTATAATTTTGAGGTGGCCCTATGCCTGGAAAATGTCCAATTACAGGGGAGACTCTGTCAAAATTTTTTTCAAAATCTGCCGCTATTTACTGTGGAGTAGAATAACTACCCTTATCTTGGAGTGTATTATTCAATTGAACATGAGTATATATCCCATAATAGCATTATTATTAAAAATAATATTGCTAATAACAATAAGAATAGGACTAATGAAATGAGTAATAATAATAATAATAATATCATATATAATATGAATGTTAATAATAGCAGGAATAATATACGTTATAGAGAGAGTTTAAACAAATATAAATATTGGAATGAAAATAAATAAAATATTATTATTTTAACCATTGGAATGTGTAAAATAAGAATATAATTAGCTTTAATATTATTTATCTTAATCAAATATAAAATTTTCTCATTTATTTCCACATTTATTTTCACTCTTCAAATAATTGTACTTTTCACATCAATTAAATGTTGGATGTTCAAGATGAGGCTATAACAGCAAGGGAAAATTCTCCTATAAATGAAGAGGAAGAAGATGAAGATGAATGGGAAACGAATAGCGATACCTCAGTAGATGATGATGAGTCTGTATCGGAGAATGATTCTAGTGAATAGGCCTGATTTCAATTCATTTACAAATAATATAGTTAATGGTGAGGGAATCCTGAAATCTATTGCATCATTACTATCCCATGTCAAATTTTAATTTACAATTTATTTGTTACTTGAATCTACATGCCTTGAATCTTTTAATTTTTATTATTTTAAATTCCATCACATACAATTTTGTTTCACAATTTTGTCTAATTGTCGGGAATCTCATCTCCTTCTTTTTTTTGCAGGAATCTTTCGTTTAGACTTGTACAGCCCGGAGGATTTTTATTATTCCTTATTATATTCTTTTGTGGTGTAAACAACAAGGTAATTTATATATTGTATTGTTGCTGTATTGACAGACAATTCACAAGGACAGAGGCATTTATAATTTTTAGCTTGATTTTAACTATATCTAACATTTTAATTGGAACCCCGTGAGTGATGGGTGATCATTCCCCGTGAGTGATGGGTGATCATTCCTCTTGGGTAATGGGTGATTACCCCTAGTTATCTTTTGAATTTTTCTATATTTGAAAGATCTGTCTTTGTTGTTTGTAACAACGTTTTGATTGTCAAATCTTGAGGTGGCCTTGTGCCTGGGAAATATCCAATTATAGGGGAGACTCTGTCAAATTTTTTTTAAAATTCAATTTACAAGTACAATGTTTATTTTGACATATCCATCATTATCATACATATTATTGTATTACTTTAAACTAGCGAATAGATATAACGTTTCAATGTTATTATTCTTTTATCATTTTTATTCACGGTTATTTACATCCTTCTTTTGAAGTGGGCTTCGTCTTTATTGGTTACTTATTTTTCTTTTTTCATCTCCTTTAGCAATGTCTTCTAATGAAGGATCATTGAGGGAGGGGAGTCAGGAGGGTCAGGAGCCTTATACTCCATCCCCTACTCAGCTACCTCAGCTTTCAGTGCCTCGTTCATTACATGGCTCTATTGGAGATGAGGGAGTACCATCCCCGGCTTTTCAATCATCCGCTGCTTCAGCTTCGCATTCTGTTGGGTTGCAAGTTACGGACTCCCGACCTTGGATTGTTCCACGGGGAAACGGGTAAGTAACATATTCATACTTTGTAAGATGTTGATTATTAGTTCAATTATTATTATTATTTTTGAGATTAACATAACTATATTGTACATTGTCATTGCACCAAAAATAGGTTCGCCGGCTCGGACAAATGTGTCCGAGAAATTTCAAATATAATACAACAGTACTTCACTGGTTCGTATCCGACATACACGCACGTCCCGATAACCGTGCGAGACTTATGGTTTCAAGAATTTGGGGTAAGCAATTTTTGAGTATTTTTTATCGTTTAAGTACTATGTTATATGTTAATCAGAAATCTTAATCATGATCATGCAGAAATATTTTCGGTGGAGGGAAGAGTATGCTTCGCTAATTCGATCAACTTGGGAAAAGAAGTGTCGGACGCGATTTTCGGACATAATGTCTAGGCTGAGGAAGAGGGATGATTGGGTATGTCCTCATTGGATAGAGGCACAGTATTGGAATGACATTTGCGAGTACTGGAGATCAGAGAAGTATCAGAAGCTCTCATCCACCAACAAAAAGAATCGTGGAAATAGCTGCACCCATACTGGAGGGTCTATTTCGTTCACAGAACACGAGGACCGTTTGGTAATTCACCTTCACTTAATTAATTATTATTCTAAATTGCTTTAAAACAAATTTATGTAAGATTGTAATAATTACATTTTGTTAACATAAATGTAGCGGGCTAAGGAGGGGAGTTCTTTTAGCTACACAGACATGTTTGAGATATTACATGTCTTTCAGAGTGGGCCACAAAAGGGTCAGTTTGTTAGTGAGCGATCTCGCCAGACATTGGTAGTATATAGATTAAATGTGTTGAAATTCTTTATACTGCGTGGAATTTGTATTTTATTTTGATAATTACTATTGACAATTTTTTTTTTTTTTTTTTTTAGGATGAGGTGCGAAATCTCGTACAGAGCACTCCTCAGTCCGAGTCTAGTGACTCTGTAAACTCTGTTGTTCCTTTTGATGAAAAAGCCATGTTCGTAAAGGCACAAGGCGGGTTCAAAAGGGGACGAGTTTTTGGGTTAGGCTCAGAGGCGACACATGTTCGAACTAGAAGGTCTCAAAGTGGACTGCATGCATCTTCCACTACACCAACTGATATTGGACATCTAGTAGAGCAAAGGGTTCAACAGGCCGAGCGGAGATTCAATCGACAAATAGACTTGTATCGGGACTTCATGAGGCAACAGCAGTCTACATTTGGTGGTTGGATGGCAGCTATGTCGGACAAGATGGGTATTCCTACACCATCTATGCCATCCATAGAGGAGATAGAAGCGCGCATTGCGGCTGCTAATACTGAAGATGAAGATCCAAATGCTGACGATGGATTTGATCCAATTGATGAGCACCCGGGCCCACGTAGGGGCTCTCGTTCCCCTCCTCCACCCCCTTCTGCAGCTGCTCCTTCATTACTTACATAGACTTGTTATATTTATTTTTGTACTCTTTATACGCTATTACTTATTTTTGTGAATTATTTTACTTTTTTAGATACTTATTATGTATTTTATATTATATTATATTTTAGTATTTTAATTATATTTATTTCGGCTTATTTTTAATTTTTTATAGTATTTTTTTGGATTATGAATATAGTTTTAGCATTTATTTGTATAGTGTTTCAGAGTTGATTTACAAGGAATTAATAATTTAAAATAAATATAATAATAAAAAAATAAAAAATTATTGCAAAACTCTCGCAAAACCGTCGCAATTTGCGAGGGTTTTGCGAGGGCCATGACTTGGGAGTTAATTCTCCCCTCGCAAAACCGTCACAATTTGCAGGGCCCAAACCGTGGCCCTCGCAAAACCTTCGCAAATTGCGACGGTTTTGAGAGGGTTTTGCGAGGGCACAAAGTCGACCCTCGCAAAACCGTCGCAATTTGCGAGGGTCAATGTTTTTCGTCGCAAAACGGTAGCAAATTTGCTCCTTTGGCGAAGTTTGACAAAAAATATTCGTTGCAAAACCGTCGTAAATAGCAACGAATTTTTTTGCCCTCGCAAAACCGTCGCAAATTGCGACGTCATTTTTTGCGATGGCTAAAACTGTCGCAAAAACGATCAGCGACGGTTTTTGACTGTCGCAAATCGCGATTTTTCCTGTAGTGTTTGGCGCGGAGGTGGCTGCTACGACAAAATGAATGGCGGATTTTGACAGTGTAGTTGAGGTTGCTGAACGAAATAGTGAGTGGCAGTGGCGGAGGCTGTTGAATCGAGGCCATGTCTGTAGTTTCCTCCTCTTCTGCACCACCGCTACCCAGTAGAGGAATTGGTGATGCATAGGAACTAGGGGTTATCATCATCATTGATCTTATGTTGGAGCAAAGTTCTCTCGTCTCAGGTAGAGGGCACATTTAGTACTTTGGATGGAGACCTTGTATAATAATTCATGCATGTTCATCTGTTGGCGGCCCCAATGTCTATGAGGATTGCGTGGAAAAACCTTCGAGGCAGCCCTCCATTCAGGCAGCGGGAGGCGGGGTCGGTGGCGGCGGGGGTCCCAGCTCAGCTTCCTATTGCATGGTTACAGGTTACTCGTGGTTAGTGTATCCATTTGTTCTTCAAGGCTAGTAGGCAGAGGCGTGCATGAATCACGATTTGGGGTGGCCCAATTTCTAGCTTCGAATGGTAATTAAAATAATTTTATGTTCATGATATTATTTGATAAAATGACTTGTTTGGTAATTGAATTAAAGATTTAAAATTAATTAATTATTTATTTTATTAAGTGTGTTAATTTGATAACAAATAATATTAAATATTTAATTAATTAAGTGTGTTTGATATATTGATTACGACGTATTGAAATCTGATATAAATTTTAAATGAATTGAAAGTTATTTAAGTTTGAGATATAAATATGTTTAAATACTAATCTAAATATTAATATTTTTTAATATTTAATTTAAATTGTAATAAAATATAGTATAAAATAAATTATAATTAATCTAAATTTCAGATTTAGACTTTGAATTTTCAAAATTCGATTGTCACACCTCAGATTTCGATATTTAAATATTCAAATATCAATTATTAAATTTAAGATTTATTAGAAGAGCCCAAAATCTAAAATTGAAGATTCATTTCAATTATGCCCCACACTTTCGAGCATTTTTTATTTATATGTGCATATATTTTTGTGGAATGCGTGTATATTTTTGCAAAGTAATACTCCTTTCGCCCCTTTTATCTATTTATTTTAGCTAAGATATTTGTCTCAATTTATCTGACTCATTAACAAATCAAAATGATATTAATTACTATTTTTTTCACAAATACCCCTCTTTAATACATTAAATATTATGTACTTATAGTAAAAAATTGAAACAAATTAAATATTCTTACCTCACATAAGACTTTGGAATTTGATTATTCATTAATAAGGTAAGAGATTATTTGAGGGTATAATAAGAAATGTTTATTAATTAATCTAAAATTTTTATTTTTTTTAAAAATGCATAAATTAGTTAAAATGGATACTTAAAAGGGGACGAAGGAAGTATAAAGTTTGTAAGGAAAATTGTGACACTTTCATTGAGTTATTCAGTGTCAATTCAAGTTCGAATTTAATTTTGACCACCAATTTTATGCTTGAACTATTAATAAGTTAAACTTTGGCATCTGGTTTGATTTGAAAGCTTATAAATATATTTGATTATAAATTAATTAATTAATATATTAAATTTTGTATTTGTAAACAAAAAGGATATATTTTCATTTTTTTTTTTTGTGAATACTTGAGTTTATATTCAATGAATTAATGAAATTAATTAAACTCAAGTTTGTTATATGTTGAGTCAAACCGAGACTTAAGATTGACAATTAAATTTGAGTTCAAAACTAAACGTCGAATTCAAACTCAGACTTGATTCGAGCTTTATGAGAATTATGAGAAGAAATAATTAAGAAATTGTGTGATTTCTATTTATTTGAAGTCAATGTTAGTTGAAATTTCGGCAAATCTAAGGTATAGGGACTAAGGTAAATATATTTATGAGCTTCAGTTCCAAGAACAAAAGACTATAAAATATAGGTTAATCAATTAAATTTCGATTCTTTTAAGATCCTCTATCTCATTCTCTCCGTCACGTTCTCTCCCATTGATATATAAAACTATTGTGTATTACATTGTTTTTCTTTTTTTTTATTTTATATTTTTAACAAAGTAAATATGTAACAGTTTCATATGAATAGAGGAAAGACGGAGACAAAGAACGGGACAGAGAATCCGTATCGGTTTAGACTCACTTCTTCACCATTCCTCAACTCTAAATTCTCATTATTTTATCTCTTGTTGTGTGTGTGTGTGTTTTTTTTGCCTTTTTTGCTAGATCTCTTGTTCTCTTTTCCAGCTTCAAATGTTGACCGAACAATTCTTGAAGCCTTTTGCTTAGATTCTATCCACGTACTTGCTCTTTTCTATCTTATACATTCGTAAAGTAACTTGTGATCCACTTTGTTCATCTTCTTTTCTGGATAGCTATTTGTTCTGAGTTTGGATCACAGCCATCCATTTCATAATTTCTTGCCTTTATGATTTTGGACTCATTTGCAACACCAATTTGGAACTCCGGAAGCATACTTGTTGAGAGCCCAATTCAAAAGGAATTAGCTTTTAAGATTCTAATTACGACATTTTTTCCCTTTTGAGTATCATATCCAGTGGACATTAGCCTTAGCTCCATACACCAATCCCTTTTGTGGGCTCATGTGAATTGTACGGACGAGTCATGGGCATTGGGCACCATCCAATTATTAGATTAACAATATGATTAGGAAGAGATTTCCCAGGTAAGAAGGCCTTACCAAACATCACCTATCGGTATGACTTCTCCTCTTTTCGCCATCTTGAACGATTCTGGTACACCAACAGAGGACTATGGCGCAGATATCAACACCCATCCCCAGTTCTTCTGCATATCCAACTTCACTGCTGCTAAGTGTCGATGCTGCACAGGTGACAGGAGCAGGAAAAAAACGGCATGGCTACAATGCACTACCACATTCTCCAACATCAGTCCACCATTCCTCTGGTGCTGTCCTTCAGCAATCTAACTTACAGCGTCAAAATCCGCCACTCAATGAAGTGGTTCAATACTTTTTCTAGAAGCAGCCTATCCGCCAAAGAGCCGGAAATAAAAATTCTGCTTAATGGTGTATCTGGGGAGGCCCGCGATGGGGAGATCATGGCCGTGCTAGGCCCCTCAGGGTCCGGAAAGTCGACCCTTATTGATGCATTGGCCAATCGCGTGGTGAATGGAAGCTTAAACGGAATGGTCAATCTCAACGGTCAGAGATTGGACTCGAGCTTACTCAAAGTCATCTCTGCCTATGTCATGCAAGATGATCTTCTTTTTCCCATGCTCACCGTTGAAGAAACCTTGATGTTCGCTGCTGAGATGAGGCTTCCAAGAACTCTCTCCAAATCCAAGAAAAAGAAGAGAGTACAGGACTTAATTGATCAGTTAGACCTACGAAAGGCCAAGAATATAGTGATTGGAAACGAGGGCCACCGGGGAGTCTCTGGAGGTGAACGGCGCCGTGTCTCCATTGGAATTGACATCATTCACGATCCTATTCTCTTATTCCTTGACGAGCCCACTTCGGGCCTCGACTCCAGTAGTGCATTCATGGTGGTCAATGTTTTACAGCGTATTGCTCAAACGGGAAGCATCGTGATCATGTCCATTCACCAGCCAAGTTATCGAATTCTTTGTCTACTGGACAGGTTAATATTATTGTCCCATGGAGAAATAGTTTACAGCGGCTCTCCATCCAATTTGTCCATTTATTTGGCGGATTTTGGACAACCAATACCTGATGACGAGAACCCCTCAGAAGCTGCTTTGGATCTCATCCGCGACCTGGAGAACTCGGTGGATGGGACAAAAAGCATGGTCGAATTCAACGATACATGGCAAAATTTGCACCATAGTACTGCTCAATACCCATCGCCTATGCATGGCTCATCTTTGAAGCAAGCCATCGTTTCCAGTATTTCACGAGGGAAATTAGTATATGGTGCAACCAATGCCGTCGCAAAGATTCAAACATTTGCTAATCCATTTTGGATGGAAATTCTAGTGCTATCAAAACGCTCGTTTCTTAATTCACGCCGAATGCCAGAGCTCTTCGCCACAAGATTTGCTGTAACACTCGTGACAGCAATTATCTTGGCTACTTTGTTCCTGCAAGTCGATATTTCGCCAATTGGAAATGGAGAAAGGATACGATTTGTGGGATTCGCCATTGCAACAATCTTCTTTGTTTGCACTGATGGAATTCCTAGTTTCCTCAATGAACGCAACATCTTTCTGAGAGAGACTGCTTTCAATGCGTACAGGAAATATTCATATTGCCTTTCTCACGCACTGGTTTGGATCCCATCACTCTTGTTCCTCTCCATCACATTTGCAGCCATAACATTTTGGGGGACTAACATTGACGGTGGATTCTGGGAATTTTTCTTCTACTTCGGGATCATCATGGCATCATTTTGGACTGGGAATTCATTTGTGACTTTGGTTACAGAAATTGTCCCCCAAGTCATGCTTGGCTACGTTATAGCGGTAGCAATGTTATCGTACTATCTCCTCTTTTGTGGCTTATTCATCAGCCCGGACAGAATCCCATCCTACTGGCTTTGGTTCCATTATATATCGCCCAAGAAATATGCTAATGCAGCCGTTCTGCATAATGAATACGACAATCCCAGTACTACCTGTTTTGTTCATGGAATTCAACTTTTCGATGGCACTCCTTTCGGTTCAATCCCGATTGCATTGAAGGAGAAGCTGTTGCACAACATTGGCCATACTCTGGGGAGAAATATTACGGGCTCAACCTGCATAACAACTGGAGCAGATATATTGAAGGAGAGAGGTGTGACTGATCTAGGCAAGTGGGATTGCTTTTGGATCACCATTGCTTGGGGATTCTTCTTCAGGATATTGTTTTACTTCGCTTTGTTGTGGGGAGCCAAGAATAAGAGAAAATGACCGTGCATGGAATTACTGGACTCAAAATCATGTAAAATGTAATTCATATTTTGTTTTTCATTTTTCTTCTTATTTTCTTGGATGGTGTTTCTTTGTATGTATATTCGGTTCAGCAGTAAATAATAATTACCATTGAAGTTGAAATGTCACTCCATTGAAAAGTTCTTGTAGTGCACAATGCGAAATCAAGAAGATGGTTTGGTGATTTGTTCACCAAGACTCGTGAAATTGAAAGAAGTTAATCTGGTCAAGTGTATATAATTTTTTTTTAATGGATCAGATCATTCATTAATAAAATCATAAAATAAGTTCCACATATGAATTATTATATACTCATCGTAATAGAGAAATATTATATCAAATAAACCTGAAATAGATAAAATATAATACATGTCATCCTTCTAACTTTCTTGTTACTATCTTCGAACCACGTTGGCAGGAAGAGTTCAAGTTCATCTTATTCCTTGGAAAGCAATTTAAAAAACTTTGGTTGTTTCAACTGCTTTAAAAATTATATAGAAAAGAAATGAGAAGTAAGGGCAGACATAGAATTATATATTAGGGGCCAAGAACTAAATTTTTACTTTTCTTATCAAGTTATTATTTTTATACTCAGTGTTTTATTGTGAAACTTTAAAATAGAAGAAAAAATCATTTTAGAAAGTGAAAGTCAAGTTATTATTTTTATACTCGGTGCTTTATTGGGAAACTTTAAAATAAAATAAAATAAAAAAGCATTTTAGAAAGTGATAAGTGGAAGTGTGATGGGAACAAACAGTACAAATCCTTGCAATAAGTCCTTTTTTTTAAGTATATATATGAGATTATATGGTTTGAAGCAATTTGAGCGCATGAAAATTACTCCATCAAGTTGTAGAAATCATTATATGGCCTGAAGCAATTTGGGCGTATGTAGTTCAATCGTCTTAATGAATATTTATTAAAAGTAATATTTAAAAATGACCAGGTATGTCCATGTGTTTTTATTAAGAAATTAGATTCTAAATTTGTGATATTAACTATATATACTGATTATATTAATCTTATTGGAACTCCAAAAGAGTTCTAAGAAATAATTGATTATTTAAAAAGAGAATTCGAAATCAAAGATTTTTGTAAAACTAAATTTTGCCTTAGTTTACAAATTGAACATCTGGAAAGTGAAATATTTATTCATCAATTAACATATACAGCAAAAGTTCTAAAAAGATTTTATATGGACAAAACACATCGATTGAGTATTCCAATTATCGTCCGGTCATTAAATGTAAATAAAGATCCTTTCCGACCTCAAGAAGATGATGAAGAACTCCTTAGTCCTGAAGTACCATATCTTAGTACAATTGGTGCCTTGATATATCTTACTAATAATATACGACCTCATATTGCATTTGCTGTCAATTTATTAACAAGATTTAGTTCTTTACCAACACGACGACATTGGAATGGAATTAAACAAGTCATTCGATATCTTCAAAGTACAATTGATCTCGGATTATTGTATTCAAATAAAATCAACTCAACATTGATAGGTTATGCAGATACTGATTATTTATCTAATTCACATAAAGTACGTTCTCAAACGGACTATCTATTTATATATGGAAATACTGCTATATCATGATATTCTACAAAATAATATATAGCAACTACTTTTTCAAATCATACTGAAATTATATTCATTCATGAAATAATTCGAGAATGTATATGATTAAGATCAGTGATTCATTATATTCGAGAAAATTATGAATTATCATTTATAAGAGATATTTCAACTCCTCTTTATGAAGACAATGCAATTTGTATAGCTCAATTACGAGGATGATATATTTAAAAAATTGGACAAAATATATTTTACCAAAATTCTTCTTTATTCATGAACTCCAGAAAAAAGATAAAATTGATGTGCTACAAGTTCGGTTATGTGATAACCTGACAGATATTTTCACGAAGATTTTACCGACTGTAATATTTGAAAAATTAAGATATAAAATCGGTATGCATCGATTCAAAGATTTAAAGGGATCATTTCACCAAGGTGAATAATAAGTAAACATATAGAATAGTGTATTATTTTTCCTTCACTAAATTTTTTTTTTCACTAGATTTTTATCTAGTAAGATTTTAACAAGTCATATTCTTTATATAATAGACATCCAATGGAGAATGTATGAATACATTAGTGGAAAATCCACTAATGCCATTAATGGATATAGATATCCACCATTAACACCACTAATACATATTAGTGGAGTTAATAAAGACACCACTAATAAGAGCTCTATAAATAAAGCTCTTCCTAAACTTGAAAAATATATCAATTGTGAAAGAATTGTTAGAGAAAATTATGAGAGAAAAGAAAGAGAAAAATTAGAAGAAATTCTTGTGCAAATAATAGTTAGAGATTTATTGTGTGTAAATTTTATTTTGACACTGTTAAAATTTTATAACACAATAAGAATATTTTCTATATGCATTAAAGCAGTCTCTCTTAGAAAGATGCTCCTTTCTTGGAGGAAACTTGGAATTCCATCAGCACAAACACAGAAGACTGCTGAAATGGAAAACCCCACAAACCTTATTATTCCTTCATTTCCTTTTGGTGAAGTATCAAGGTGCAAGAACAAAGTAGACAAGATAACTGCTGTCACAAGTGCTGCTCCAAAGCAAGAGGCAAAAAGCTCTGGCATTCGCTGGGAATTGAGAAATGAGCGTTTTGATAGCACAAAGACCTCCACCCAAAATGGATTAGCAAAGGCTTGAACCTTTGTCACAGTATTAATATAATGATTAGTTGTCCCGTACATTAATTCCCCCCCCAGAAATACGTGAAATGATGGCTTGCTTCAACGATGTGCTATACATAGGCGATGGCTCTTGAGCATTAGTGTTCATATTCTGCCATGTCTTGTTGAATCGACCATGTTTTTTGTCCCATCGAGCATGTTCTCCAGGTCGCGGATGAGATCCAAAGCAGCCTCTGAGGGGTTCTCATCTTCAGGTATAGGATTTCCAAAATCCGCCAAAGAAATGGACAAATTGGATGGAGAACCGCTGTATACTTGTTGCTGTCAAAATAGGGAGCCGATACAAATGGGAATCGGCTTCATCTCCGACAAATAGAAATGATCCGATATGGTGCAATAGAAAATAGTATCAGATCTTTTTGAATCAGGGATCGGGTTCCTTAAGTTTACTATAGAAATGGCTCAAGAAGGTCAGCTGAGAACGCTAAACGAAAGGACTTTTCTCGGAGAATAGAATGATATTTGTATTAATCGGCTTAACGGGAAGTACAGAACAAGTGCTAGTATTGAAAATACGAACAGAAACGGTAAGGAAAAAACTATAAACAATACTAGTAAAGAGAAGCTAGAACAAAACAGTAAAAAAGTTGTAAAGAATTAAAATTTTAGACTAGAAAGCTGGAAATAATGATGAGGAAAAAGAAAATGAAATTGAATTCTGCTAATTGATGAGTTGATTTCTTATCCCTAATTCTGGGCGATGCTCCTCATTTTATACTTGCTGCGAACGAACCACTAACAGAACGTGGAGTTACTTTCGGCCAAAGAGTATCCCCAACGATCGTGCAGAATCCTTGCACCGAAAGATCGGAAATCTGTTTTTCCTTCTTATTGGTCCCGTGGTGCCGATGTTGACCATGGCTATCAGCGGTTCAAAATGTTGATTTTATCGATTCGTCCCCATTTATCAAATCGACATCAATTCGAAGTAACCGTTGCGTCGACTCGACAAAGTTAACGTCGACAATACTATTTCTCCGTGAAACAAGAATATTAACCTTTCAGTAGACACAAAATTCGATAACTAGCCTGGTGAATGGACATGATGACAATGCTTCCCGTTTGAGCAATACGCTATAAGACCTTAACCACCGTGAATGCACTGCTGGAGTTGAGCCCTGAAGTGGGCTCGTCAAGGAATAACATAATAGGATCATGAATGATGTCAATCCCAATGGAAACCTCCCTCCTTTCACCTCCAGAGACTTGCCGATGGCCCTCGTCTCCAATCACTGTAATATTCTTGGCCTTTCGTAGGTCTAACTGATCAATTAAGTCCTGAACTCTCTTCTTTTTCTTGAACTTGGAGAGAGTTCTTGGCAGTCTCAGCTCAGCAGCGAACATTAAAGTTTCTTCAATGGTGAGCATGGAAAAAGAAAATAATCTTGCAATATAATGCGTCTGAATAGATAATGTTCTAAAAGATTCAGAGCTTGGCATTTTTATAATTGCAACTAGTAAAAAGGATATTGAGCATTATAAGAGAGGACAAAAAAAAAAAAAAAGGAAAACACAAGCTGTCAAAGTTTGTGCATGTGACAATATACATAATTGATCCTTCAAAATATTTGACTTTTGAGGAAGACAAGTTTTATTTATTTATTTACTCCTTCCGTTCTTTTTATATATTCATTTTAATCGATTTATAAATTTTAAGAAAAATAAAAAAATTTTAATTAATTAATTAATATTTTTTATTTTATCTTTAAAGAATCTTTCTCTTTATTAAGGATTATTAAGGAGTAATCAAATTCTAAAACTTTATGTGTTGTAAGTATATTTAATTTACTTCTATTTCGTACTACAGATACAAAAGTACTCATTGTATTAAAGAGAATTATTTGTGAAAAAAATAATAATTAATATAATCTTGATTTATTAATGAAACAAATAAAAGGGGATAGAGGGAGTATTTTTTAATCACATGTACCCTTTTTAAAACAAAATCACAAAACTGATATACAATTTAATTTGTTCCTTCTTTTAATCGATGATAGATCTCTTGCAAGTTCGTCCACTAGACTAATACCAATGCAAAACCCAGCAATGACTTGGAATTTCTAGTAGAACAGAGCACCTTTATTGATTTTCTTTGTGTTGGGGTGTTGCATTCTCAAGCTTGTAACTAGGGGTGGAAAGGTTTAAAAATTTTGTATTTATTTTTTGAAATTTTAAATTTTTTATAAAAATATTTTAAATTTGACTTTTGGCCTCCTAAATTTTTTTTATAATATTATCATTTTGTTATGAAATCAATAAAGTGATTAGTCATTTTTTGAAATTATCTATTTAAATATAAGTAATTATCTTATTTCTCTTTCTTATAATTTCGTTATTTTATAATTTTTACAAATTATTTCTTGATTCTATTTTAAATCAAATTCATAATACATTTGATATAACCCTTTATATAATTTGTCACCTCAACTCTTAAATTTAGTTTTGCCTTTGAGTGCATATGTTGTTCCCATGCAACTTAAGCAAACATATTTATTTTCAGGTAATTCAAATTCCAATAAAGTAAATTACTTCTTCTATTTTAAAATAATAATTATTAAAAGTTTCTATCCAAAGATTAAAGAAACTATTAAAAATCCTTAAACTATAAAATAAAAAAGTTTATGTTATTTTAAAAATTGAAAAAATGAATAATTAAATGACTTAATGATTAATATATATATATATATATATATATATATATATATATATATTATAAGTTGTTAAGGAAGCTCTTGGTTCAAGGTTGTCTTGAAGTGGCATGTGACAAAATGAATTTCAGATGAAATCGTGCGTTGTACGACGGGTTGTTAAGTTATTACATTTTTAACATAATTTAAGAATTCAATTATTTCAAATAAACTACACCTAATCATACATAATTTAATACATAGCTATTTATTTTTATAAGAATACAGTAAATTAAATTATACGCTAAAATCGAACTAAACAAATACATTTTACTCCTCAATCCTCTTCCTTCCTATCTAAGCTTGCAACTAAACCAAAAAATTTGGTGGTCCTGCTCTTCCTGAATCCTCACTGAGTATATTGACACGACAATCCTAGTAGCAACACGAAAAATAGGATATTATAGTAGAACATACCTAAAAGAAAATCCCCCTTATAAAGCAAGAAGATAGAACGAAAATTGAACCAAAATCAAACCAAAGGCTTGATTTTGCAACATCTTTCCACATGATCAAGTCCCAATGATTTGCCAAATTCCATCCAGATTGCACATTCTTCGTAATTTGTTTCTAATAAGTAAATCATCATTAAGCAAACATAAAACAAAAAAAAAAAAAAGAAACAGAAACAGAAAAATTTTGAATGATTAAAAGATTAAGATCAATAATCAATTGTTGCATACCTGGTGATGGAATTGAAAGGACCAAATTCAGCTTATCCTTCTTGGACACCGCTATGCTTTTTTTTTCTTGGCTTAACCATATCTTCTCCAAGACCAAAATCCTCGCCTTCTCTAGTATCGTGCTCAATCCGTTTTCTTAGGTATTGAATTTAGAGAATCTTGATATTTATAAATATATATATATATATATATATATATATATATATATATCAGATAAACTCTATCTGAATTCATTGAATTAAGAAATCTCCTTCGCTAGTGAAAATAGTTCATATTCAGATAAAATTCATCTGAATTAATTGAATTTAGAGAATCTTAATATTTAAAATAAAAAACAATTCACATTCAGATAAACTCTATTTGACTTCATTGAATTAATATAATGCTGATATTTAAAATAAAAAATCTTGACATTTCCTTAAAAAAAAAAAAATCCTTCATTCATTGAATTAATATAATGCTGATATTTAAAATAAAAAATATTGACATTTGCTTTAAAAAAAAAAAAAACCTTCGTTTAAATTCAACTCGCCACATATCACAAATAGACGTTGTCACTTGTCAAAACGGGAGCCTTTTGCAACTACTATTATATATATATATATATATATATATATATATATATATATATATATATATATATTAATAATTAAGTAATTAAATTAAATTAAATTAAATAATAAGATATATTTTTTAAATATTAATATATTAAATTAGAGTTTTTTAAAATAAATGTTATGTGAATTCATTTATAATATTAATTAATTAAATTAACTAATAATATATATATATATATATATATATAATATTAATACATTGAATCTTAATGTCTTAACAATCCATGCAATACATAAGACATCAAACTAGTATTATAATAAATAAGATAAGAGTATAAGTAAAAAAATTCAGAAAAAAAAACAACAATTGCATCCTAATAAAAATTCTAAAAGAATAGATATTTGAAAATAATTTTTTTTTAATAAAAACGAAAATAATAAGCGATTTTGCTCACAAATCACATTTTGATTGTCATTGATGTAGAAATTAAGTACTACACTGTATACAGATAGATATATAGATTAGGATGAAAAGTTTGAATGTATGTAAAAATTGATTTAAAAATTTATTATCAATTTAAAATATCTATTTTAACTCAACAAAATAAAATTAGAATAAAATAGAACGCTTGGATCTAAGAGTAGGGATGGCAATTTTCCCGTTTAAATCGGGGATTTGGCTCGATCCGACCCGATTGGGCTGAGAATTTCCCAATTTAAATGGGGACGGAGCTGAGGACGGGTTTCATTCCTCAACCCTCCAACCGAAGGACGGCCGGGGACGAGGATTGCATAATTTCCGTCCTCGGTCCGCTCTACATATATTTTATATTATATATAGATTATATTATATATATATATATATAGTAAATTATACAAATATATATATACATACACACATATAGAGGTAGATTATATATACGTTGTATATATATACATACTATATAGATTTTATATATATTATATATGTATATATAGGTAAATTATATATGTATATAAAATAAAATAAAATAAAAAAGAAGAGGGAAAAAGGATAAATTATAAATTATAAATTTTATTTTTACTAATTTAGTGATAAGATAAATACACAAACCATTAAAAATCATCACAAAAGTTTTCTAAATAATTAAAAAGTTTTGAATAAAAATATGTTGGAGGCAAACAAATTTTTTTTAAAAAAATCTTTATAAATATTTTCAGGCTCAAACGAGCCCTCACTGGACCGAGATCAGAGATTGTTTTGTCCTAAACGGGAAACAGGGATCCCCACCTTTTCCGTGGCACAAATGTGCCAGAGATGGGAAAATGGGAACGTATACGAGGGTGGGTTAAGATTTCTAGTCTCCTATCCGATCCAGTCCTATTCGGGTCAAGAGAGAGGTTGATGTGATACTGTAGAATTAGGATAAAAGTTTGATATATTATATAGTGTTATGAATATATTAGTGGAAGCTCTACTAATTATAAATTTATATGAACTATTAGGGAATTAGTGGAAGCTCTACTAATTATGAATTTTTATGGATATCCACCATTTAGTGGAGATACCACTAATTAAGATTAGTGGAAGATGATGTATTCTACTAATTAAGAGCTCTATATATAGAGCTATTCTCTAAGTTTGAAATATACCATCATTTTGTGCAAGAATTGTGAAAAAATTGTGAGAAAAAGAAAGAACGAAGTTTGAAGAAATTCTTGTGCAAAAAATAGTTAGAGTTTTCTTAGTGTGTAGTGTGTAGATTTTATTCTAACACTACCCAAATTTTATAACACGTTATCAGCACGAGTCTCTGCCGTTGTCAAAGTCAGAAGACAGGTACGCATTTATTGATCCCTAGGGCTAACCTTACTAAACTCGAATTTGTAACCCTTAATATTTTTGGAAAAAATTATATGTCATGAGTTCTCGATACAGAAATACATCTAAATGTTGAAAAAAATGATTTGACCACCTGAAGATGGTCGTACTACCAAGTACACGGTATAAATGATTGCACCTGAAGTTGTAAGATTTTAAAATCGTGAATGAATATAGCTCCGCGATGTATAAAATTACATCTCAATTAAATTTATGCGGAGAAAAAAATATATTGGAGAAGACATTCTCCACATTTCATGCCGCGAATATTGTCCTACAACAACAATATCGAGAAAAATGGTATAAACAAATTTACTTACTGCCCTCCTCATTACAAAGAAAAATAATGAGTTATGATTGAGGAATCATGAAGCCAGACCAATTGGCTCAACAGCACTTTTAGAAGTGAATGTTGTTTGTTCCAATAGAAACCATCGTTATAGTCATAGTTGTGGCCGTGGCCGTGATTATGCTCATGAACACACTCGATATTTCTCTTAGCACAAAGAAATACTGACCACCTAAAGTGGAACAGAAAAGATAATAAAGGAAAATGATATTTTCATTAATAATAAGAATCACGTCTTTGAGATGTTACATTCGGATGTTAATATATATTCCTGCTAATAGTTCAGAAAAAAAAAATCTATTTCGTCTTGATCATAAGTCCGGTGTTCACTTGCATTTCCTTCATTCATCTCACTGGTGTTCACATGAACTTAAAGATGCATGCTTGTAATTACTCTTTTTCAATAGAGTTGACGAATTTAGGATGAATGTTTGTAATTGTTCTTTTTCCATGTTTGCATTAAAGGAAGACAAACAGGTAGCAATTATGAACTTCAGTTCCTCTTCTTCGGCATCCTCCTCCTCTTCCTTCTCCCTTGGGCCAGCCTCTAGACTAGCAGCAGAATTAGCCGTAAAGTAGCCGTGAAGTTACTACGCAATGAGTCTTGGAATTTTCTCATTCCCTTAAGTTTCTTATTATATTTGGCCTTGAAGCATGCTTATCTCAATTTCTGTGTT
Organism: Voacanga thouarsii; assembly: GCA_026120185.1. NCBI lineage: Eukaryota > Viridiplantae > Streptophyta > Magnoliopsida > Gentianales > Apocynaceae > Voacanga > Voacanga thouarsii. The sequence continues at coordinate 1,383,707 of JANUWF010001067.1, read as the reverse complement.
TGATCCTTCAATCGCGTATCAGGATTTTTTTCCACCAACTTCTTCTCACGTTCCAGTATCTCAATGGCTTCTATTAACTTCTTCTCAGTCATATGTCCTCCTTCGTCTTTATATCACTCCTGTAAATCGAAGTGATATTATCGGTGGAGATACATTCATTCCAATCATTATTTACTTATAAATCTTTCATAATTTCATACTTGTATAAGTGCGTAAGAGAACCTGAACATTCTTGATTAGGATCTCCAAACTCATCAACTCTGCGAAATAGTATCGTTTCTTTTGATAGTGTCTTGGAACTATTGCCATTCTCCTCTCTCTGCATTCTAATCCTCTTTTTCCCCCTAGAAATTTCGTCTGCAATAATATCTTGAACTTCGATATTATGCATTTCATGGATCATCACTCCGAATTTGTTGCCAAAATTATTTTTTTAGTGTGTAGTGTGTAAATTTTATTCTAATACTATCAAAATTTTATAACATATAAATATTAATATGCTGAGCAGGAAAGGCGACTAAGTAATTAAAATGTCAGACCATAATCGGTTTCTCAGAAAGTGCTTTTGATAAATCTAACACTACCAAAAAAAGCCACCGCTTGTTGATGGTCCGCCATTTTCTGGCTCCACAACTACCCAAAGGCCACAAAAAATGAACATATCGAAAGGAAAAGCCAAATAAACCAGTGACAGAGAAATACTTCTCTCTATCTAACCCGGAAGCAGCAAGGAGGAGCAGCAGCAGCAGCAGTGAAGCAGGAATGGCCACTGTACCATACTCCACTCTGCAACTCTCAAATCCAACAGCATTATTCTCATCGTCGTGCCCACGTGCTTCCTCTCCACTGAAGCTACATGCGCCGCAGCAAATTTCCTTCACTACTTGTCGAGCCACAGCAAACGACGACGACAGCTCCTCCGAAACTGACCAGACCCGAGTAGAGACCTCGAGTTCCGATCCAGATAGCTTCGAAAGCCGGTTGTCCCAGGTTCGACTCCGATACCGAAGCGGGAAGGGTAAGAAAGCAGACGTCCGCAAGACTCGAAAAGGCAAGAAGGGAAGCTCTGGCTCCGATGCCGGAATATACCTCCCACCGGTGCCGCTGAAACAGCCGGTATCCGAAGGGCTAAATGTAGAATTCGGTTTTTCACCGTATTCAGAAAGGATTAACGGACGAATGGCACTCGTTGGACTAACGGCGTTGATATTGGTGGAGCTCGCAACGGGTAAGGGCGTGATCAATTACCACACACCAACTATAATTTTAATTCAGGTCTATTTCATGGCTGCCGCTTCCGCATTGTATGTTAAGTATGAGAAAGAGAAGGTGAGCATATGGCCGCCGTCATCACCGGCGGAGAAATGAGAAGATATTCCCATGTTATTTTTCCCTTTTTTTTTTTTTTGAAAAAGCAAATTGTAAAAGAAGAGTTTGATTTTCTTATCTTAAATGTTGAGAATTTTTCAAATAAATTATCCTTTGGAATTTTCTGTTTTAGTCCGGAGACATCTCCAAAATAATACACCAGATCAGGTGACAATAATCCAAACATGCTCATGTTAACTAAACTCTTGGGGGGTTTTGTGTGGGGGTGGGGTGGTTACCAAACAAACATCATAGGTGAAGAGTAGTAACCAACTCTCTGGAGGTGGACTTTCAGTAAATAAAGTACAAAGCTGGATTTCAAAACCTCAAAATGGATGATAATCATCAGCCACCGTAAGAAGTTAAGCCGGAGGAACATTCCCAAAGTTCTGATAAAAAAACCAGGTAAAGGAGTTGCTATTGCTTATTTTGGTGCCCTTTCAATATACATCTCTATAATTCCGTGCTATCGATAAAAGAATGATGTATTTTTGGAAACAAGGATCTATCAGTAAGACATGGATCTCAGCACCCCACCACTAAACTAGATGCACTTCAATGGGGAACTCTACCATTCTTCCGTTTCAATGCACAAATTCCTCACAACATACAGTTCTGCAGCCATCCAGAACTCCTCTACCTCTAGATATGCGCTGCAAGAGAACCCTCTTTAAGTTTCCAGGAAGAACTGTCCAGATGTAATCCCTTCCCTAGTTAGTAAATCCCCTGGAACCAGGAGCCTTTGGACCAGAATATTTTAGTATATCGAATCAACTTATACTTGGATTCCGGGCCAAAAAATCATCAACTGCAAGATTCGCATCTCCATGGGCAACAGCATCTTCAGGTTCTGGCATGTAGAGACTCGTCATGGATGCCTGAAAATTCAGAATTTGATTAGATGTTTAGGTGAGAAGTTTATATAACAGTACAACAAAACCACCAAAATTGAATGCTAGCCAAAGTCAAGTATCACATGTCATGGAGAGGGGAGGAAGGTTTCGACCAATTGAAAACATTCAAAGCACAAATTCAGGTGCCAAGAGATCGAATATGAACTTCATTTTTTAAAGAATCAAAAGTTGAGATGGGTTCACAATGGAATAACCAGTCACTGTATTATCAGGTTCTTGCCCATCCATTTGGCGAACCCGGGATTAGCTTTGATTCCAGAGTAAGGCAGAGGTAAACAATGCACAATAACAAGAAGAGATAGATAAGACTCAAGGCTCAAACAAGGATTAGCTTTGGTGAAATTCATTTCCAATCATGTTACACAAGAAAATAACTGACCTTTGCAAATTTTTCTACTACCGCTCTTGCACTACTGGTTCTATAGTTCAAGAAATTCACATCAACTTCATCAAAATTAAGAATTTCAAAGTACTTTTAGGCACCGATAAGATACCCAGTTAACTCCTGGAGTACTCAGCACAAATCCAGTCCTAAAATGCACTAGAATATGAAAATAGCATACCTTTGTATCAAGTAGAATCTCTCCAGAATTTTCGTTGGTAAGACATGCACCATGAGCCTTCAACCATTCTACACATTCCTCCACTCCATCTGCTTCCTTCTCATCACTTGCTTCGGTAGTAGGCAATCCATTGGCAAAGCCTAAAACGTGAGAAATGTATGACACAGGAACAGTGGGACGATATGACCGAGACATAGATTTAATAGCTGCATATCGCATCTTTTCCACATAAAGATCTGCAACAGATAGAACAAAGTCAACGGCTTTTCTTAGGATGGAAGATCAATGACTAGCTGAAGTTTTGATAAACACATCTACCCACCCATTAGATAGTTACTAATATTAGGAGCAGCTTTATACAGTCTGAAAAATAGAACATAATTTCCAGAAGTCACTGCAGCACGAACTGCAAGAGCATGTTTCACAGCATCATTCTTCCTAGCTTCAGCTGATAATCTGGAAAATAAATGAAATTAGATACTTTAGCACTGTATATCGTACGGAAGACATTAGGGGTAGCAATTTGGATTTATAATCGATGGATATCCAAATCCATCCATTAATAAATGGATCTGGACGATAAAAATTAAGCTAATGGATATCTAATAGATTTAAATGGATATCCATTGCACTCCTAAATATCCAATTAAATGTCAAAGAGTGAACCAACATCTATCATTATTCCACTAACACAAGTCCTACAGCTAATTTCTTTAATTAACAAGGGTAGGAAAACAAAATAAAATGTTTATTTATTGGATTTAAGTGATGAGCTCCACTAACATATGAATCCCACCACTAATCTCTTTAATTAATATAGTATGAAAGAAAATATTCATTTATTTTATTAAAAAGTATACAAATGGCTAAATAGATATCCAAAATCCATTTATATCCATCCATCTAATAAATGTATGTAAATGGATCAGACTCCATTTAATTATGTCCAAATCCAAATGGATATCCATATTGGCACCACTAGAAGACAACTATGAGTTACAGTTTGCATTTTGCTTCACATGCTCCCTAAAACCTGCAAACGTTACCACAATCTATAATGAAATCATATCTTCCTGAAATAATATCCAGTCAGAAGAACAAAGACTTGATACATTAACAAAATTATCATGTTAATGTGATTAAGAATGTATCTGACCAAAAGTCAAAGTCAAAATAGACTATTAGCAAGATCAGATACAGTATCATATTCACGCTGCCCAATCTCTACCAACTCCTCCTACAGTTCAGGAACAAGAAGGTTGGTATAATGAGCAAACCTCTTGTTTCCCACACCCTATTGATGAAGTGCAGCTCATCACAATATAAATTGTCCCAGAAAAGAGAACGTGGAAATTGCAGTCCAAAGAAATGAAAAGGATTAACTTCTGCTGACAATACAAACAGATATCTCAGATTTTCTTGATCATAAGAAGCTAGCTCTAAATATGCTTTATACAATCATCAGGTATTCAGTAAATTTTAAAAGTTCAACTCCTCAATTCTATGAATTACATTACTAATGAACATTTATTAGAGATTTAGAAGCACAATAAACTGAAAAATTTTAGGTGTAAAATATTTCCTCCACACAATAAACAATCAAAAACTATGCATCAAAAGAATGAATAAAAGGACAGTGGTGCATAACTAGGGTCAGGGATAACCACAGGATAGTCAAGTAGTAATGTGATATCCAAAATCATCATATGTCAAAATTATACTCCCTTTGTCCGGATTTGAATGTCCCATTTTGAATTGGATTATTATAAATGTATGGACATTCAAATATGGACGGAAGGAGTAATAGTTATTTCTAAACATCCTTGACAGGATATCCAACACAAACTTGGGACAGGTTTCCCTATATTCCAACCCTTTGTCCTTGTCATCTGTCCCACTTTCACATTTATGAAGTTTTGAACTTGGGACCTAGGGGACTCCAGGATTCAAACCAAGTGGCTCTGATGACTATTGGTCTGAAAAGGTTACCCCTTCAGAATTGCCTCAGGATTCCCTATATTCTAATCCATTGTTTTCAGTGCCCCCTTCTGATCCCAAGGTATTTGAGCTTGCAAGAAGCAAAGTGTCAACTTCCCAAAAAAATAAAAAAAATAAAAACTTTATTGCTATGCTAACAGTAAAGCAATCAGCAAGGCGTTGAAAGTGAAAGAAGGTAATGACAACTGGGAGGAAATTAGAGAGATGAAAATACAAGAGCAACTGCCAGAACCAGAACCCAGCAGGAAGCTCCCTCGTGCATGACAGGAGCCGTGGCAAATATGCAAACCCACGGCTAGAATGCATGCTACATCATAAGAAGCGAAGCCTATAATTAAGTTCCTAATGACTAAAGGGCAAAATAACTATAACAATGCAAGAAAGGATAATTCAAGTTAAGGTAAATAACCTTGACATTGCAGACAGGAGATCCCTATTATTGTTTGAATGTAAGATGACACACAGCAGATTGTATGCAGCAAATTCCATGTGGCATCCCCTAATTCCTTCAGCATAAAGTGTTTTCAACTGGGATTGACACTGCAAAAGCAGAAAAACAGAATGGTTAACCAAATAGCCCCAAATTATGAGGGCACACCCACTGAAACAAAATCATAAACTCCACAAGGCTATGACACATTCTCAAATGCGACAAAGCATTGAATCCTGATTAATTCAGTTCACTTGAAAATTAGAAAATTAGTGACATCCGCAAAGACTAGCACTAGAAAAAGAATGCAGCTCTAGTAGAATTAAAACATAAATAAGTGAAAGAGTACAAAAGCAGTATAACTCCTCATCTATCTTTAATTAATATACTTTTAAGATAAATTACCAAAATGGGTTTATGAAGTCATACAATTTTAGTTCAATCCCGAGTAATATATTTTAGCAACCTGTCATCCAATGGTTTATTTGGTAAGGGAAGAAAGATAAAGTTTGCTCCCACGGGCAGCCAAGTTAGTTGAAGGCAGTAGATTTGGGACAAGGAACCAAGGATCGAATCCCCTGGGGTTAATTCTCCTAGGAAATGGGTTCTCCTGCCTTATGATTAGCTTGGTCACCGTGATTTACCTCCTCTCCACGAACCTTGGGGCGGGTTGTGGAGGGGCTCCCTAGATGAGAGATTTCACCTTTTGGGACAAGAAAGAAAAAGTTCAACACAAAACTTGAAAATCTCTAAAAGTAATTTTTGTGAGTTTCAAGTATTTTTCAATACCAGCATTGACAATCAAGTGCAATCTGGTCAATGAAGGTCATGGTCAGAGAAAGTACTACAACACAACTCGCTAGGATTCAAGCCATCAACAAATTAAACAAATATCTGCTACTTTTCACCAATCTACTTATCTAATGAAAGAATGAATGTACATTGTATGCAAGAAAGAATCAACGACTCACCAAAGAACAAAAAGGCTAACAAAGAAAATTCTCTACATGATTGTTTAAAAATTAAAAAGCAAGACTTTTAGCTGTTCTCCATGAAGTTTGATTTAATACCTGCAAACAAGTTACGCTACCTTATATTAGATGGTAATTAGCACCTCCGAGCTAGCATCATTGTGTTTCCCACCCCACAACCAATAACAATGATAATAGCAACAACAATATATCAATTTGAATGCACTTATCCCAATTCAAGCAGTCTAAGTAGATCCCAAAAAATGAAGCACCCAACATGAGTTAAAATTTGATTTTCTTTGCAATGTAACCATTACAAAAGCTATCCCATTTAGCATAAAAAACCCTAAAATTCCAGTCATAGACAAAAAGACCATACATGATTATACAGAGAGAAAAAGAAAAGCAGAAGGATCAACTCTTCTAAAACATCATTAAGTTCAGACTGTTAAGAACCAACCTGATTATACTCTGGCAAATCTCCAAATTCTATAGCCAAACGAGCATGAGTTTCATAAACCTGAAACAGATGGTTATGATATTAATATTATCAACAATAATTGTACATTCAACTCTAGTTTTGAAAATATATATTAAAAAAGAGGGGGAAAAAGGATTGTGAAAATTGGATTCTGGGGAAATTTCAAATTCAACAAGTTTGCAAGATTCTTACAGAAAATGAAGTATAGGCTAACAAGTAATAATACAAAAGAAAGATACCTTCACAGTTAGCCCATTGCGTATGCGCTGTACAGTCAAATCTTGCCGTATAGATTTCAACTGATCACATTTATAAAGATAATTCTTCTCAGAACTTTGAACCATAAGCAGGGCTTTTTCCAACACTTCTTCTGGTCTCACCTACAAGGTTAAATCACTTTAAAACCAGCAAGCAACAGAAGAAAACCCAAATACACTTGTGAGTCTGTTTTAAATCCTTAACCTAATTTTAAATGCTTACCGTGGCAGGGTCAGGGGCTGAAGTGAGGCGCAAATAGCGCTTTTCAATTTCCTGACAGGTCCCTTTGACAGTAAGGGCATCCCAATCAATATCTTCAACAGCTTTGCTGCCACTGTCCTCAAAGTTTTTGCCAAGCACCAATGCACTAACCCCCCTGGTGTACAAATTGCCAGCCCCAGCACTTTTTGGCCTAAAATGATTAGTTTCTGCTCGATTACCATGTCCCTTTTCAAAACGTTTTGAACGATTTTCCCGTCTTTTTCTTTCTTCGGGTGTATCCGCAAGTGCTACAGCAGCAGCGTAGTAAGCAGTTAAACTTTGCTCCTTATCACTGTCACTGGATGCATCAGCACTATCAACAGCATTTAGACCATCACCAAGACGAGCCCTCTTGGCAGGCCTCAGGAAATTTCTGGTGGTGCTCTTCTGGTCTGCTAAAGAGAATTTGGTGGGACTTGTAAAATCCTCTTTGTTCTCTAATTTTCCACTGGTAAACTGTAGAAACAATATCTTATATGAGATTGTTATAATAAACTTAATAGCAATATATTAGTGCTAGAATCACTTGTGCTAGAATAAACTTAATAGCAATATACAAGTGCTAGAATCACTTGTGCTAATGAAAGCCCTTTTCCTGTAAACATGTGAGACAGAGTAGTCATGATAAGTTACTCCAAATAATATGCAAAAAGATTGGTCAGAAAACCTTGGTTAATTTAATTACAAAATTGCTGCTCTTGTAATCTGTTATCACTTGGTTCAACCTTTTTCCCAAAACCAATTGCACGAAAATAGGAATAGACAGTTTATTTTATTTTGGTCGAGTTTGTCTTAAATCTAGCACCATTATCCTGACCTCCTTTTCTTCCCAACCCAACTCATTAAGAAGCCCAGATGTACGTACACAAGTGTGTTTTATATGCATGCAGGTGATTTTTTTTTTTTTTTAATAAATGTTTTCCAACTAAAGACAAACAACACACTTACCTGTTTATTCCAACCACTGAATTTTACAGTTTCACTAGCAACAGCTACAGTTTTGTCACTCTTTTCCTCTAATACAGGTTCCCACCTACTTTTGGATCGCCTACTAGGACTTCGCTTACTCTTTTGCACGGAAGAAGTTGGAGTAGAGAGCAACAGACCTCTATAAAATGGGGGAAAAGTAGAATTAGTGAACTTCTCAGAGCAACATTGCTAGAAAAATCAATGCACAATTAGCCCATGCCAAGGGAAATCAAGAAAAACCAAACAGTGAAGATTTTACAAACCCATCAAGCACTTTATGATCATCTAGAAGAAGAAACCAAGATTTGACAGCTGAAATTCAGAAGGGCAAAAGAAGCCACTAAGAGTTGAAAGCCTCGGTGCTCAAGAAACAATATCAAAACATGCAATGCAAGTTTAGATTTCTTGTGAAAATTAACATGTAAGTTTCAATGCACATTCTCATATGACTGTTAAAAATTATGTTTCAGTCAACAAATCAAATGCATGATAAGCAAAATAGATGCAATTGCAAACATAATAGGATGTCCGGCTGTTTCTTGGCATTTGCTCAATTGCAGTTTTATGTGCATGTGACAGAGAGAGAAAAAAAGGCATTACTCCTTATTCACTGTATCTGCATTCGGCACTGGAAAAAGAGGTTCAATGTCCCAATCTCTCGTATAAAGTGTGCCATCAGCAGTTGCCTTTGTGATGATCTGATTAGTAAAATAAGCAGATTAGATGCAAAAAATAAACTAGCACCAAAGCAGAAGAGAAACTACTACTCAAGATAAAAAAATCTTTGATTGTTAAATATACAACTCTGACAAGTTCAAGCCAAATATAAAAGCAATAAACCGTGCCTATTAGATAAAATTAAGAAAACCATTTATCATTGTGATAGCCTTGGGCCATCAGACACATAACAAATTCATAAGCAACTTATATTCCATTTACAACTACACTCTGTGCAAGTGAACGAGAGGAAGGATATGCTTCTTGACTCAAGACAAAGTCATTATCAGACTACAAGCAAGCAATAGATCAATCACCCACCATAAGCAAACAGAAGAAACAAGAAATGAAAGTTACACCCCTATAAATATTTTACAACAGCTAACCTACAACAGACTCATAACACGCAAGCGCGCACGCATGTAAAAACAAATCACATCAAATGCAACGGCATAACAGTTTTTGGCACATGAATTTGAAGTCAATCTATGTCCAGAAAATTATCACCAAAAATTTGCCATAGCACTGGATCTTCTTACTAGATCTTTGTTGGTAGACCAAGGTACAAAGATCCAGGTGGTAAATGGCCTATTCAATTCCTTCCAGATATATTAAATCTGAATACCAGTACATGAGTCTTCATAACATGGGCTAAAAGGTGCCAAAATGCAATCATGTTTTCCCCGAGAATGTTGAACATTCTCATTCAATTCTGATTTTTGCTTGAATAACTTTCAGAAGAGATGCAGAATCCCAGGTTTCCCAAAGTCTAATGGCAGAATATACAAGTAACCAAGAAAAACAAGTAAAAGAATCTTCCTTACTAAATAAGTCTGCAAAAAAGGGAAAGCTGATGCTATAAAAGATTAGCCCATCCACACAGCTCTATTGCAGTATGATTTCTATAGCAAGAAAGGCACTTGGAAATCAGAAATTCAGGATAAGAATTTTGGGTAGCCATTTGGACTGGTTCTCAATTTTTTATTTCTAGAAAGTCTTTTAAGGTGTTTTTAGAAAGAGTTTCTTTAGTCTAAAAAAATTGAGAATAATGGAATCGGATTATATTTTACATTTTCTCAAAACTTCTTTGAAAGACATTGTTACCTTTTTAACCACCAATAAAGTTGCCGATATACTACCCATATTAACCAGAAAATATCCAAATTGCCATTCAACCCCAAAACCCCAATTTAAATAAAAATAAAAAGCATCCCCACAATTGATACCCATCAACGCCCACTGGCCTCTGCCTCTGCCATTTATGTCACCAAATAAAGCTCCTTTCTGCCTGCAACTGCCACAGTTTTAAGTAGATAATTTTTCCGTCACCTTATTCAATCTAAAAAGAGGATGAAACACACAAGGAAATAGTAATAGATGCAATCAAGCAAAACCTTTGAATCAGTTAAGATCCTAGTAAGATTGCAAAAGGGAGGAGAAAGAAGAGAGGGTAAGAAAGGATGAATGGAGGGGAGTAAGTGTCTTGTTGCATAGAATGCATGAGAGGTCCAAATACAAAGAAGAAGAGGAGGAAGTATGGGGGCAGAACGTAAGGAGAACCAAGAGAGAGAGAGAAAAAAGATAGATGAAAGTCACCCAGATCCAAGGAGAAGGCCAACGCCGAGCAGCGAGCTAAAGCAGTGCAAGGGCGGAAGAGAGGAAAAGGAGAGGAGGGAATGGAATTCTGGAGTTAATGGCTTTCAATAGCACAACCTCCTGTAAGTGCACAGTAGCCGCATTTGGGCAGAAGAAAACAACAATAGCTAGTCAATTTCTAGAATTTTGACAAATTGAAAATGGAAATTGGTGAACAAACAGGTTTTTACTCAAAATTATGGTTTTACAAAACGAAAAAACAAAATAAAAGTGTCCAAATGGAAATTCCCCCCACAACAAAAAAAAAACAAAAATAATAATAATAATAGCAGCCATCAAGCAAAAGTAACTCTAACAAGAAAAAGCATCCAATGTCAACTAAAAGAAGAGAATTTTATGGTCAACATATACCCGCCCCGGGAGGGGGGGAATGTGAAAAATGACATGTCTATGAACAATTACATAGCTCCTCAAGAAGCAACCCAGTAAATTTAGTCAGTCAAAGACAAAAGTAAAATGTTAAAAGAAAAGGAGGTGAGAAGAAGATGCAAAAAGCCAAGAAAGATCCATGTCCAGTTACAATTTAAAAAATCAAATCTTATGATCCCAAAATTGCATAAATTGGCATCTAAAACATATTTTATTCAACAGAACCAATGCGCAAACTACCAGCAAGAATTTCTGTTATATACCTAGAAGGGGAGGGAAAAAAATTAAAAATTATAGTGTTGCATACCTCCTTCATGACAACTTGAGATGCCCCCATTTGTGCATCGTCCTTGCAACGAGCCAAAGCTCTTTCCACATAACCACGCAGTGACTTTGGAAACATACCAGGCTACAGGTAAAACAATTGGAGATCAGTTGCTAAGCTTGATGAACTAGACCCAGAACTTCATAATGGAGTGCAGAGACTTCACATCTATCAGTTCAATGTCTTACCATAATACTTAATGACGAGAAATTTTAAGCAGATAAAGATGATAAAAATTATACATTTAGTAAACCTTAGGTTGCATAGAAGCTAACAATTACAAAGTCAATCTTTAAATATAGAACCAAACATTTTCAAAACGCAGTACGGGTTCAAGTAATACATCTGTAGCCTATCAAACATCCATCTCAAATGCTTAATGCAACCGTCAATGAACTTCGCTAAATCTCACCATCAGCAAAGGTTCATCTACAGTTCTCAACATTCATTCAGCGGAATGATAGTGATTTAAAATTTTGCAGCCAATACCCACAAGCAAAAGCAAGAACAGCACTAATAGGGAACTTTGAGATAAAGGTAGCCTCGCATGTGCAAGAACTAGCAGTTAGTGGATAATTTTTCTCATCACACCAAAACTGAAACTCAATTAATGAGGAACTATTCATCTGTCGCATCACATATCCCAACCTACATTCTTACCATATATAAGCAGCAGGATCTTATGGTAATTAAGCCACAGAATCCTATTAGCATTTTACACTCCTCTTATTCAATAGTAAAACACCAACCTAAACATACAAAAGCATCAAAATCAGTCTTTTTCCAGCCACTCAAACCTCATGGACCACACCAAAGGGGGGAGAAAAGATAGATGCACAAAATCCTATTCCAGTTATACTTGTATGACTAAGCTACAATCTGATCTTTGTATAAAGCCATTAAACCTTCTGTTATATCCATTAATAAAGATACATTTCTTAGACATTTTTTTCATGCAGATACGAATTCACACTGGTATAAATACAGAGAGAGAAATTTTAGCACATTCTTAAACTTCTAAACATCTTAAAAAATACGGCAAGTGCATAATAAAGTTTTAGATCAACTAATCAGGTTGAGATTATCGGAGCATTGCTTTCAAATATTAGAGAGACTACGTTGCATTGCTCAAAAAAGGGCTGAGACTAAGACGGCAATTCAAGGTTATAACATTTAGAATCAGATAGCTAATTTATGAGAAACAATAACCAAAAGAACAAAATAAAATATAGAACACTCCACCTTTAGTATAGAATCAGCAGCAACATCATGAGATGGCACTCTGTCATTGGGCTTTGGCAGTGAAACACAAACATAGGCTGGCTTCGGAGTAGCACCACTAGCATTTGCATCCTTATCAGATTTCGACAAACCCAAAGGCAAGTTTGAAGCTATCCTCGGATTTGTTGGAATTTGCAGTTTACTTGCTCTACGTGAATCAAGTTGTGGAACTGTTTGTGTTACAGGTTGCAAGGACGGTTGATAATTTTGGGGAGCATGATGAGAAGCAGGATAGAGTGAAGCAAATTCTTGAGTTGATGTAGATTTTTGTTGATTCTGAAAGCTTTCATTAGTGGAACTTGTTTCTGAGGGCATTCGAATATGCTGTTGTGTGGAGTTAGAATATTGATTTGGAAAATTTGCAGTGCCAGGTTTCCAATAAGCATCATGGACACCACCACTTACTATGCCAGACTGAAAAGGTAAACCATAGAAGCACATCAGAATAGATGATACTGGCAACAGGATGTATCAATAAGATTGTACCCATTACTTACCAACTGGTATAAGTACACTGGCAAAAAAACATATCCTTTACATCTTGATCAACTACAAATTAACTATACAGCAATTTTATATCAAACAACACAAAGAAGAGAAACCACCGGCATTCTTTAGTAAAAACTTACAAACTAAGCATGGTTATTCAACAATACATTACTGTCGCAGAGGAAAGATACAATACATTTAACATGTCAAAATAAGCTCAAAACTTGTATGCATTAACATGCAAGTGTTTGCATCACAGATTCGGTGGTAGTCCAAAAGAGGAGAGACATTTGGCAACAGTACCACAGAAAACTCAAAGAAAGCACGTTTTTGTCCCTGATTCCTAAATTATTAGCCCAAACTACCGCATGTTTTTCAGTTCTCCTAATTCAAAAAGGCCTAAATCACATTTGGACGAGGACAACTTTTAGTTAATCACCAATAATACAAAACCTGGTTCGTAGACAATTCAGATGAACTGGACTGCGGCATCCAAGATGCAGCATAAGGGGCAGGCGGCTGCTGAATATTTGAAGTTGCATACCCGCCAGAAACACCAGGAGCAGGACAACTTAGCATAGGTGCACCAGAAACAGAAACATTTTCTGTTCCAGGAGCACAGCTTACTTCTGTTTGTGTTTGGTTGTAATAGTCTGTCCATTGCTTGTAGTGCTGGCCATATTGCGAAGTTGCAGGAGCACTCGTGGAACTATACGATGTACTTGAATCAGGAGTGTAGCTTGGATATTGAGATGCATATGTAGCATACTGCCCTCCATGCCAATAGTTAGTCTGGTTCTGATTACTGTAAGTGCCACTCTGGTAACCTCCAGATGTCTGATAATCACCAGGATTGTAGTAAGTGCTTGAATAACTTGCAGATCCAGCATAAGACCCTGTATTCTGAAATGAGGAAAGAGGCTGATAAGGAGCACCTGAGTTTTGATATGCTCCTACAGGCTGTGGGTATGATTGACTAGTTTGCTGCTGATAGCCACTATAGTAAGCTGCATATCCTGTATTTCCATATCCATATGGATCAGTACTCGGATAAGCAGCATAACTACTATAATCTTGTGGTACATTTGCTGATCCGGAGCTTGAGGTGGAGGCAAGAGGTGTTGTATTTAACCCATCTTGGGCACTCCTTGAGGTCAAATCCACTTGTTGGTCATGATGGTAACTGGAGTTAGAAATGACACCATTCTCCCTGGAATAACTATTAGCCCCATGGGTGGTCCATGAGATTGCTGAAGACCCAGTAGGGGCATAATAGGAGGACGTGTGAGGTTGACTTGGATCGGTGACTTGATACTTCTGACAAATCAAAGAAATACTCAGATCAGCACAAATAACCAAATATTCCACCTTCTCCCCAGATTTATTTTAGTGAAGTAGCAAAACATGGATGCACAAAGCCAATAACCATACATATTTCTATTCAAAGAAAGAGAGTGCCCACCAAGTTGGACAAGGGACATGGATATCGGAGAAAAATTTTAAAAATAAAAATAAAAACTTAAACAGTAGATAGAGAAGGATGAAGGGGACGTTAAATTCCGTTAACTGAAACATCTCTGCCAGTTTATCGTCGTTCAAAATTTCCGGAAGCTTAAACTAATATACTCTTCACTTTGAAAAAACACAACAAAGACTTCTCCATTCAATATAGGCTACATCGATAAAATTAGAATTTGAACCAATTAAATGCCTTATGGTCCCTAGAAGGAATACAAGATTACATTTCTCAACACACCAATTGAATCACAATTACTTGATAGAAGCTCACTGAAGCCAAATACATATTATGTCAACTATGATGACTTCCAATTTTGCACCATTGCATTGAAGTATGTATCATTTGGGATGTTAGCTAAAGGTGAACCTAATGAGCCAGAAAGTACTTGATATCTGAATTATGAATCATGAACCAATACGCTGCTTGAAAACAGAAAGCATCTATCAAGCCAATCATCAAATCAGTTTAGGTTGAAAATGAAAGGGTTCTGTGTGTGTATATGGTCACTCAAAATCAACTTCACATAGTCATCAATTGGGATCTAGTCCTAATACGGGCTGCAGTTAGGTGGTACTATTTTTATAACCCAACAATTATATGTCGATTAGTAACATCCAAAGATGAAAGTGAACACTTCAACTCCTTAGCCCAAGCAGCAGCAGCAACAATGCAAAAAGACGATAGAAACAGAAAAGACTGATTTAAAGCAATATGCCTCACATTCCAAGATACTAAGAATGGAATTCACTTTCTGGTCTTAGATGAGTAGATATCAGTTTTAAGGACCTAAGTCACTATAATTTGTCTGAAGAAGTAACAATTGAATCTATAAAAAAAAGGAATAAATAAATAGATAAATGCATCAACCAAACAATATCTCGATAAAATGTTCTTATAGTTTGTGCTCAAAAAGATGCGTCTTTAAATACCCTTCTCCAAGACCTACAAGCGTTGGAATTCTGATAAACTGCTGAACCTTTCTTTAATCTCCTCAAACAATCACTTTCCCATAATATTTTATTTTTATTTTGGAAAATCATTTATAGCTTATAATATGTTACCCAGAAATTTCAATATACTACTTCTGTAGCCAACTTTTATTCTCCCAAAATATTTTTCTCTAAACCATAAAAAACGTAAACATCTCATTCTGGAAATTCCACATATTAATATCAGAACATCTCATTCTAGTCACCAACTATAGCATTGGATATTCATAATTCCAAATCATGCACAACACATTTTTCTTGTTTTTTTGATAAGTAAAGAATATTGCTTGAACCAGTGCATGCAGAATTCAATATAGATTGCGAAAAGAATCAAAAGATACCTAATCAGTCGAGATACGAATCATAACCAACTCAAAATATTGGGAAAAAAAAATACAAATGTGAGTATTTCCTCGTTTCACAAAAGTTATACAGATTCACTGGGCATATCCAATTTCATCAATAGTCTGTGTGTGCTCCTGGAAAGGTTCCTGAATTTTACGTTAATCCAATAAAAAGGCTGATGGAACTCCTGAACCCCTCTTTCCAGGGAAAAAAGATCAACTATACAACACCCAAAAAAGGATGTTCAAACTCACATTAGTATCAGCAACCACAATGCGCACTTATTGAAAATCATAGTTTCAGAACAAACAAAGAACTTTGAATGCTCTCTAATAGACCCAAAACCCACAAAAAGTAGTTGAAAGAAAACAGATAGCATTCTTGCCTATCCACTGTACACGAGATTAGTTCCTACTCTATTTTTTCCTAAACTTAGAACTACCATGCAAAAGTTCATATCTGAATACCTCACAGCTTAAACATCTGGAAGCACCCAATCCCAATGCTTTTACACATCAAGTTCAAACTTCCAAGCTGGGTTTCCAAACCTCAAATTGCATCAAAGACTAAGTTTACAAATTAACTTATTCAAAGCAAACATTCAAAGACTAAGTTTCCCTTCCAATAACTTATTCAAAGCAAACACCAAAAATGTAAATGTTTTACTTTCAAATTAAAGGAAGGGGGAAAAAAATGGTGCAATCAAGCAATATAGGATAACATTCTCCAACCTCAACTGAATTTGGCTCCAGTGTAGTTAGGGTATCAGTTGCGCTTCCTCCTTGATTCATCCTCGTCAAATTAGCATTCTGGTACACTAATCAACCATTTAATTAACGAAAACTAATAGTTCCTTACATATAAACACACATCAAATCGAAAACCCTAATTGATTTGCGTAAGCTCAAAATCTTCTGACCTTCAAACAAGGCAATTACAAAAGTTTTTCTTCAATCCAGCAGCTCGTTGCATCAAAAAGCAAAAGCAAATTCAGAAGAAGAAGAAACTGGGAAATTTTCTTGCGAAAATTAAAGAAAAAAAACGAAAGCAAAAAATCTCGATTTAAGTACAATTATATTGACTAGGTAGAAGAAGAAGAACGAGGCTAATGGAGATTGAGCGAGAAAAGAAAACACAGAATGTCAAATTTCGAGAGACTAAGGTACGACGTCGGTGCAGTGATTTTGGGAACACAGGTATATACAAACGTTACAATAGGGGTCAGATGGGTGTGCATGTATAGATATATATTTTTGGGCTTCCGCGTCGTGTGTCAGTTTTTTTTTTCTTCTCTGGATTGATTTTTAGGTTGGGTTGGGTTCCGTTGGTTTAGGCTTTGGAGGGTGGGTGGTGCCTACTACAGTAGTTGGTTTGGGCTTTGTTGTGCTGGGGTTACCAACTACACTGTCGGGTTTCAATTTTTTTTTTTTTGATAAATTAACTTACAAATTATATTTAAAGTCTTTTGTCTTTTTAATATTCTATGATTTTCGAATTATTAACTTATTTTATTTTTATCCTCTAATTAAAAAATATATATATAAAATAGTTCTTCGAACTTTCTAACCGTCCAAAACATCATCCCAGCATCACCCCTATTTAACACTTCCTAATTGCAATTAAAAGTGGCAATAGTTTTCTCTTTCACTCCACAGCTACAACAACCATCTTCCTTGCTCCAAACTTAATAGCAGCGGTCGTTTCCATTCTCACTATTCTTTCAAACTGCCCAACAGCAAGCGCTGCAATTGCCTTTCTAATTTCAATCCCCAACAACAACAACCACCACCACCACAATAGCCACAGCAACAGCTTTATTTTTTTACTACCGAAAAAACTCTGGCTACTTATAGCACCAAATGGGCTGACCTCCATCCTGATTTTTAGAAAGTCCTTCTCCAAATTGAGTGTGCAAAGCAGACTCATCTAAAATTATTAAAATACATTTCCTTTTTTGAGATTGTCATAAGTTCATTTTTGGTCTGTGGATGGTTATTATAGGGAAACAACACTGGAATACAAGGATGCAAGCCAACAGTTTGATCAATGTAGCTGTTTGTATGATTCTTCAGTTTTTAATAGTGGACTTGAACTTGAAGCAAGTCGAAATTTTCCAATCCCTTCTTTGTTTTCTAACTAAAAAAAAAAATTGTAGTAGACAATATTTTAAGACAATGTGTTGTACCAGATCTAAAAAAATCAATAAGAAATTTCTAGCAAATGGGGTAATAGAGTATTACAAGTATTTATTTAATTGCTTTAGTTGTTTATGTCAATAGGAGTTGTTTTGATTTTTACCTGGTAGGAGAACATGGAGTCTATTTGCACATAAGCACTATGTTAGGAGTTAGCGAGTGGTAGTGCTGTTAGTGGATGCTATTAGTGGGTAATGCTATTAGTGGGTAGTTTTCATAATTTCTGACATTTTTTCTTGTTAGTTTCAACTCTATAAATAGAGTAGTATCTTTTTGTGGTAATACATCCGATTTCAAAGGAATTGGAGTTTAATTCTTTATTCTCTTTGTTTTTGTTTAGTGTATCAAACATTTGGTATTAGAACCAGGTTGGCAACTGAAGAAAAAAAAAGAGTGAGAGGAAAAGTGTGTGAGATATAGGAGAGAAAAGCAGTAGTCCTTTTTTCTTTTTCCTACTCTTCTTGCAGCAACGATTGAATCACGAGGGCCACCGACAACTTTGTACAACTAGCAATTCCTCGATTTGATGGTCACTATGATCATTGGAGTATGCTAATGGAGAACTTCTTAAGGTCCAAGGAGTATTGGTAGGTTGTTGAATGTGGAGTAGCAAAACCAGCAACCGAAGCGGAGTTGGAAGCATTGAAGCTGAAGGACCTTAAGGCCAAGAACTATCTTTTCCAAGCTATTGATCGTACAACTTTGGAGACAATTCTTAGCAAAGATACCTCCAAGCAAATTTGGGACTCTATGAAGAAGATGTACCAAGGTTCAGCAAAAGCGAAAAGGTAGCAACTACAAGCACTTTGTACAGAGTTTGAAATACTATGGATGAAATCAAGAGAACCAGCTACAAACTATTTTTCACGGACAATGGCAATCGTTAACAAGATGCGGATCCATGATGACAAGATGGAGAATATAGCTATTATTGAGAAGATTCTTCGATCCATGACACCAAATTTCAATTTTGTCGTCTGCTCTATCGAAGAAGCCAATGACATAGAGGAATTTTCAGTTGACGAATTACAAAGTTTCTTGCTGGTTCATGAACAAAAACTTAACTAGCAGGAGAAAAAAGAGCAAGCACTGAAGGTGTCAACAAAAAATCTCTCAACACCAAAACGAGATAGAGGAAAAGGCAGAGGCAGAGGTAAAGATAGAGGAAGCAAAGATCAAGGCAATCAACAACAATACTAGCAGCACAAAAAAAAATCAATTTCAAGAAAGAGGAAGAGCAGGAGAACGAGGAGGCCATCACTCAACTTATACACCAAAGTCAGTAGATAAGTCCAAAGTTGAATGCTATCGATGTCATCGGTATAGTCATTATCAGTCAAAATATCGAACTAATTTGAATAGGCAAAATGGAGAAAGAACTAACTTTGCAGAAAAGGAAGAAGAGGTGTCTTTTTTTTATGGTGTGTCATGTGAATAAAGAAACTCAACAAAACATGTGGTATTTAGATACTGGCTACAGCAACCACATGTGTGGAGATAAGAAGGCGTTTTCTAAACTAGACGAATTTTTTCACAATACTGTCAAGTTTGGTGACAACTACACAGTATCTGTTATGGGAAAAGGAAAGCTACAAGAGACGAGGTACGAGATCTCTATAAAAAATAGTGTATGTTGAATTCAAGATACAAAATTGAGCTTAATTGCTGAAGTTATCATGACTACGAATCGTATGTTCCTGCTCTATCTCCACAACACCATCCATTCATGTTTTTCAGCAAAACTAAAGGATACAGCATGGTTGTGGCATTTTCGCTATGGTCACTTAAATTTTGGAGGATTGAAGACTTTACAGCAGAAAAATATGGTGATCGACCTTCCTCAAATCACTACTCCATCTCAAGATTGTGAAGAATGTTTCGTTAGGAAACAACACTGTAATCAATTTCCACAAGAAAAGTCATGGAGAGCAAAGAACGCATTAGAGTTGGAGCACTCTAACCTTTGTGGCCCAATAAATCCATCTTCAAATAGAGGTAACAATTGATTATTTTAGTCAAAAAACTTGGGTGTATTTTTTGCAAGAAAAATCTGAAACTTTTGTAGCTTTCAAAAACTATAAAGTACTGGTTGAGAAAGAATTGGGTAGCCCAATCAAAGTTCCTCGTACCGATCGTGACAGAGAATATAACTCACAAGATTTTTCAAATTTTTGTAAAATGTGTGGCATCAAGAGCCAACTTATAGCAGCTTACATGTCTCAACAAAATAATGTTTGTGAGTGAAAAAATCGCACTATTTTGAATATGGTACAAATCCATTTGACAAATAGCAACATTCCAAAAACATTTTGGCCTGAAGTAGTGTATTGGAGCATTCATATTTTGAATAGAAGTATCACACTTGCTGTTCAAAATATGAAACTAGAAGAGGTATATAGCAGACGGAGACCGATGATAGATCATTTTAGAATTTTTGAGTGTATTGTCTATACCTATATCCCATACCAGAATAGGACAAAGTTGGATGACAAATGAGAGAAATGTATTTTTCTTGGTATTAGTAATCTTCAAAAGCTTATAAGTTTTACAATCCTATCACTAAGAAAATTGGTGTCAGTCGTGATGTAGTTTTTGATGAAGAAACTTTTTTATCATGGAACAATAATGTAGTTAAACAACAAATACCTGTCAAATTTGATGGAGTCAATGAAGAAAAATGGCAACAACTAGTAGAAAATGATAACAAATTCCACCAGTAGATATTCCAAGCTCACCAACAAAAGTAGAAATGAGAACGGCCTCAATGTGTTAAAAGAAGACCTGCATGGATGGTTAATCTGAGGACCCACTTATACATTTTGTTCTATTTTCAGTTTGTGATCCTACAATTTTTAAAGAAGCTATCAAAGAATCAAAATAGAGAAAGGAAATGGATGAAAGAATTGCAGCCATTGAACGGAACAACACATGGGAGTTGACTGATCTTCCAAAATTGCAAAAAACAATTGGTGTTAAGTGGGTGTACAAGACGAAATTGAAGAAGAATGGAGAAGTTCACAAGTAAAAGGCGCGCTTAGTAGCTAAAGGCTATAAGCAAGAGTTTGGGGTGAATTATAGAGAAGATTTTGCTCCTGTAGCAAGACATGACACAATCAAACTAGTTATTGCATTAGCAGCACAAGATTCATGGCCTATCTTCCAATTGGACATGAAATTGGCATTCTTGTATGGTGACCTTCAGGAACAGGGATTTATCAATCAACCTCTAATTTATGTGAAGTTAGGAAGTGAAAATAAGGTCTATAAATTGAGAAAGGTATTATATGGGATAAAACAATCTCCACATGCTTAGTATAGTCGTATAGATGCTTATATTTCTAATGAGGGATTTAAAAAATTGTTCATATGAGCATACACTATTTACAATAATTAGAAATGGAGGAAAGTTGCTCATTGTTTGCTTATATGTGGACGATCTTATTTTTACTGGAAATAATAGTGCCATGTTTGATAAATTTAAAAAATCTATGATGGTTGAGTTTGATATGTCTGATCTTGGAAAGATGCATTATATTTTGGGTATTGAAGTGGTGCAATCTGTAGCAGGAATTTTTATTGGTCAAAGGAAGTATGTGAAAGAAATTTTGGACAGGTTTCAAATGAAAAATTGCAATTCTGTTGGCGCGCCTATTGAAGTAGGTTTAGAACTTGTTCATGATCCTCGAGAAAGAAGAGTGGACAGCACTCTATACAAGTAAATTGTGGAAAGCTTGATGTATTTGTCTGCAACGAGGCCTGATATAATGCATGTTGTAAGTCTCATTAGCATGTATATAGAATGTCCAAGGGAGATACATCTTTTTGCTGCAAAAAGAATTCTTCGATAGTTGCAAAGGACTACTATTTAGCTTACAGATAGTGATTATGCTGGAGATCGAGATGATAGAAAAAGCACTTCGGGATATGTTTTTATGCTTGGTTCAGGAGCTGTTTCGTGGTCTTCGAAAAAATAAGCAATTGTCACCTTGTCAACAATTGAAGCAGTGTTTGTAGCTGCAACAGTCTGTGCTTGTCAAGTAATTTGGCCGAAGAAAATAATTTAAGAGTTGCATTTCAAGCAAGAGAGAGCTACTGCAATTTATTGTGACACTAATTATGCCATCAAACTCTCTAAAAATCTTCTTCTTCATGGAAGAAGCAAACATATAGATGTGAGATTTTATTTTCTGCGAGATCTTACAAATGATGGAATAATTGATTTTTTCTACTGCAAAAGTGAAGATCAGATTGCTGACATAATGACCAAGCCATTGAAGTTGCCTACGTTTCAGAAGCTAAGGAAGCTACTTGGAGTTTATTCACTTGATAAATCTTATTAAACAAAATGTTTAAAAACTTTCAATTTAAGGGAGGGATTATTACAAGTATTTATTTAATTACTTTAATTGTTTATGTCAATAGGGGCTGTTTTAGTTTTTACCTAGTCTTGAGGAGAATATAGAGTTTATTTGCACATAAGTACTATGTTAGGAGGTAGTGGGTGGTAGTGCTGTTAGTAGATGTTGTTAGTGGATAATGTTGTTAGTGGATAGTTTTTCCTAATTTCTGATATTTTTTCTTGTTGGTCATATTTCAAAGCAATTGGAGTTTAGTTCTTTATTCTCTCTATTTCTACTCAGTGTATCAAACATGGAGAAATCTGATGGTCTGTAGCAAATGGGGCAATGAAGAAACCCATATCTTGGTGGGACAAATCTGGATGGTATGTGCTAATGGGGGTTTTCTTCATCCTCCCATTTTTGCATGCAACCGATGGTCTGCGGCCATGGCAGTGCAACCGTATTCTCTTTGCCCTGCTGAACAAATCTAAGCCTCATCTTTACTTTTTCATCATAATTTTAATTTTTTTCAAAAAAATTGTGAATGTCTTTATAAATAAAATTATTGAATGGCATCTGGAGACGCAAACAAATGATCGAAACAACAGAGTGTGGAAAATGTTTGATGGCTTCTCTAATTGGAGAAAAGGATTTGAATTAAGAATCATATGTAAACGAGACAATAACAGGAGAATAGCTAAGAATAAAAGCATGCCGAAGATTGTAAAAGGCTATTTTTAATTTTTACTCTCTAAGAACAAGTGGAATTGGAGTTGCAGCGGCACGCCAGCAACGAAGAGGCAGAAATAGAGAAAATTAAAGAAATTAAAGAAAAAGGAAAAAAATAAAAGAAATTATTTTAAAATGAATTTAAAAAAGACAATAATATATTTTAGAATAAAATGTGAAATTACCAAAATATCATTAAAAATTACCAGAGTTGTCGGTCAACTGATGAAAGGGTAAGATCTGGACAATTAAAAAATTTGAGAAATTATTTTACGTTTTTTTTTAATTAGAAGGCAAAAATTGAACAAATTAATAATTGAAAGATCACCAAAATAATTTGTCCCATAAACAGACCTATGATAGTAGTACTATTATAGAATATTTATAGTTTACTATTACTAATTAGTAGTTTTTTTTTCCCATTATTTGTAAATTACCGATTATAATAGTTATTATTCTGTTGATATACATAGTGTCGATTCTATTAAAACTAACTATGTGCGAATAGTGACTTATGAGATATTAAAATATTATTTTTTCTTTAAAAAGTACAGAAATACTTTTCTTTCGTTCAGACAATGGAAACATAAATAATATGTAATCAAATTAGTGTAGGAAAAATAAAAAAATAAAAATATTTTTTATGATAATAAGAAAACTAATGTTATATTCTCAACTATATTTAAAAAATTCCTGATATAATTTGCTCAATTCCATATTTTTTATCTAATAATTCTTTGATAAATTCCATTTTTTTTTTTTTGGGCTCAATTCCATATTTTTTTTCATTTGATAAATAGGATTTCTAATTTTTTCTCTTTTTTAAAAAATTATTATTATTCTTTATGTGTATACTTTTATTTATATGTTGCATTGTAATGAATATGGTAAAGAACCTGCTGTGCATTGACTGGAACATTCTAAACCTAGCTTAAATTCAGTTTAAGATGCTAGCTTCAACATTAATATAAATATTGAAAGTAAAAATTGTGTTCAACCTTCCTCTCAAATATTTGAAGGGGATGAAATGATTGCAAATAATGAAAAGAGTAACAAAATATGTTAGTCACTCTTAAACTTTAAAATAAATTATTTTAATCGTCAAACATTTGAAATACTTAAAAAAAAATCATTCTAATAATAAAAACCCAAGTACAATAAAAAGTCACCAAATTTTAACCCACATTCTTCTTTTTTTTATTCCAAAATATTATTTTTTAATTTTAATCTTGCTATCTTCTCTTTGAGTTTCTTTATATTATTAACATCAATTTTAAGATCTGATTCGATACCTCTTATGTAATTTAATAATTTTGAGATTACTCTTTTGCACATATTCGAATCTAACTATACAACAAAAACCAAAGATTTCATCCTTTAATAAACAAAACCTAAACATACAAACAAGGGGGGGGGGAAGAAAGAAACCAAATTTAATTCTTGATGGATAGCAATTTTCTTGGCATATCTACAAAAAGGGAAAATAAATTTGAAATGAGAAGTGAATTATCCAATACAAGAGGCAAAATATGTTAATCACCCTTAAACTTTCACAAATTTTAATTTTTATTCTGAAACTTTAAGTTGTGTGATTTTAATCTTCGAACATTTAAAATATCTAAAAAATAGTCCTTTTGGAAATTTAAATAGTTAAGTACTCAGGGAAGTAAATTACATAATCCAACCATACAACAAAAATCAAAGATTGCACCCTTTAATAAACAAAACCCAAACATAACGATGAGAAAAAAAATTATATTTAATTCTCGATAGATAGTAAAGAAACTCAAATTCAATTCTTGATGGATAATGATTTTCTTGACATATCTACAGGGGGGAAAAAAGGATTTGAAAGGAGAAGTGTATTACTCAAAAACAAATCTAAAAAGAAAAGTAAAAGACACGCAAGTCGTAACAGTCTTTTTTTATTATACATAAAAGTTGCTTTGCAAGAATTAGATGAAAATTTGATACCATATTGTGAGGGTTATGAGTGAACAAAAATACCCATAAAACAAGTCATGTAGGGCCATATGATGAATTTTTGTGAACACTTCATAATTTTAATTAACGAAAGGACTATTTTTAGGTGTTTTAAATGTTCAAGAACTAAAATAATACATTTTAAAGTTTGAGGATAGAAATCAAAATTTGTGAAAGTTCAAAAGAAACTGACATATTTTGCCCCAAAAAAGATTTGAAATGAGGAGTGAGAGATACGCAAGTCGCAATAATTTTTTTTCTATCATATACAGAAGTTACTTTGTAAAAAATAGAAAATAACTTGGCACTATATTGTGAGGGTAATGAGTGGATGAAAATACGCATAAAATAGATCATATAAGAGTCATGTGATGAATTTATGAAAGCACTTAATAGTTTTAATTGACAAAATGACTATTTTTAAGTGTTTTAAATATTTCAGGATTAAAATCACATATTTTAATGTGCAAGGTCGAAATCAAAATTTATGAAACTTTAATAGTGGTTGACATATTTTGCCCTTTATTTTATTAAGGATTTGAATTACAACTCTTTAAAAAATTTGTTTGAATTGAAAAAAAAAAATGAATTATGGAAAATACATGTGGTGCTCAGGATAAAGAAAATGATATTTTTTAAATAGATGACAATTCTTGAAAAATGAGAATTATTTAAAATGTCATTTTTTTTTTTAGTTGAAGATCTTAATTGAATTGGATTACTATTAAGTAGCCTACTTTGTGTTCCTAAATCTCTAAAGGTCCATTTGTAATCTCTCTTATGAATGGGAAAATTCATACTAACAATAGGATAACGATGTTTTTTTTTTTTTTGGGGGGGGGGGGGGGGTGAAATTAAGATGTAAAGGTTTTATCAAAATATCAAAAGGTTTATATGTCTAGGGTATTTAGCAACCTTACACCCTAATCTACTTGTTCAATAAGAAAACAAAAACGAATCTTGTCATGTTAGAGTGTGGAAATTCACATAACTAATTAACTTGATGTACGCAATGGTTCCACAAATTACCTTGCAGTTGTGAATTGCAATCTAAATTATTTACACTTTTATTTATACTTCTTACCTTTTATTACTACAGTAAAAATAAGTTAAAAGTCCCAAGAACCTTGATCTAGTGTCCAGATCAAGGGTTTGAACTTTGATATGGATACTAAGTACTTACTTTGTTTAAGTACGATTAGACTCGAATTTATATGGCTATGAGTTTGAGGTAGAGACTCATAGTCTTAAGAATAGTCGGACAAATTTCAAATATCTAGATTATAAAAAATAACTAAAATATATTAATCAAGGTTGTCCTGTTCCCTCAAAATTTTTTATAATTTATATTTATGTAAATTGACAAATTTAGTCCCTAATTTTTTTTTTCAATTAGAAGTTTAGTCCATAATCTTTATTTTCAAATTTTTTTGTCCTTTTTCTTTTTTTAAGTAAAATAATCCTTCTATGTGACGGTCAACGTCTATTTTTTGAGTTCTATGACAAACACAAAAGGGTATTCTTAGAAGAGAAAAATTTTCCATCCTCCCATTCAAATCACACGCCCCGCACGTAGTCTCTCCAAATCTAATTCCACATTTAAAGTCATCTTCTCCTCCAACGGCATCAATCAAGAATTGAATCCAAGAAAAAAGGTAGCCAAATTAGAGCAGCAGATTCGGAGAACAATGTGGGATGCAATCGATGAAGACTATAAATCACATCAGTCGAATTCAAGGTTTTACGATAGAAGTAAGATGTATAGCAACCCATCATTAAGATGCTATTATGGAATTCCAACTGTGATCTGGATATAGTGGACATATCTGAACCCAACAAGGCAATTTGTTACTTGGGAAAATAGACAGGCAAGTGTGATTTAACAATGCTAATTTTTGGTGCCTTTCTCCCTATAACATAAGAAGCATTTAACCAATGAAAAATGTGTTTTATTTGTCTGGTTTTACCCCGAAATTTGTTCTATAGCAAGGACTATGATCCTAGGTTTGTTAAGGAAGATTCAGAAATTGAAAGAAGAAAATCTCACATGAGAAAAACAAAGGCTCTTTCTAGATTACAAGGATTGTACCTAACATGAAGGTGTTTTTGAAGTAGAAAAATATGTGTAGTGTTGGAAAAATAGTTGCAGGGTGTGCTACATTTTGCCGTTGTTGTATTAGATAAGGGATTAGGATTTATATGCTCATAGTTGTAATACTAGATTGATATAAATTAATGGAATTGGTTTCTTTATGCCATTTAGTACAGTTTGTTAGTTATATTCCAACATATAAAGTCATGAATGTCTTTTTGGCCGTTGTTAGTTATTAGTTTGTTAGCTATATAGTTAAGCATTTAACTAAAAAAAAAAAAGAAAACCAAGACAATTGTGCAAAGCATAAGTACATCCATAGTTCCAAAATACTGTGTTAAATTTTAATCAATCTTCTTCCTCATGGTATCCAACATAGTTATATTGGGATGCAAACTTACCCCTTGAAATTTACATGTAGTCCTGTTATGACCAATTTCCCCTTACCATGAACATTGTATAAGGGGAAACCATGAACATTGCCTTTTTCCCAATAGTCTTATGTTTGTGCGTGCACAATTTGTGCTATGTTTAGAAGATAGATCCAATACTCAACCAACTTTTAAAATAAAATATCAATTTAACTCACATTACTCTTACTTCCACTTGAATTCTATTATTCACTTAAAATGACTAACTACTTAATGTTAAGGACATGAGAGTACAACATGAATATATCAACCTAATTCTCAAGCCAGAGAATAAAATATCACAAGGGATATTTAAGTAAAGCAAGGAGATTGGCTATGTAATTAAACAAGAATTCCACAAGAATTACCCAAAGAATATTCAAATAATGAACATCACTCAATCAATTGATATCAATTCTACGTATTGGCAAGAATTCCAAAGTAAAGTAAAATTTACTCTCTCGAATAATGAACTTTCTACTCTATGATCCAATCCATAAATATATCTGTTATACAGATAAAACCTAAGGATGTATAAAATTAAGGAAATCTAATGACAAGCTAAAAAGCCCTAGAAATTCTATCTCAAGGTAATCCCAAAACTCTATCTATCACCAAATTCTAAATCTCCCAAATCCTTTCTCAAGTTCATCAAGAAAAAATAAATTTATTGAATTAACATAAAAGGGAATACATCTCATAGATTCTTTTCCAAGTTCAATATAAGAGAATTATCCAATTAATTAAACTCAAGTGATAAATTGTTCAAAATAGATATTAATTAATCAAATAAATATCAAATACAATAGTATATTAGGGTACAATCTTTTAATTATAATTCAAATCAATGAAATCTAACAACCACAAAATCAAATCACAGAGAAAAAAATAGAAAACTCATAGACAATGTCTCTTTTCTACTTTGCAAACTTGATTTGGGGTTGCTCATTCTTCCTCATATCCTCCTTAATCTTCTCTTCTCTTTCTCTTCCTTGTGTTCTAGAGGGTTTCTCTGGTGTATTTCGTGGGTGGCTCTCCATCAAATGACCCAAAGAAGTAGTATTTATAGGTTCATTTGCGAATCTCTAAAAATCTGCAGAATATGGGGTAATCTGTGATGTTGCATGCCGCCATGGAAGATGACCTGCATGGTATCGTGTATGCTCTGAACCTTTAATCTTGCCTCTAAAGTATGTCATGGGATTAATTGTTGCTATGTGCTGGATTGGTGCACGACGATGTGGACAACAACCAGCATGACACTGTAAAGCTCTAAATGTTTTACATTTTCTGCATCCTAATGATGCACAGCAACATGCAAGCTGAAGGGCATGGCACCGTCAATGCCTAGAATGTTAACTTCTGAAGTTTGGCAGTTGCACGACAGCGTATAGAATGATGGGCATGGCACCATATGGCTCAGTTTGGCTCTTTTCCAGTCTTTTCTCCTTGAATCTTTATCTAATCTTCAACTTTTTTATCCTACATAAAATAAGGAGAAAATAGAGGATTAAGTAGAAATCTAGTATGCATTTTTCCTCAATGTAAGCATAAATGATGTATAATAGCGAGTAATCTACAATGTTGCATAGCACTGTAGAAGATGATCTGCACGGCGCCACATATGCTCTGATACTCTAATCTTGCCTCTAAAGCATGTCGTGAGATTAACTGTTGCTATATGCTGGATTGGTGCACAGCAACATGGACAACGACCAGCATGACGCTGTGAAGCTCCAAATATTGTACATTTTTTGTATCCTGATGACACAAGGCGACGTGCAAGCTGAGGGGCATGGTGCTATCAACGCCCAGAATGTTGACTTCTGAAGTTCAGCAACTGCATAATGGTGTGTAGAATGATGGGCATGGCACCGTGTAGTTTCAATTTGGCTCTTTTTCTGTCTTTTCTCTTTGAATCTTTATCTAGTCTTCAACTTTTTCATCCTATATAAAATAAGGAGAAAATAGAGGATTAAGTAGCAATTTAATATGCATTTTTCCTCAATACAAGCATAAATAATGTATAAAATATATATACACAATGAACACTCATTATCTTCACAAAATTGATAAACAACAATAGAAGTCATTATAATTAACTTAATTAAAACTAAATACATTTGATAAAAAATACATTTATAAAGGGAATATATCTTGGTAATAGGAACACTTCCATGGGCAGGTTAGACTTCAGTTTCTATGTTGCCTTCTTGGTTGATGCTTGTACTCCCAAATTGCATGGGTTGATCCTGCATTGTTTATGTCATTATAGGACTTATGATTATCATTTTATGGGCTAGAAATGCAATCTGTTTCACCTCCAATTAGTCTATCATTATTTCCTAAATTGCTTAATCGACCTATGTGATCTTCTTGTCGTAATTTCACATGATTTGCTAATTGACATGAGCTTATATTGTGGCCAAGTTGGCCATATTTATTGATATTGTGGTCATATGTAGAATCAGCATGGTTTTTATTAACACTTGGTACCACCAAAATATTGGAATCATCATGTGTATTGACATTTTAAACACCACACTGAAGTGGGCATTTTCTTGAATTATGCCTAACTTTCCCATATTTTCTATACTTGTTACAAGTAAAACTAGCCCTAGACATCTTTTCATCATCCTTAGCAGTTGTCATGTAGCCCTTCTCCCTAATTTCTGTCCTTCTTTTCATTTTAGACCTTCTAGAGAGCTTGATATTTTCTGGTGGAATCAAATGTTTTAGTTTAGAAATGAGCCAATTTTTTAGCCCATTTGTAGGCAAATAATTAGGCCATAGGCCCTTTGAAAAACGTATATACTGTAAGATAGATCCACAAATGCATTGTTGTAACCCTATCGCAGTAATAGCATGTATACACGGGATGCCTGATAAGTCCATTTTCTATAGGTACAAGTTCTTAATTCTGAGTCACAACAAATTGTTTTGAGTCATCTACATCATTTGATACAAGCTACCTGCATATTAGGCAAAGCATTTTGCATATTGTTCTTTCAGCGTACTAAGCCTTTTTAAAATTATTGAGCAAATCTTACCTTACTACCTAGAAATCCACTGTCTTTGTTTCTATAATTGCAACATCAGATAAATCTTTATCCTTTCAAGTATAGCTAATATTGGTTTAGATATGACATGAAGAATCCTTCTATTAAATGATTCACAACAGTTGATGAGGATAATGTCTTTGAAATGAAATCTAGTCCAGAAGTATGGAGAAATCGGGGCTTAAGCCACTTGTGTATTAACTCATCAAACTCTTCAAATTTGTTCTTGTAAGTTGATTTAGCACATTTCCGCCACATGTCCCTTAAAGCCTCTCATGTATGCTTACGTATAAAGTTATTATGTAAATAACACACATAATGCCTATGTTTAGCCCTTCGAAGCAGTTCATAAACAGCCTTTTTAAGTCTCTGCAAAATTATAAAGAAAATAGTTTATAAACTGAAATATAAAATTCAAATAATGTATTTATTCGTATTTGAATTTTGCACTTCTATAAAGCCTTGAACAAACCAATTGTATATATATCTATTCTCAGATTCTACCACTAATAAAAAAGATGCAATTGTCTGCATCCACACCAACTATTGTAAGAAGTATGCCTGGTTGAGGACTTTTTAGGAAAGTCCCATCTAGACCAATGACTTTTCGACAACTAGCTAAGAATCGTTTCTTAAGGGCATCAAAGCACACATATATTATCTTAAGGTATTCCACCCCCCCCCCCCCCAATCTCCTCATTTACTTCCTTCTCAATGCAAACTATGGATCCTAAATTAATCCTTCTCAATTCCTTACAGTAATTTCAGAGGAGCTTGTATTGATCTTCATACTTCTCTTCAATCTTCATTCTTGCCTCAACGCTCACTTTATATATTTTCTATCTTGAAACATTAGCAATCAAGTCATTATGAATCTTCTCTTGAAACTCATCCATGTCAACTCCTCTAACAGATCTAAAATCATTAATACATCTGGCAACTAAGTATTTTATAGTAGTTAAGTTGTGATTTAATATTATGGAACAATCATGCTTATTTTGCAATGTTTTAATCTGGAAAGTGGGGGGTATCTCTTACTATATAACCATAAACTATCCACTTACAATGTTCTCCTTTGCAACAGGCACTTACGCTATCCTTGCCATTCTTCTTGAAGAAAATGTCTTTTCCAAGTTTGATGTCATTTTTAATGATGGCTGATTTGAGGTTCTTTCTTGTGTTAAAGTATATTCCTATTGGGGATATGCCCTAGAATTAATTTGTACTTATACTATTATCGTTATGTTTTATATAATAATATGAGACTTTCCTTTTCATGAATAGTGCATTTTGTTTTGTGGTCATCAAGTACATGACTTGATAGTAAAACCCAACAATGAATACAATGACTATTCTAAATCTGTCCCTGATCGTTTATTATTATTGGAACAATAATAAATTAAGATTAGTATGTTTGTGACTGGATGGCTATGTTTTACTGGTCATGGATATTTGTGATATCAAGTCAAAACATAAATAAATGTTAGAGAACATTGTATTGGATATGACCCACTGTGAAAGTACTTCATGGAACATGTCATAAGTACTTTCTAGCCATAATAATATTAAAAGTCCTTTGACCTAAATTCATCATAGTTTCCTACTTGATAAATTTTATATTTTGACATTGTCTAAAGTTGTCTTTAATTAGATAATAAATTAGACTATTGTTGGATATAGAATAAATCGAGGAGAGGAATATGATTGATTGTGAAGGAATTTGTCCCTCTCAATTATGGGAGAAATATTCATGGGCCCCTTGATAAGTTAGACTGTTAAAATGCATGGTCGTACTCAAATATATCAATATAAGATATTGATATAATTTGTTTGAACAATCTACTATGAAATCAAGAAATAAATGATTGAGCTTAATAAGGATGATATGCTCCGTGCCTTATGCTTAATCTGGATATCATGTGACAAAAGAACTAAATATAAAATTATGGTTTGGTTCAAAAAGATCGCCGATCTTCATTTAGCCTGGATAGTTATAATGTTTTGTTAGAAATCGCTTATAACTTGTGGGCCATTTAAATATGATTTGGGCACACTGCCAGTGTTAAATGAACCTATAGGGTCACACAATAAGCGAACTTGTTAGGTTATTTTTCTGGTAATCGGATTCGATGAATCTGGAAACATGTCTAAGTTAATCGAACTTAGAAAATCTACCAGATACAATGAATCTGGAAATATGTCCACATTCGATGTATGTAAATGATGTCCAGATTATAAGAATCTGACTCGGTAAATTAATTAGTTAAATTACCGAGATAATGGCAGAATCTTATCATATCAGTTTTAATTTAATTTGAATTTAAATTAAATATGATAAGATATTATTAGGGTTGGACTCTAAGAGGTTCGGAGTGGGTTTTTAAGAAAACCCTAGTCGTCTTCTTGTGTGTGCCAATTCCGCTGTTAAAATTCGTGCCTTCATCCACCAGAAAAATAAGCCTCTCAAAAACCCTAGGCGTTAGCACTCCCCGGGGGACGAATGAGTTCGCGGTGTGTATCCGATAGAGGACGTTCGCACAATTACAGCGTCTGGTGATCGTTCGGGTTGCACGCACAGCAGCACAATCGGAACTGAAGGATATCGATTACATATAACAGAGGTAAATCTGCAAACCTACGATCTTTTTAATCGTTTACTTGGATCCTTGGAAGGGATTCGTGGATGTTTTTCGCGTTTAGGAGTCCACGAATTCTAACAGTGGTATCAGAACACCTTGCTAAACGATTAGGTTGATTCATCTGTGTTAATCGTATTGTTGTGGATATGTATGATGTGTGTGTGTGTGTGTGTGTGTGTGTGTGTGTGTGAATTTAAACGGTTTATATCAGCATGTTCGCATGATTATGATTTTAGAATACTTAACATGTAGACTGCCTGAATTAGGTTTAATATGTGCGTCTTAGTTGCCTGATCAGACCAGATTAGTTGCAGATTGTCTGTAAATTGGTCTGTTTTAATATGATATGGTATCGTAAACATGCTATCTGTCGTTCTATATTTGCGAATTGTTTGTATTAATTGGCCATAATAATATGTTATCTGTATGAATATGATTAAAGGGGAACGCAGATTGTCTGTAATATGAAATTTCACGGCGATGATTACTAAGGGGTCTAAATGTTAATCTGATTAATATTCAGAAATCGGAAGGCAAAATCTCATTCAATGAGAGAAGGAAAAATCGTTTTTCCTTCCGGAGGCGCTGCCCCCTTGACCCCCGCCCGCTGTCCGGTCAGTGGGACCACTGCCAGGGGCACTGCCCCTTGGACCCCGCCAGGGGCGTTGCCCCTTAGAACCCCGACTAACTGTTCGTTGTATTTTATTCGTTTGTGTTTTGATTGTAGTTGTGGATTATTTTGAATAGTGCATAGCATGGCCCGTTTTATCCCAATGTGATTGGCAAGTTACATTATAGTTGTTTTAAGTTGTAATTTTTAAATACGGCATGCGTGTCATTTTTCATTGTTGTAAAATTGTATTGCTTTCCTAGAATAGGAATTGTTTTAATTTTACTATCCAATGTAAAAGAAGACGGCGGCCTACAATCACAACCAAGGAGGAGTATGCTCAAGGCATTAGAGAATGCTTAAGGAGCTCATATACCTAGATTGATCATCTTGATCTTCACTTTGCTCGTGATTATCAACATAGGTTATGGGCCATACTATGTCACTTTTATCTATGTCCTGCATGCATATTTGATATGATTATTTCATACTTACTACAATCAAATTTTTATTTTAAAAAAATTAAAATTAAGTGTTAAATGCCTTCCAAAATCAAACACTTATTATTACTTGGATCATCATATGGTCATTCCTACCAAAGTAGGATGCTTTTGATTATCTAAGTGAGACAAGAAGGAAAATAGTTTTCCATATATTTGATATAGTTTGACTTAACTGGGCTATCAAAATGGTTTTGGGCCTAGGGCATTATGTGAGATAGTATAGTCGGGAGATTTGATGCCTATCTCATTTAAAATTTGAGTTTTATTTAATTATAAGATTAAAGTCAAAGCTTACTTATGATTAAAATAAAATATTTATGAAAAAATATATATATTTTTCCCACTACGAAACATCAAAATGTTGAAGTTTCAAAAGTTTAAATGCTTTTAGTGGGAGTTTTTTATTAAAGCCTCAAAATTAATTACTTTGCATATTTTGTATGTAGATAATGGTAACAAACAGTTGGAATAATTCATTGCAATCTGTGCTCGAGAAAGACAAGCTTAGTGAGACTAACTTTCTTGATTGGGTACGAAACTTAAGAATTGTTCTTAAGCAAGAAAAAAGGCTCTATGTTCTTGAAAATCCTATTCCCCCTGCTTCAGCAAATAACGCCTCAAAAGCTGAAAAAGATGCTTATAGTAAGCACAAAGATGACTCTAACGATGTTACTTGCCTCATGCTAGCAACCATGAACTCTGAACTTCAAAAACAGTTTGAAGAAGTAGAGGCATATGACATGATTGTGCATCTCAAGGAAATGCTCCAAGAGCAAGCACGACAAGAGAGATTTAAAATTCACAAGGCGTTAAATGCATGTAAGATGGTTTCTGGCACCTCGGTAAGTGCTCATGTCCTTAAGATGAAAGGCTATCTTGATCATCTTGATAAGTTTGGTGCTCCTGTTAATCATGATATGGCCACAGATTTGATCTTGGACTCATTACCTCTTAAGTATGACCAATTTGTCATGAATTTTAACATGCATAACATGGAGAAATCCATTATTGAATTGCATGGGATGCTAAAATAAGCTGAACTAAACATTAAGAAGAATACTCCTAGTGTTCTAATGGTTCAAAAAAGGAAAGGAAAAAAGAACAACCAAAAGGGCAAAGTCATGGCTAGTAAGGGCAAGGACAAGGCAAAGTCCAAGTTCAAGCCCAAACCTAAGGCCAAAACACCAAAGGAGGGAGCTTGCCACCATTGTGGAGAATAAGGACATTAGTTAAGAAATTGCAAGCTCTATTTGGAAGCAAAGAAAAGGAAGGACAGTGAGACTGCCGCTTCAGGTATTTATGTTATAAAAATTAATTTATCTACTTCTGATTCATGGGTATTGGATACCGGTTGTGGATCTCACATTTGTGTAAATGTGCAGGGTCTAAAAAGAAGTAGAGCTTTGGCAAAAAGCGAGGTGGACCTACGAGTTGCGAATGGAGCAAAAGTTGCTGCAGTAGCTGTAGGAACTTTTGAATTAATTTTGCCCAGTGGACTTATTTTAGAACTGAATAATTGTTTTTATGTTCCAGCTATAAGTAGGAATATTATTTCAGTTTCTTGTTTGGATTTAGAAGGTTTTGAATTTGTTATTAGGAATAACATTTGCTCCATTAATAAAAACGGCATTTTTTATGGTGATGCTTCATTATCAAATGGGCTCTATATTCTCAATCTTCGGGGATCTTCAAACAACGCTATCTATAATATAAATACTAAGAGATTGAAATTCGATGATTTAAATCAGACTTACTTCTGGCATTGTCGTTTGGGCCATATAAATGAGAAACACATAACAAAGCTTCATAATGATGGGCTTTTAAAATCGTTTGATTTAAAATCTTACGAAACATGTTATTCTTGTTTATTAGGCAAAATGACTAAAGCGCCTTTTAAGAGACAAAATGAAAGGACAACTGATTTATTGGTCCTAATACATACTGATGTATGTGGACAAATGAATACACATGCTAGAGAAGGATTTCAGTATTTCATTACCTTTACAGATGATTTTAGCAGATATGGCTATCTGTATATGATGAAACACAAATCTGAATCGTTCCAGAAATTCAAAGAATTTCAAAATGAAGTACAAAATCAGCTTGGCAAAAGTATCAAAACACTTCGATCAGATTGAGGTGGTGAATACTTAGGTCACGAATTTGACAAGCATCTTAAAAATTGTGAAATTATCTCCCAATTAACTCCACCTGGAACACCTCAATGGAATGGTGTATCTGAACAGAGAAATCGGACTTTATTAGATATGGTTCGATCAATGATGAGTCAAACTGATCTTCCAATCTCTTTTTGGGGTTATGTCCTAGAGACTGCTGCATTCATACTAAATCGAGTTCCATCTAAATCGGTTCAGAAAATGCCATATGAGATATGGACTGGGAGACAACCTAATTTGTCATTTCTCAAGATTTAGGGTTGTGAAGTTTATGTAAAGCGATTATTATCCGATAAACTTGCACCTAAATCGGATAAATGCATATTTGTGGGGTATCCTAAAGAAACTAAAGGATATCAATTTTATCTCCCAAAAGAAAATAGAGTAATTGTTGCTCGAAATAGATTCTTTCTTGAAAAAGAATTTATTTTCAAAAGAATCAGTGGGAGTAAAATACATCTTGATGAGATTCAAGAGCCACAATTAGTACTTGAACCGAATAATGAACCTCGATTAGATAGCTCACAAGTTCAAGATGAGCTTACTTCTATAGAACAAGGATCTCGAAGATCTGATAGGGTTCGTCAACAACCTGAGAGATATGGATTTCTCATCACTGACGATCACAATGTGGAGCTTATGGTTAATGATGAGCCCACTTCCTATCAAGAAGCCATTAAGAGTTCTGACTCTGGAAAATGGTTAGAAGCTATGAAGTCTGAGATGAAATCCATGTATGAAAACCAAGTTTAGCCTTTGGTTAATCCAC
Organism: Voacanga thouarsii; assembly: GCA_026120185.1. Lineage (NCBI taxonomy): Eukaryota > Viridiplantae > Streptophyta > Magnoliopsida > Gentianales > Apocynaceae > Voacanga > Voacanga thouarsii. Next base: position 1,346,298 of record JANUWF010001067.1, on the reverse strand, counting down.
CTAAAGGTTCAAAAACCATTGGGTGTAAGTGGGTTTTCAAAAAGAAAACAGACATGGAGGGAAATGTGCATACTTACAAAGCATGACTGATTGCAAAATGTTATAGACAAACTCATGGTATAGACTATGATGAAACATTTTCACCAGTTGTAATGCTTAAATCTATTAGAATTCTTCTTGCCATAGCAGCATATTATGATTATAAAATTTAGCAAATGGATGTTAAAACTTCGTTTCTTAATGGAAACTTACTCGAGGATGTGTACATGACACAACCTGAGGGTTTTAATGATCCTTTGAATTCTAATAAAATGTGCAAGCTTCAAAGATCCATTTATGGATTGAAGCAAGCATTTCGAAGCTAGAATCTTCGGTTTGATGAAGCAATTAAAGAATTTAACTTTATAAAAAATGAAGATGAGTCTTGTGTCTATAAGAAAATAAGTGGGAGTACAATAGTCTTTTTGGTACTTTATGTTGATGACATCTTACTCATTGGAAACGACATCCCAACTCTACAAAGTGTAAAGACATGGTTGGGAAATTGTTTCGCAATGAAAGACTTAGGTGAAGCTGCCTATATTCTAGGTGTAAGGATCTATAAAGATAGATCTAGAAAGCTAATTGGATTAAGTCAAAGTATATACGTTGACAAGGTACTGAAAAGGTTCAGTATGCAAGACTCTAAGAGAGGATTCTTGCTAATATCACATGGTATTACGCTCAGCAAAACTCAAAGTCCTTCTACGAAGGATGAAGAAGAGCGCATGAACAAGATACCATACGCTTCCGCTATAGGGTCTATCATGTATGCCATGTTATGTACTCGACCCGATGTGTCATATGCATTGAGCATGACGAGTAGGTTCCAGTCAAACCCTGGAGAGGCACACTGGACTACTGTCAAGAACATACTGAAGTACTTAAGAAGAACTAAAGATATGTTCTTAGTTTATGGAGGACAAGAAGGCGAGCTAGTTGTAAATGGTTACACTGATGCTAGTTTTCAGTTCGACATTGATGATTACAGATCGCAATCAGGTTTTCTATTTTGTTTGAATGGAGGTGCTGTAAGCTGGAAAAGTTCAAAGCAAGACACCGTAGCCGATTCTACTACAGAAGCTGAGTATTTAACTGCCTCAACTGCAGCTAAAGAAGCAGTTTGGATTAAAAAATTCATTACAGAACTAGATGTAATTCCTAGTATTGTGCACCCAGTGGATCTCTATTGTAATAACAATAGAGCCATTGCACAAGTTAAGGAACCAAGATCACATCAGTGATCCAAACATATACTTAGACGTTTTCATCTCATTCGAGAAATTGTTGATAGAGGAGATGTCAAAGTATGCAAGATATCAACCGATGATAATGTTGCAGATCCACTGACAAAGCCTCTCCCATCGTCTAAACATGATAGTCATACCAGATCAATGGGATTACGGCTTATGCCAAATTGGTCTTAGTGCAAGTGGGAGACTGTTGGGGATATGCCCTAGAGTCAATTTGTACTTATACTATTGTCGTTATGTTTTACATAATAATATGAGGCTTTCCTTTCCATGAATAGTGCATTTTGTTTTGTGGTCATCAAGTACGTGACTTGATAGTAAAACCCAACAATGAATACAATGACTATTCTAAATCTGTCACTGATCATTTATTATTATTGGAACAATAATAAATTAAGATTAGTATGTTTGTGACTGGATGGCTATGTTTTACTGGTCATGGATATTTGTGATATCAAGTCAAAACATAAATAAATGTTAGAGAACATTGTATTGGATATGACCTACTGTGAAAGTACTTCATGGAACATGTCATAAGTACTTTCTAGCCATAATAATATTAAAAGTCCGTTGACCTAAATTCATCATAGTTTCCTACTTGATAAATTTTATATTTTGACATTGTCTAAAGTTGTCTTTAATTAGATAATAAATTAGACTACTGTTGGATATAGAATAAATCGAGGAGAGGAATATGATTGATTGTGAAGGAATTTGTCCCTCTCAATTATGAGAGAAATATTCATGGGCCCCTTGATAAGTTAGACTGTTAAAATGCATGGCCGTGCTCAAATATATCAATCTAAGATATTGATATAATTTGTTTGAACAATCTACTATGAAATCAAGAAATAAATGATTGAGCTTAATAAGGATGATATGCTCCGTGCCTTATGCTTAATCTGGATATCATGTGACAAAAGAACTAAATATAAAATTATGGTTTGGTTCAAAAAGATCGTCGATCTTCATTTAGCCTGGATAGTTATAATGTTTTGTTAGAAATCGCTTATAACTTGTGGGCCATTTAAATATGATTTGGGCACACTGCCAGTGTTAAATGAACCTATAGGGTCACACAATAAGCGAACTTGTTAGGTTATTTTTCTGGTAATCGGATTCGATGAATCTGGAAACATGTCTAAGTTAATCGAACTTAGAAAATCTACCAGATACAATAAATCTGGAAATATGTCCACATTCGATGTATCTGAATGATATCCAGATTATAAGAATCTGACTCGGTAAATTAATTAGTTAAATTACCGAGATAATGGTAGAATCTTATCGTATCAATTTTAATTTAATTTGAATTTAAATTAAAATATGATAAGATATTATTAGGATTGGACTCTAAGATGTTCGGAGTGGATTTTTAAGAAAACCCTAGCCGTCTTCTTGTGTGTGCCAATTCTACTGTTAAAATTCGTGCCTTCATCCACCAAAAAAATAAGCCTCTCAAAAACCCTAGGCACTAGCACTCCTCGAGTGACGAGTGAGTTCGCGGTGTGTATTCGATAGAGGACATTCGCACAACTGCAGCACAATCGGAACTGAAGGATATCGATTACATATAACAGAGGTAAATCTGCAAACCTACGATCTTCTTAATTATTTACTTGGATCCTCGGAAGGGATTCGTGGATGTTTTTCGCGTTTAGGAGTCCACGAATTCTAACAATTCCGACCATAAATTTTGGATAGTTACTATCTTTTTCTTTATTAAATTTGAGATATTTGCTCTTATTCAAATTTCTTTGGTCATCCTCTGAACTATAACCCTTTTCATAAAACTCAATATCTAAATCTCTGTAGCTGCCATCTGAAAACACAGAGACATTGGCATCCTATTCAATGAGATAATCATTGTCACTATGTTCTTCCATTTCTATCCATGCTCTACAAGGCCCCTTTACACCCCCTGTCATTCTTGCTTTTGTCCACCATCATTATTTTCAGGTTAGCTTTGGTTTTACCCTCAAATTCATCATCACTGCTGGATTCATCATCTCAAATTTCATCTTTCCATACTATAGCTTTCTTAATCTATTAACCTCCTTTGATACATTCTCATCAAATTGCTCAAGGACTTTATTCACAATATCTTCAAAAGTATCGTCGTCATTACTAAAATTGTAGTATTAATTTTGTACTAGAACTGATAGAGGTTATGATCTACAATCACGATAATGCCGGTTTTAAGAAAGACTACACATTTTGAGGGCTTGAGATATTGTGTTTGGTGCCTTTGATTGTCTCTGCCTGATAAAAAAACACCTATGATGGGTTAGAATTCAAGCATAAAAACACAGACATGTTAGAAATTTTTAGTTGGATTTTATAAGGGCAAAAGCTTATCTTTGTGAAGTTTTTTTTGTGAAACCTTCAAAATCTTAAAGATGTTATGAAATTCAAAAGTATTTGGGGGCAGATACTCCTATCCGTGGTCATATTCCTTTTTTTCCTTCAATACAATATATATAAATTGGAAAGCATTTATATGTAACACATTTCTTGTTTGTTGGATTATCCTACTTCATATCATATGTAAGGAATTCCAGTCATACATGTACTCAAATTGAGATTCTTTTGATATCCTGTGAATTTTTAAGTGAGAGGTAGAGTTCTCACAAAGCATGGAATGAAAGTTATTTTTTCCTTTTACTATACAATCCCCCATCCCCACACACACCCTGACTTCTCTTTCTTCCAAATTCTGAAATTATGATTAACTTTTTGACTTGAAACTCTTTACCCAATATTCAAATACTTGACTATTCAAATCATAATACATAAATTACAATATCTATTTATATACCAGTCAGCCTCTTGATGTCAAGTTGGCAGGTGAAAGATTCTTCGATAAGAGCTAATATGGTACTAGCGTCCTGTTTTTCTTGAGTATAGAATGATGCTATCTTGCAGAAATTTTACAAACTTATCTATATTGCAATTTAGTGGGAGTGTTTGCTCAGTTTCCAAGTGTTCTAACTCCATTTTAGTTCTTTTCCTTCCTTCCTTCTTTCCCAATAATTTTTCTAAGGCTTGGGGAATAGATATGTAATTCATAAATAGAGTTTTTTTTTTTTTGGGAGGGTGGGGGGGGGGGTGATGGAAAACGAGAAAATAGGGGCATGCTCTTTGCATTCCTTAACCTTCCTAGGTTGCGTAGGAACAGATTGAACGGCTGGAATCGCCTCACTTTGCACACTTGAAGGAGCCTCCGGTTGAACACCCGCTAGCCTTCTACTTCGCCTTGTTTGCATTAACGCTTAGCTCTCCAGCTCTCGAGATATTCCTCAACCTAACCTCTAGTTGGTGAACACTATAGAGAATAAGAATGGACTCAAAACTCCTTGGTTCAGTTGCTATTCGTTAGCAAAAAAGACAAGAAGAAAACACAGAGGGAGGTGCCATGAGAGAGCAAGAGAGAGACGTGAGTTCTCTTGTGTGTTTGAGAAATCAGAGTTTATTTTCTACCAGAGACTAGTTTTATTGGTTAGCCAAAACAGGTCTCTCATTATCTGATAAACATATCCCCGGGATTTCAAAACACCCGGATGTTATCATGAGAATCAGTTTGGCCTAACCCTAAACTCCTCTTAACCGTATCTGGAAAAACCCTAAGGTCCAAGCTATTGTGCCTGAAAAATATTTATTATTTTTCTTGGACCCAAAAGGCCCAAAATAATAAATATTAATTATTTATTTCCTGGGCTTATATAAACAACCCAATAAATAATTAATGAGCCCAAATGAACCATAATAATTAATCTTTAATTATTTATTTCTTGGGCCTATATAAATAACCTAATAAATAATTAAATATTATTTATTTCTCCTAGTTTAAGCCCAGGTTAATTTCTTAACTATTCATACTGGATCTAGGCCCTGAATAATTAATTAACCAATTAACTAGATAATAAATTTCTCTCAACTCCTATTTTATTTATTTATTTATTTTATTCCAATCCAATAATAAATTAGACTTCCTGAATAAAATAAAATAAAATCCTCTTCAACTGAAACCAATTCCTCAACCCAAAAGTAGTTAGGACTTACGGGCTATCTCGAGGACCAAAAAGACACATCGCCTTGGCTGCTAAAATGACCAAAATACCCCTGCTATATAAATAGTTGTATTTTGCATTTTAAATATTTCCTAATATCACCATAAGGAAATATTGACCCCAAGGACAATGCTGCATTCGCAAAGTCTCCGACCTACAAGTGAAATGACTAAAATACCCCTTTACACATCGCCGTACATTTAGAGAGGAAGAAGTGTACTAACACCCCTCTAAATGACGTCTACCATCCTTAGGCTTCTAGTCCAATGGTCCACGACTTCCTGGAGTGTTTCCGCTTTCCAAGGGAGCTACCTTAAAGCAAACTCCAAGTCATGTTTCCCAGGACCCTGGACATTTTAGACCATCCGGACAACCACAAGGGGTGATATAGTGCAGAAACTATCTTGTATAAGTCTATCTTAACTAACTAGTCACGCATACCTAACATGCAAGTATATTGGCCCTACGATAGAACCTCAACTCTAGCAAATCAAAGTATATGCTACCAGCTTCGCCAGACCACCAACTCATACTCAAGTCGTAGAGTACTAGTCCACGCTGTAGCGGTAGTAGTCTAGATTTCTACCATATAATACTTTGAGAAACCACTACTACAGGTCCTGTTCTACGTATTCGAAATACGCTTATGTCATGAAGTGAGTGGACTACTCACTGGCTAAAGATAAGCCATTCCCCATTTGGAATTCATAACATAATAACCTAAACATGATGAGGTTCTCAGTCTCATCAATAGGTTAAGAACAAATGTTTATGTGTTAAATAACCCGTACCTTACTGTGAAAGACCATCATTCACATGGATCACTTATTTAAACACAATGGGTCTGTTCCAAATGAAAATCGTGTACAAACAAAAAGTAAATTCACAAACAATTTCTGAAAATAAATTCTTTCATTAAAATATTCGATTTTATATCAGAAACCTAGTCTAAGAGGGCATACAATCCAATAGGGGGGGAGGAGGGCGATGGAGGAAATTATTTGCAATGTACTTATCTGTAACAATCAGTTTACCAGATGTATATGATAATACTTGAGAACCAATAAATTTGGTCTCCACTAGCTTCTTTATTAGTATAGGTACGCTTGGGGGATGGGTTACTATATAGCCATATTAAAGTTTTACTGTGTTGCATTTATGATGCTCCTGGCTCTTCTTTATCTTCAATAAAGAAGTAGCATTTGTGCTAGCTTTTTGTCAAAGGCAGCAGATGGCTAGTAGAGGCTAGGAAAAAGCCCTTAAACTGTGTGTTCATGGTCGAAGGGATATTGTTAGGACTCAAATCAAGCACAAATTTATCAAGGGATGTTGGACTCAAAGATAGTTGAGCATTATATTGAGTAAGTCATGTTATTCTTTTCTCTTAATTTAAGAAAAAGAAGTTGTGATTGTGCTATACGCCGAGAGAGGTAGAGGGTTTCCATTTTATTTGTGTTAATGAGAGTAGTGTATATTGCAGAATAATATAGCCAGGAATACCTGAAGAGAAGAGAATGTCATTTGCAATTTTGGACTTTCTATGGTTCACACTTACACAAATGTCACCAAAAGCGGGTTATGCAATGGATTAAAAAGAAGAACATATTGTCAAAGAAATACATCCTTGTTCCCATTGTCTTATGGTATTTTTTTTTATATGCTGTTTTTTTTTTTTTCATTCTATTGCATTGAGTCGTATAGAGAAAAAAATAGGATAAAAATTTAACTCTATTGTATATCGGTTGATTTTTTAAGTCCCACTACACATTTTTTATATTGTGTAACTTAGATGAAGATCTAGAATCAAATAGTCAACGAATACTACTGCTGGACATGTCAACAGACAATGGAATCTGAGATAAGAAGGTATGTTAATATGTTTTGTGTGCAAAAGTTACTATTCTTGCCTTTTCCATTTCAATTTATATCATCTCTAAGTACACGTTGGACAATGTCATATTATGTGTGATCAAGCAATTCTAAATTCTAAATCTAGTTTCTTCTATATGTAGCTTTGTATTGTACATACTTATAATAGAAGGAAAACCTACAAACAAAGAAAGAGTTAAGAAAATTCCTTTGCTGATCCCCAAAGCAAGTATGAAAAATAATGTCATTACTTAAATAATAGGTAATAATCTTGTAGATATTAACAAATCTAACGTACAACTTTTTAATAATTTGAAATAATCTGCTCTTAGATAATTTATTAACAGATTCCCCAACAGACAAATGGTGTAGATTGCGGATGTTATGTGCTATTATCAAAAATTATTTATAGAGAATGCACCTAATACATTCAGCATTTTAAGGGACTACCCTTATTTTATAAGTATCTTTTGTTTGTGTATAATAGTTTGTAAAGACTAATGAACCTTAAGTACAAGTCTAATTTCATTATTCACTTTATGATTTGTAGTCGAATGAAGAATGATTTAGCTTAACTGATTATGAGATGTTCAGGAATGGACTTGTTGCTCAGGGGAAAATGGGTGATATTGTTGACCATGACTCAGGCTATGATATATCACATGAAAGGGAGAGGAAGAAATGAAACTACCAATACCTAAGGACAACATTGATCATGTTGATAATAGAAAAGTTGATCTTCTAGAAACTATTGTCGACTGTCAAGAGGAGATAATTTATTCTGAGCTGTCATTTTTTATAGTTGATGAAGAGACATTTGAGACAGTAGAAAAAGCATCACTAGTTGATAACAATATAGCAACAAATGAGAAGACAGAGACCAACCTTGTTATTCCTAACCATTTAAATGAAACTGATTTAGGGACTTATGGGCATGCAACAGATGCTTTGACAAAAGATAAAGTCAATACACATTGCAACAGGAAAGAACACCACAAAAGACTACAATAACAAATATGATAAGTGAAAAAAAGAAACAAAAAGTAGAGAAATGTAATAGTGATTTGGAAGGCAAGTGACAAAAAGAAGAATGATGGCATTGAAGGCACTTAAGAAAATAAAGACAGAGGCAGTGAGGGAGAAATGTTCTACAGATTTTTAACTCTGAAATTAACCAAGATGATTAGTCCTGCATTTTGTGCTCATAAAAGAATTTGCATATCTATCCCCTTTTTTCTTCTTTATTTTATTAACCTAAGATTTTGTAAAATAAATAAATAAATATAAATATATCTATATAAGTAGTTACGAAAACACCTGCAGTGACACGTGGCATCACTGCGTATTGACATTTAGAAGTACTGAATTTAAAAGATTTTTTAAAAGTCTTTTTTGAGTCATCTGAATAGCCATTCCAACGTTTCCTCCAAGAAGCCTCCACCTTGAATAATTCTTCGTCACCTCCTCCTCTTCCACCTATCTCCACCCCTCTTAGTACTGCTCCTTATCTGAATGGCCATTCCAACGCTTCCTCAAAGAAGCCTCCGCCTCGAATAATTTTCTGTCACCTCCTCCTCTTCCAACCATCTCTTCCCTTCCTAGCAGCGCTCCTCAAGATGTCTGGGAGATCAAACAAGCCACATCTTCTACAACTAATCAGCAAAAGAATAATAATTTTAGTACTAATCAGAGCATCAAAGATGCTAAAATAGGTGTTTCATCATTTGGAGTTGAATGAGATGGACCACCGGCTAATGTTCCGATTGATTCGGAAGAGTACCATGCATTCCTTAGAAGTTGCCTCGATTTAGCTTGTGTCATCGTGGCTTTAACTCAAGGTACTGTTTCCCATCAAATCTATACTTTATTTTTAATTAAGTCTTTCTTTGATTTTTTTTCCCCATGGGAAGGAGATTTCTCATGTAGTTTGATTTCGAAAAAATTGTCACGCGCCACCATGGCTTTGAATTGGGGTACTTTTTCCCATCAAATCTATACTTTATTTTTAATTCAAGTCTTCCTTTGATTTTTTTTCCCCCTTGGGGGAGGAGATTTCTCATATAGTTTGATTCTGAAAAAATTGTCACCGAATTTTATTCTGGCAATGGTGTTAATAGGGTAACTATGCAAATCCAAGGGAGTCTGTTGTGGCACCACCATTAGATAGTGGGTTGCCAGCATTGAATACACCAAAGCTAGTGAGATCTCAAGCTTTGTCTAAAGGTTAGCTTTATGACAATGGTGGTGGAAATTTCCAAGTCTTCAATTAGAGATAAACTTGATGGATTTACCAGGAAACTCTCAAAGTTTATTATACCAAAGTATAAGGATTTACCATGAAACTCATTTACCATGAAACCCTCATAGTTTATAAATTTTCATAGTTTATTATATCTAAAGGTTAGAAATCAAAATGGTTTTCTCATATATTTATTGGCAGATATTTTCTGTTAAGAGTTGTGGCAGATTAATAGTAAAGAGGATTGTCAAATGCAATAAAGAGGATTTGTGGCTGGGAATAGATAGGCAGTTTATCTTTTCAATTTCATATGCAATGTTGAAAGGGATATTTTGGATCAAGAGCACTCTTTTTATTGTATCTATGTTGTAATGTGTTTTTGGTTTGCTTAGTGATTAATTAAAGATAGCTCTTTTGTTGATCTTTGTTGCTGAGTGGATGTTCAATGCGCCTTTTAGAATTGGTGTTTAATTGTTTTGTTACTACTACAATCAATGAAATTTCCATTTAAAAGATCAAATTTGGATTCTTTGAACATCTAATACAATAAAAACCTTGGAATCTAGAACGCTTATTATTTTAAACATAGAGAATTGATAAAGTAGTATCTTGAGTCGACTTTAAGTCTGTGTTTTGATTGATTTGACCATAGCATGAATACCTTAAAAAAAGGTCAGATAAGTGGGGCAGAGAACAAAAAGAGAAAACAAAAGTGGAACAAACAACGGGGATCCAGAGAAATGCAGAAAAGAACACTATAGTTTATCTTAAGTATACAGTAGTGAAAGATTTTTATAAAATAATTGTCCCCTCTCCCCTCGCGAAAAAAAAAGCGCTAACATACTTTTCTGGTAATTTTACTTTTCATAGATTTCAAACATTGCTAAATGTGCTTGATCTACTATAGCGAGCATGGGTACATTTTGCCTTTACCTTCTTATTTCTAATGAGTGGATTATTGGAACTGACAATTCATTCTTGATATCTGTAGGATATGCTTCTTTCCTCTAATTTGTTGCAGTACGCATTTTTTGTGCTTAATTACTTGGTTTCCCAATATAGGAACTTTGGATTGGTATTCTAATATAATTCAGAAAGGAAGCCATAGATCGAAGAGGGATAGGAGTAAGAAGAAGAAAATGAATTATTTGGATTTTGATAACTCTAGATCAGAAGCCGAGTTGGATTTTGATTTGTTGAAGAAATAAAATTCCGATGACTTTAAAGAGATGAAAGAACTCAGTAATCACAAAATCTAAGGCACAGCGATCGATTTCAAAGCTTTAATCTTCCTTTCTGCTAGTTTCTCTTTGTAGAGTTCCAATTCCACAATCTTCCACCTTGATTAACTATATTGCCCACAGAAGTAGTTTTGGTCATAGAGAAGACCTCTAATTTGAAGGGAAAACAAGGCCCGAATTTATTTTTAGCTTGCATTCCTAGCTAGAGATGAAACATCCTTTGGTGCTCCTAACATTATGTCCTTGGTTAACATTTTTCTTCTAGGTTGGCTCTGCTAGCAATTCTTTGGATGCTTACAGGAGTTTACTGGGGAGAAGTTTCAATGGGATCAATCAGGCTCCGACTAGGCGGTCTCTATTATCAGTTTTTCTTGGTTTTTTTTGGGAAAGAATTTGTGGGTGTTAGGAAATCGATATGATTAAGTGGAGGAGGTGGTCATGACATTCTTCGCCTTTTGAAAAGCTTAATATTAGGATTAATACGTTGATATATTCTTGAAATGTTTAGCTGCAGTTCTAGGGAATCTTGGAAATCCCTTTTCATGAATGGTAAAAATAGCTTTTCGTTTGTTACCTCCAATTTTTTAAAATTTGACTGTATATCTTCAATATTTTGTTTTTCCCCAGTGTAAAAAAGTGTATATATTGAGTATAATTTACCGTTCCAAATAAAAGAAAAGCTCTAAGTAGAATTTGTCATTATCAATTTTGAACTATATATTTGTTGATAAAAGTAAGGATTCAAGCAATTTACGTGTATATTGTTGGCCCTGAAATTGTTGAGTTGCACAAAAAATGGCAAACTTTACCAGGAGGAAAAAAAGGGGAAATTTCTCGGTTCTAAAACTGAAAAAGGGTGATGTACATAGATTTATTAAAACAAATTTTTTTTAATTATTATCACACAAAGACAACATTTGGTGCTACAAACTATTAAAATGGCATTAGATTGAACAAAGTGCACATTTTCAACTGAAATTAGAGTTCAATTAGAACTTGGAACAGGAATTCATTTTTGTTCTTTGTCAGTGGTACGAACAATTGTGAGATATAATTCATGTTGTCCCATGTCCACAAGCTGTAGAATATTTATGTGCAAAACCTGGCAGAAGCCTGACTTTAATGCCACTGAAGTAACTAAAAGTTTCAGATCGATATATGATTTGTACTGATGTGACTATATTGATGCTTTGCTCACATCTTAATTGTTTTTAGTGGTTCAATTTACATAGCCTACCTCCTTTTTAAGTCCTTTTTTTCATTGGGAGAGTCTGGAGGACGTGGTGAGATGTATATTAGAAGAGTTTCTTATTGTAGTTGATGATTTGAAATCGGTATTTTGTTTACCATGTAATTGTTTGATTCCTTTTTACGTTTTAGGAAAATTATAAGAATTGGATGGTTGGCATGAAATTCAATAATGGTTCCTCTTTTTACGAATTAATTTTATTAAAAAAGTGCCAATATTGCAAGAAAAGATACTGAAAATTGGAAGCTTAATGAAATAGTTTACAAAAAGTTATCCTCTTTTCTACAATTATTTTTAGTTGTTTTGATATCTAATATTAATAGTATTAACTGCTGTAATGTATGTATTATGCAGCTTTTGAATATGATAGATGATGGACAAGCCATTGACATTAAAGAGTTGTCTGAGAAGTCTCTAATTAAGCATATCTTGACCCCTTTTCTGTAAGGAAGAACTCTCTTTCTACTAAAGCTATACATATACGTGAAACTAGATAAACTCATTATAAGACATGCCCTGAGCATTAGATCAGATGAAATCATACTTTCTGAATAACATGATTGAACAAGCAACAAGGGTGAAATACATTACACAGCAGGGAGCCCTCACAGTAGCAATACTGAGATTGTAACTAAATCTCAAAGTCAAATGAAGATCATTATAGCCTTCATGTCCTGCCCCCTTTCTTCTATTCCCTTCTTTTTTCCGGGGTTTATCGTGTAAGTACGACCTCATTTCTTCAACTTCAAAATCATAAGATGTTGACTATAAGGAATGAATGTTTAGAGCAATCGCACAAGTTAGCTAAACATATTTTACATGCTAAATGCTGTGAACTGCCCATTTTTAACCCCCCCTTTAATTCTGCAAACTAACCGTAGGTGGGAAAAACTCCTCTGTGGATCTATCCAAAGCTTTCAAAAGAGGAGCGCCCTCTGAAGATCAAATGGCCCACCCATGACCAAGTCTATATGCATCTGCCCATCCAGCATGAGCATGACCATGGATAATGGATAAGAGGATTTAGATTTGGCCTAATTGTTGCGTTTAAAACTTATTTCTTTAGGATGAGTTTGGAGGGCTTTCATAATTTGTGAATTCAAATGAATATAAAAAAATTTAACTTAATTAATATTGTTCTCGTTTAAAAAATAACTTAACATAAATTATTCTATGCAACACATAAACATCAAACTAGTTTTTATAAAAACCACAATCTGCACCCTCAATTCAGAGGGAGGAAAAACGAAGGCGTCGGAAAAATGGTGGAATTGTGGTGATTCTTCCCCGAATGGAAACTAAAAATGCGGTCTCCTCTGGTGCATGACCTTTGCTTTTTCCTTATCTTAATTTTGGTTAACTATAACCCTTTAAATGTGAATTTATCCGTCGAACAGTTTCTATTTCTCACAGTGATTTCAGGGCTCGCTTTTGAAGCCTAAAAATGAATATATTTTTGTCCCAGCAAGGACTTTCGATGGGCTATAAGGTATCCATCATTTTAGTAGAAATGACCTGCTATTTCCCAAGAAGTGGTTTCAGGGTCTCTATCCTTCTGTTTTGATCAAGCATCTGCAGCTCCGGAGCTGTTGTCATATGCAATTTACAGGTCTAGTCGGTAGAAAAATAATTGCCTAACTGGTGTTCTCGTTCTATGAGAGCTCCAGACTCGAGCCAATTTTTCCACTAGTACTGGAGTATACACTTCCTCGCGTTTCCCATGCACCGCAAACCCCATAAGAAGTGGAAAAAGACTTGATCACAACAGTGATTAAGCGCTCCCAAGCACAACACAAATGGTAAAGAAAAAAGTGTGGCAAAAAGACTTGCTCACAGGAGTCACACATGCAGCCCCGACTACTCATGGTTTCGTAACATGCAAACCCCACAGAACAAATGGTTAAAAAACCTGGTTAGGAGGGGGTGATATGGCGACCTGTATCACCAACCAGTCATTATCATATTTGTTACCAAGAGTCGAACCTGAAAAATCAATTTCTCCACTTTTGTTCAGCTAAGCTGCTGCTGCTGATAAGCTCATTGGAACGCGTTCAACCTTATCTATTCCAAAGATACCTGCAAGTGGTAGAATTTCTGAAGTGACCATGAACTGGAAATGATTTGACAAAGTCATGTACAGATGGATCCACATTGAAAAGGAGGCCAAAAACCAGTCAGTTTTTTTCTTAAAATTAGTTCAATACTAAACAGCTGCTTCTCTGCATCCATTGATACTTCACACTGCTGGTATGTACCAAGCATCAGTGATGAAAGCAAGTCCAACTAGTAAACCGCTGGAGGAATATAAACATCTGCTTGTTCCTTGAAGTTTTTGATCGAGTACAAACATCAACAATGGCAGGCATTTTGCAATGAGCAAGAGAAGTTTCAACTATCTGCGCCAAGCATCCTTCTGTTTCACAATCAGGTTCCTGAAAAAGGTTTTTCATGATTTTACACTCTAAATCAGTTCAACATATTGAGTTCTTGATCTGAGCAACGTGAATCCACTTATTGTATAGCTCCATCTTTTGTTCAGGCATTGGACTGCTTTCCCCAATGGGCCGAAGATGTCAACTTAAAAGACAAAAACACGTTTGTACTTCAGGTGGAATTCTTTTCAAGTGATAATCCCTTCTAGATCAACCTACCATCCAACCAGACTTGGCAACATAAATTATGCAGCAAAGGTCTTTTTGTTCTGACTTTTTACAGCATCAGACCAAAAATTATTCTTTCAAGTGATCACCCTGCAGAAACCTGCTGTTTTTAGATCTGGATACTCCAATTAACCAACCACCAAAATCCTTGGCAGCAGAACCCATCCAGCAAAGTCCTGTATATACAAATTAAGAGCATCAGATCAAAATCTTCTTCGTTTAAATCCAGGTGCTTCATTGTATCCATCATCATGCCAGACCTGCCCACTATGTCGATAGTTCCCTTCTTGCTCCTCAATATTTCTAATTCGCCTAGGGGCAACTATCGGTCTATTCTTCATCCGCCCATCAAACTCCCTTTCTCTCATGCTTCTTCCCCCGAACTCTGTATCACCCTCAGCACAAAATCTGAAAGGCCTAGGACCCTCATCTAAATGGAAACGGAGATTTTCACCATCACCAATATAAGGTGGCCTAAAAGAACGAACTAGTTCTCGCCTCTCACTGATCTTTCTTCTCTCATCACCACTTCCATCAGCATGAAATTCATGGTATCTATTTGAATGCACCGGCCGACCAAAATACTCGTCTTCACTTGTCCCAATTCGAGGATCAGAGACATCAAGTCTCCGAGTGTTTCTACCAAAAACCCTATCAGAAGGACTCCTCCTGCTAGAGTTCAAAGGCCTTGGATGAGCATGTTCCCTTCCAGACTCTACATCCCTCATATCATTAGAGGGTCGAGCCACAAATGATGGAGAGCCACGCCTTCTAGTAACCATCTCTTCGGGAAAACAAGAACGGTCAGGAGATCTAATCCTTTCCATCCCATACATTGCTGCTGATCTATGTTGAGCCAATTGTGAAAGCCCACCAAATCCATCAGGTGATCTCCTTCGAGGAGGAGACCATGGACCAGGAGAGCGGGCTCGGGATCCAACTGGAGATTTTGAACGAACTCGAGGAAAACCCCTCCTCTGGACTGTAGAAAAGTTCCTATTCCCTCGGACGAATTGACCAGTCCCACTGTCATATATTGGTTGTGGACGTGTATATGCAGAATTAATAATTTCATCAGGCAAAGACCTCACAAGCTTCTCATCATGTTGTAGTCCAACCATATCAGTCCCATTTTCATCATTGCGCCTACTTGGGCTAATATTTCGGGGAATTCTTCGAAGCATTCGGATGTCCCGTGTTGTAGGACCATCTCTACCACCAGGAGATAGTCTCCTTGAGGATAGATGGCGAAATGAAGGCAAATCATCATTCAAGTGCTTCCTTCCTCTACCAGTACTCAAAGCAGATCCATCTGGAGTAATAACAAATTCATTAGATTCAAGTTCAGCATCAGTCATGGCAGAAGCACGTTTGTTTCGGCTGAATCGATAATCATTCTTGTAACTTTCCAAAGCAAACTCACGTTCGGTGTCCCATTCACCCCGTGAAGTGTCTAGGCGGCCTGAAAACCTCCCTCTTCCCCTTCCATAAGGCCTGGAGTTTCTGTATGGCTGATCATAAATATTTTCTCTAATAAATCTCTGGGGACCATCAGTGTCGTCATCTCTGGAAAAAGCAAGAAAGAAAGATCATACGTGATAATCATTAATTAACGGTCAATTACCAAAAAAAAGAAAACAGTGACACAAAATGATCACCTATTTCTGTGAAGAAAAAACTTCTCCCCTTCAATATAAGAATACCTGTCTCTTCCACTACGTGATGACAATGACCTGGCTGCAATAGACCTAGTTCTACCAGGAGATGTCACGGAAGCGCGAGGTAAATTGATGATGCGGCTTCTGTTCCCTCCGCTAATTGAATCTTTGGCAGCATCATTCCCATTAAAAGGGGGTTCTCCAATGGAAAGAGATGAATCAGGTTTTTCGGCAATGCTAAGTAATTTCACATTTCCAGTAGCACTCTCACCTACTGCTGTCACCATCCTATGGCCTGAACTAGTTGCTCCATCACATGGGATATCCTTTTTGTTACCATCTGGTACACTTTTCTTTCCAGATCGATCAAGTGGTTTTCTCCGAGAGGGATTAGACTGCAATTTCTCATCAGCCACTTTTCCAGCAACTCCATCCGGTAATAATTTCTGCAGAGTACCGTCTTTATTCATAAGTTTTCCATCATTTTCATCTGAATCCTTGCCAACACACTCCTTGATACACTCAATAGTTTTGTCATCATGAAGTTTAGATTCACCGTCTTTTTCAATGAGAAGGAATTGCTCAGCATCACTGCCACTAGCAAACCCACAAGCAGGACCATCTTTAGTGTCATGATCATCAAGCTTTATGTTTTCTGTATCCACACTCTTGGGAATAGGTTCTTCTACTGTTGAATGCACTGTTGGTTCTCGAACCTCACCATCTTCAAAGTCGTCATCATCTTTGACACATCTACCTTGTGTATCCAAGCGATTGGCAACGGCCTGGTTACCATCAGATTCACAATCAGAACCATAAGATTCATCTTCCATCATTTCAGCAGATATATTTATCTTTTCTTCCTCACTTACAGATCCCTCACGATTTGCATGCAAATCATCAGAATTTTCATCCATTCTTTGTGAGCCGCTCATCTCAGGATCATTAACATTCCTTAGCTCTGCCTCACAAGTACCTAACTTATGGTCAGACACCTGTGCCTCCATATCCATGTTTACAGGCTTACAAAAAATATCTGCAGCAAACTGAACTAGGGAACTATCGCCCTTGTGAACTTCTTTAGTATGAACAGAATGTTCAGATTGATTGGATATATCAATACTTGCAGAAAGCTCTGAAGAGGTAACCAACCTTGAAGGGGAACACCGTTGGGGAGTCAAAGGCATTGGTAAAACAGAAGAAGAAGAAGAAGAACCACTCTCCTGGCAATGAACAACCTTCGAAATTGACTGTTGCGAAATCACATCTCCTGTCTTGCACGAATCCTGGGGAACTTCCATAGCTTGTTCCAATTTTATAGATTTATGCTCAATTAATTTCTGGGAACTGTTAGCTGACAATCTTACGCTTTCTATGTTATTCCTTTCAATAGGTTCCCTTTTCACTGAACTAAAATCGAATATCCGCATGTGACCACCAGAAGCTCCAAGAGAATGATTTTTTAAATTCTCATCAACAGGCTCTGCTTTAACTGCCCCACGCACTGGGGAATTGATGTTCACAGCTGACGCCAACGCATTCTGTATGTTTGAATTGGAAACGTCCACCCCAGAGGCTGCTTTAGCTGATGATGGGTGATTGAATGTATTAAGAGTAAGACAAAGACTAGTATCCTCAGATTGATGGTTCTGCTGTACAGAGGAAGTCAAGAAAATGGGTCTCTGCCCATCTGTTGCAAAAACCTGCTTTCCTTTAGAACTGCAAACACTGTCTGAAGCAATAGAGATTAAGGAAGGCTTTGTCACATTGACGCTACTTTTCTTACTTGATGTATCAATAGAACCTTGAAAAGCCCCATCACCAGCAGATCCCTCCCAATCATCCATTGTAGTATTCAAATCCCATTTTGATCTATTAGAGCATGCGTAATTGGTAGTATCACTACCTGAGCTAGCATCATTCTTCTTTTCTTCGACATTGAGTTTTCCTTTGCTTAATGGCAAAGACAACAGAGAAGTATCTAACTTATCATGCACACCAGAATTTCTCTCTGAATCTTGAATCCCAAGACCAGGAACAAGAGGTTCTATTCCTTGTCCCAGTGTCAACCCATTATTCAATAAACCAGTAGACAGTTTGAGCTTACAATCCTCGTCTGCTAGTTTGCTATGGATCTCCTTCTTTACACCCACAGCGTGTGCACCTATAGTAGTACCTGAAAATTCTGGGTTCACAGGTTTTTCAGTCAACAAAAGCTTCGTTCTGCTTTCCAATTTATTAACAGGACTCGTGTTAACCATAGGGCTTAGTTGCAGAAGTTTGGATCCAGAATCATCCACATTTGAATCGACCAAGTTCACATTGGGACCAGAAGATATTTCTTTCTTTACCTCTACAACAGAATTCTTACCAAAATCTGGCACACCTAGAGAGCGGTTAGCATCATTGGCAATCACAGACCCTTGTTCTGGGTTGGAATCTTCCTTGTTTTTCAAATCTGTACCAGATTCTCCTTTGTTATTTAAATCTGATTCAGATGCTTCTTTGCTCTTGAATTCAGAGCAGGATCCTTCTTTATTCTTCAGGTCCGAGCTACGTTCTTCTTTGCCCTTCAAATCTGAGAGAGACTCTTCTCTGTTCTTTGAATCTGTGATAGATTCTTCTCTGCTGCTTATATTTGAGCTAGAATCTTCTTTCTTCTTCAAATCATTTTCTTGGGGAGGTGCTGGTGGGATTTCTTGACGGGGAGGAGAAGGAGGCTGGACCAACAGGAACCTCCTTTTCTTCAGAGGAATTCCGGCAGAAACACTACTAGATTGCCGGGAAAGTACTCCAGGCTGCAAAGGGTAAACCGTTATCAGCTATGCATGTAAAGATATTAACCCTTAACCTCATCATCAGAGGAGGTCAATTTAAGGAATTTAATAGAACAGATGAACAACCTCATTATTTCCAGAAACAGGCATGAGTGCAAAAGCTGGCCAAATCTGAAAATCTCTTTCGGAAGACACTCTAAAACCAAGTGCTAAAGCACATCAAAAGCGGATTTAAACACCTTTATCCTCAATCAACTCTACTCCTACAGATTAGGCTGAATTAGTTCCCTACTGAAAGAGATCTTCTCTACAGATAGCCTGCAATCAGAAAATCAAAATCTTCTATCAGGAAAAAGGTCCTTGCGCAGATAAAGCGGAGCCGAAAACAAGACCTGAAAGAGTGGGCTTTTTTAAGCACTCTTTAACATAGCCATATAAGCAATTCAACATCAATGGCTAGCAGTTGGTAAATAATGAGCTTATTACTCAAATACTTTGACCTAGAATTCTTGAAGGACCATAGTCCGAACAACTACAAAATGATTAAAAAAAATAGCAGCTTTATGCTAAAGCTCCAAAAAGCCAAGTAAATGATAGCAGATATCCAATGAACCTTCCCCGTTCCCCAAAAAGAAGCATCAAAATCTTTCTAGCATTTCCGTCCGACCAAAAATTACTTTTCAGAAGGACGAACTATTCCAGGAATATGAAGCAAATTCACCAAAGTTCTTGCTAACCTTGCTCATTGAACACATCGCCATGTAAACCAAAAATAAGGTAAACAAAAATAAACAAATAACCTCCGTCTCCCAACCAAGAGGGTGATCCAGAATTCACCCTTAGGGATGAAATGAACCCAGGAGCAAAAAGAAACCGATCTTAACAAGCACACAGACACAGATACAGGGTCAGATGAAGAGAAAGAACAATCCACCGTCTAATAAACCTCTGACCCCCTCGAGAAACAAAATCGAAAACGATCTAAAACTTGAATCTTGATTACACCTCTACAAAACACAAACACCCAAATAAAAATACCACCAGCCCATCACTTAAATTCACCTTCCTCGGATCCAATTTGTCATAAAAAGCCCGATCAAATTCAGGAACTAATCTAAGCATAAACATGCAAACACTGGAATGAATGTACATGGAAAGAAACGGCATAAAGCATACGAGAACCTTTTCTTCCTTCCAAGTTTTGGTGTGAAAGAGAGAAAACCAAAGGAGAGAGAAGAAAAGGAAATTTTGGTTTGGTGTCGTCCAGTGTGTATCCTTTCCTAGCAATTTCTTTTCCTCCTTTCCACAATATAGTATTGAATGATGATTGGGATGGACATTTGATTATTAGGGTTTCTAATAGTGGCCTTCCTTTGAATTATTGGCCTTATTTATTGGGTCTTCTCTCATCTCATCACTTCTGGTGGCTTTTTGTTTTTTCCCATACATACATATACTACTATATATACATATATATATATACGTATATGTACGCCTTATCTTTGCTGGTTGGAGATGGACGGTTGGCGGCACTTTCTAAATCAATTTCTTTTTGTCTTTTTCTTTCGGCTTGCATAGCCACAATTTAGGAAATTTTTTCTCTCATTCAAAAGGCTAAATAAAAATAAAAAATTCGTGTCTTGTACGCTTCTTTTCTCTTTGTTAAACTAAATATAATATTATTAATTTAAAATATAAATTAATATAATATTTACTGTTTATTTATTTCTTATCTAGATTAAATAAGATAAAAATAAATAAAGCAAAAATAATAATGTCTCACATCTTTCCTCACAAATAAAAAAAAATTATTAATATTTATCTCAGTTACAGAATAATATAATGACAAATAGAGAAATGATTATAATTATCATCCTTTTATTAGTAATTATTTATTTTACTAGTGTACACTTTTTATCAAAATAATAATAATAAATAAAAAGTAAATATACTTCTTCTGATAATTTTATTTTAAAATTTTCTCAATTAAAAATTATATAATCCACTCCATATTAATACCTTATTTGATAGCTTGACTTTATTTAATGAATCACTATTATTTGTTCAAAAAATGAGAAAAACATGAAAAAGGCTGAAAATATATTTTTTTTTATGGATTCTTTCTAGAAAAAGTCATCCTAACCTTATTTCTTTGATTGGAAATATTTTCTAGAAGGTATGGAAAAAAATATGCTCAATATATCAGATTGTAAATAAATATTAATTAAATTGAAATTAATTTATTTAAATATAATAAAAATATTAAATATATGAGCTTAGTTCAAAAGTAATAATTTTTAAAAATAAAATTATTTAAATTAAAATAAAATTTTGAATTGAAATGAAAATTGTAATAATTCAAATTTTTTACATTATTTTTCATTTACGTGGGGATAATTAAAAACAGGGCCGTAGAAATAGAATAGTCTGAGAGGGCGGCAATGTTACGCCAGCGCCAGCACTCGTGGAAAGAAAGAGAACGCATACTTGGAGAGGTGGAAAGGCACACACAGCGAGACGTGCTTAACAACTGCGGGGCCCACTATGTTTGGACCGCTTTTCTGCTTTTACACGCAACTTGAACCACTGGCAGCGGTGCTTTTCCGCGAAGAAATCGTCAAAGTCCGATACTCTCTGCTGATTTTTTTATTGCTTTGCTATTTACTCTTTTACCCTTTTTTTTTTCTTTCTCTTTTTTGGATGGATTCGCATCTATGTTTTTAGAAAGAATTCGTGGACTCGTAGATCAAATGTATTAATGAGTTGTATCGTATAATTTATGTTACACGTAATATAGCTAATCAATACAGTTGATCCATAAACCAGTGCTAGAATTTTCCTGTTTTTAGTAGTGACTTACATTGGTTGAAGAAATTTTTGGATTGGTGAGCATATGTATTTGTCCCATTTCTCTTTTAGTAAGGGTTTGATTTGAGAAAAATTTTGAAAATAATTATTAAATATATAATATTAGGTAAGTTTAAAGAAATAAAATATAATAAATTATGAGTATATAATAATTTTTAAAAAATAAAAATTATATAAAATAATAATATATTTAAATTAAAGTGAAATTTTGATTTTAAATAAAAATAAAAAATGATTATTCAAATATAAACTTAGATTAGTAGTTAGATGTGAATTTTGATTTCAACATAATTCAATTTGATAACTATCAATCGATAATGTAAGTTTACTGAAAAAGTCATCACGAATTACTAAACTATATTTTTTTGGATTACTTGTTTCATTTTTTAATAAATACATGTCTAACTATTGAACTAAGAAAAGTAGATAAAATATTTAATATAATAAAATAAAGAGTGACTTTTAAGAAAGTATTTATTTTATTATTTACATATATAAACAATAACTTAAAAACTCTTACTACATATCTAAGTTTTATTATCTTTTTTGTTAATTGACTGATGATAATTTTATTATCAATTTTGCCCTTCTCAAGCGCCTTTATTGATTTTGAATTATGGTTAATCAACTAATAATATTATTATTATTAATTTTAATCTCAAGTGACTATTGACTAAAAATGAAATTGATACTAATAGGATACGTGGAAATATATAAATATCATTTATACTAATTGAATTGAGATAAGTTTATTTTAAATATAATAAAAAATTATTAAATACATAATGCTAAGGTGAGATTTAAAATAAATTAAAAACATAAAAAATATATACATTATAATTTTAAATTTTGATGATCCATAAAAAAAACATATATTTTTTTTTTTTTGGGTCATGGTTTTCGAGCACCCATAGTTGAAAAAATCAACGACACCTTTCACAGAACAAACTTTTCCTTCAGAAGTGGCCCACCCACGTTCTCATATCCAATTTTATATTAATATAGAAAAAAATTTGTATGGACATAGACCTATATATATATCAAATAATTTTTACAAGTATAATTTAGAGACCTTGCTTTTAACTCCGTTACAGGAAGCCTTCCGGGCCCCAATCCATGACGAGACAGCAGAAACATCTCTTTCGCACTTCGCAGGTCAGCCCGGAATAACTTGTCCAAGTGCAACCAAAGGGACTCGTTGTCAACTTCAAAGCCCGTGCCAAATCGGTCTTCCTGTGATTTGTACCGGTGAAGTTGAAATGAATTTATTTAATGAAAAAATCGTAAAAAATGTTACCAATTTATTTATATTTTAAATAAATTTTATATACTTTAAAATATCTTCTTATCACTTTAAATAATAATTTTTAGTAACAATTAGTACATATTTATTATGTAAGTTATTAATGATAAAATTATTAAAATCATATTTATTTTCATTTGTACAACTACATAAATTGACCAATAATAAAATAAGTATAAAACAAAATAACAATATAATTATTGTAATATTTTTATTTGTTTTAAAAATAAAAAAAATATTTTTGCTAAAATAATTATTTAAAACAATAAAAAATATTTTAAAATATATAAATTTATTTAAGATATAAATAATTTAATGACATTTTTATGACCTTTTTATTTGAATGTAATAAATATATAGAGTTCAAAAAAATATAATAATTTTAAAAAATAAAAACTATTCAAGTTTTAAAATTTTAAAAATTAAAATAATTTTAAATTATAATGAAAATAACGACCCACTCAAAATCATAAAAATACCTAGGAAATTTTTGTTTTGTTTATCGTTTTCAAGTACCTGTAGCTACAAAAATCAACGACACACCTTTCAAGGAACACACTTTCCAGAGGTGGGTCACCCATGTTCTCATGTCCAATTTTATATTAATATAGTGTGATAACGAGAATCCTAGGTAAACAGACGACCTTACGTTAACTCCGTTACAGGAAGATTTCTTGGGTGCTAATTGGGAATTTTGAATTGGGCTTGGACAGATTTGGTTCCGGGCCAAAATAAAAAACGAGACAACTGAGACATCTCATTTGTAGGCCAAAGCCCAGAATAACCTGCCCAAGTACACCCACTCGGAGCTTTTCTCAACTTCAAAATCTGTCCAAAAGGTGTCTTCCTGCGTTCTTTGTTTAAGGCGGAATGGACAAATCTATCCACAAAAAGAGCGGAATGGACAAGCTAAGTAAGAAGAAAATATGGCAGACTTCATAGTCCATATAAACTTCCCTAAACAAGGAAAGTAGAAACCCATACAGGAAATGGATTTATCCACTAAAACCCGAGAATAAACCAACTAATTACAACTGAAGAGAAGAACATTCCCAAATCAAAAGCCCTAAATTCCTAACCGCCGAACCCATAGAGGGTACGACCTTGCCTCTTGAGAGCATAAACGACATCCATGGCGGTGACTGTCTTCCGGCGAGCATGCTCTGTGTAAGTAACAGCATCTCTGATAACGTTCTCAAGAAAGATCTTCAGCACACCTCTTGTTTCTTCATAGATAAGACCGCTGATACGCTTCACGCCTCCTCTGCGAGCCAGACGCCGAATAGCCGGCTTTGTAATGCCCTGAATGTTATCGCGAAGAACCTTACGGTGACGCTTCGCTCCTCCCTTTCCCAATCCTTTGCCACCCTTACCGCGCCCCGACATTTTCAATTCTCAGCTGCTTGATTCAGCACCAACACAAGAAAACAAGTAATTCAAGTCAATACAGGTTCAAAAATGGACGATCAACACCAAACTCATAAATCTTCCCCAAAAAGCAGTAGGAATTCGGTATCAGAAGAGAAACCAAGGGCCAAAACAGTGAGAAAATCTGTGTACAACTTAGGAAAATAGCGATAAAAAAGAGGTTAATTGGAGAAATCTAAAAACAGAGAAGGGAACAAGGTGCTAACCTGGAAGACAGAACTGCTTCTTCGGCTCGAGACTGAATCAGATGGAAAGATTTCTTTGTGACATGCAGGCTTCAGTGGAGCAAACTTATACTGCCTAGGCTTTTGGGAGCGATCCGCGTCTTTTATAAAAGTAAAGCGATCGTACCGTTCATTTTGCACTGGAGGGCAGCGATCTAGAGTGGTGCCTTCACTAGGATTGATGACATGGCAGCAGGGACATCTCTACAATGCGGCAATTATGGCTATGTAGATTAAGGCTTTTAAGTAGGAAGGCATCCAACTCTTTGTAAATTAAAATTTTAATTTAATTAATTTTTATTTTTAAAAATATGTTATATTCATAATACATTATTTCTTTCTCTTTATATATACTTTAAATTCATCTAACATCACACTGTTAAATAGGACTATAGGAGTAATTTTTTATTAAAACAGTCCCTTACTTCCGGCATGAGTCTCGGTTTGGTCCGCAAGGTAAAAAAAATGTCAATTCTAATAATTGTATACACTATCTATTCATTTTTCAAATACTTATATTATATTTATACTATATTTAGGTAAAGATTTTCCATTCTCATCTTAAACTAATATTTCACTTTAATTCAAATATATTATTATTTTATATAATTTTCTTTTCGTAATAACTATCATGTACTTACAATTCATCGCACTCTTTTTTTAGACTCACCTAACCTTATATATTTAATAATTTTCTTACAAAACTCATTTCAAATCAATTCCTTCCTACTTACACCCTTAGATATATACTTCAATAAAATATTTAAATTTATTTAATGAAATACTTATTTAATTGGCTGGCAATATTATTAAAGTAATTTCCTGCCTCCCAGAACAATTTTTGCTCAAATGACTTTCTTACCATTTCCACTTAAAATCTTTTCCTTTCCACTATCGTTTGATTCTCACACAAGAAAGTAATATTACGGAATATAAATTAGAATAAAGTGAATCCATAAAGTATGATTCTAGATATATTACATTCCTATATTTGAAATATTCAAAAAATATTGAAGGAAATAATATAAAATATTTTTTAATATTTAAAAAGAGAAAAATTCACTTTGTCATCCTAACTATAGCTCAAATTCTACATTGTCATCCAAACTTCAATTTGAATCAAATTGCCATCCAAATTATGAGTTTTTCCCAAATTGCCATCTACACTCTTTTAACTGTTAATCAATATCAGTAAATTAGACAGAAACTATTCATCCATCTGACTCAAAGGTGAAAAGACTAAAATGCTCATATATCTAAATCTCAAAAACTTAATGTCGTTGAACTAAAATGGAAGCTCAATACTATTGAGCTAATGAAACAACAAAAGAGAAAAGGCTTGGTGGTTTTCATCCATTGATCAGACGAGAGCAACTCAGAATCTAAGTGATGAGCACTTGGAACATCAATGCCACTCTCCACATGGAAGAAGAATCATCAAATTCTTCACCAATTAAAAGCCTTACCTTCCAGCAAAACACAGTCGTCGAAAGCCCATGTGTTTGTCCTACACTCAAGGTAAGTGCACTAAGGTAATATACTCTGCTAATCTACTTCAAAATGTAGTAGGATTTTTTTATTTTTGATTTTTTTTTATGACTGTGGGCATTGAATTATTCTTGATTGTGTTTGATTTGCAGTTTTTGACAGATGCACGATCCTACTCATACTAAGGTATTTGGTCATGATTGC
The DNA here is from genome assembly GCA_026120185.1 of Voacanga thouarsii. Taxonomy (NCBI): domain Eukaryota; kingdom Viridiplantae; phylum Streptophyta; class Magnoliopsida; order Gentianales; family Apocynaceae; genus Voacanga; species Voacanga thouarsii. The sequence goes on along the minus strand of JANUWF010001067.1, from coordinate 1,319,728 downwards.
TCTTCTAGGCTTGGATAGGATGCAGCTAATTTCAAGAATTTGCAATCCCAAAAACTATATTTTTTTTCTTGTGCTCGATTTGGAGGCAAGTTGAAATTCTCAAGTTTCATGTTCTATTATTTGATGCCAAAACCATGATTTTTGTCGACTTTTTCCACAGGTTTTTAGCTTTCTTTCGCACAGGAGTTGCTATCTAGACTTTCTATTAACGTGAATATGAAAATGTATGTTGTACTATATGTGTATGTAATATTGTCCAAATGATAAGGTTGGTCTATTATTTTCTGTTGTTACAAGTTGCATCGGGTGCTCATCACTCGATTTAGATGTATGGGTATTTTGGCCTTTTCACCTTTGAGATAGATGGATGAATGATTTCTATTTAATTTACTGATGTTAACTAACCGTCAAAGGGTTGTAGATGGCAAATTGGGAAAAACTTATAGTTTGGATGACAATTAGATTCAAGTTGAAGTTTGGATGGTAATGTGAGATTTAAACTATAGTTGGGATGACAAATATTATACATATAAAAATTTAAATTTATTTTTAAATATCTCTCATATTATTATATAATTTAATTATATATATTTTTCCTTTCAAGTGTTTATATTAATGAAATCACATAAATAGTATTTTTATATCTTTAAATTTAAATTTTCAATATTCTTATATCTTATACTTTTAATGAAATCACTTTTTTTTTTTTTTTTGGATCTTCCTCTCTCTTAAACTTCTCTGTCTTTTTCTCTCCTTCCTCCCATCAGGATTCTTCCTCTCTCCCAATCTTCTCCCTCCTCCTCATATCAACTTTTTCGCTTTCACCTCTCTCCTCTCTCCCCATAAAACTCCCCTTCATTCCCTCCTCCCCCTCCTCTTCTGTATCCCCTCAATTGTGATGACATTGCCATGTACCTCATTGAAGGGCTTGGCCTTCTTATAAATCTTGGGTTTTCTTTTTTAATATATCAATTGTTTTCGTGGTACTGTGCTTGAAAAATTCAAATATTTGAATTGGACTTAACAACAGGTTTGTTGGGAAATCCATTTATGTTGCGTTGAGTTTCCCAAGTTAATCTTCCTAGACATAAGGTTCAATGAGGTTGAAGGCATTGTGCCTCTAAAACTATTGATAAATATAGACGAAATGAGATGGCAAGGAAATTGGAGTGAAAAAGGAAAGGCTTCCAAAATCTTCTGGTCAAGGGATTGAGTAGTTTATGAACGAAATTGTGGTAATTTCTAGACCCCGACATTGTAATCTTGTTAGACTTCTGAGTGAAAAGAGTAGAAAAATGCTAATCTACCACATATATGGGTTTTTTTTTTCTTTGCTAATCAACTGCCACATATATTGCTAAAATGAAGCTTGGATGCCTTCCTCTTTGGTTAGCTGATGGTAGCACATTTTTCACTATTGTTGTTCTAATTTTACAAATTTATCATTTTGAGGACATTAGTTTGAGAATTAGCTGTCACAACAATTATACTTCCTGATATTTTTAACTAAATTCATATTGTCATCAATTTGAAATGAAGAGATGTGCCCTTTTTGTTGAGGGGACTGGAATAGGACTCCTTTTATCTTCCCAGATATTCAAGATTGAAAATTATTCATAGAGATCCAAAAGCATGCAGCATTTGCATGGATGAAATTTTGAGTCCAAAATTTTTGGATCTTGGATTGGCAAGGATTTTTTGCTTCAACCAATATGAAGCAGATACAATAAGGGTAGTTGGAACAAGTAAGCACAAGTTGCTCTTTCTAATAGAGGAAGAAAGAAGATTATGAGAGAGGGAAAGATCTACCTTGGAGACAAGGGAAAGATGATAGAAGAGAGTAGAAGGACAAGAAAGGGGAAGATATGGAGGAGAGAGGAAACAAGTGGAATATTGAAGAACGATAAATATTTAGTGGCAAAAAATTATTTTAGTAAGGGGTAACTACTCAGACAATATCGCTAACTAATATAATTAAGTTGTTTAATAATGGATAATATTAAATGAGCCATTAACACAATTGTCTCTTCCTTTGTTTTCTCCTTGTCCACATATTTCCTTTCTAACCATATCTTTCTCTTTTTATTATATATTTTCCTCTTCCATAGGGTATAATCACCATCTATCATATACTACCATGTAAGACTCCCTTTTTATTATTAATTTATTTTAAATATATCCCTTCTTCAACCATTTTCCCCCTCCAAGATGATATGTTATCTAAATTTAGAATTGTTGTAGGTTATTATATTCAAATACCTTTTTAATTATCAATATCTACTTGAAATTTTTAGTTTTAAAACATTTAATAAATTTAATAATTTTTATTTAATTTGTTATGAATTAATCTTAGCTCACTCTCCTATAACACATCATATTACATTATTTCTAATAAATGCTATTTTTATCATTATTTTTCTAGGTCATCTGCAGAACATTTGCGAAGAAATATATATATATATATATATAATAGCAGCTGCAGAAGCACTCTATAGTGGCATCATTGCCTATTGACATGTGGCATTACAAAATGTAATTTGAAGGGTTTAACTTGAACGTAGGGTTTTTTTTCCAAAAAAAAAAAAAATAAAGAAATTTGAAGGGTTCTTCAAACGATTTTCAAGCCCGCCGCCTTCTCTTTCTCTTTCGTTGTCTCTATACCGAAGAGGCCAACCCATCATCTGAGTCGTCACGCATAGTCTTTCCCGAGGCTGTCGCTTTGCGTTCCCCCCTCTTGCTGTCTCTTTTTTCGCCACGGTGACTCCTGCTCCTGTCACCAAACACTCCCCTGAGGTCGTAGTATCTTTCCTGTTTCGCCACTATAATAGAGGCTTCCCACCCCCAAACTCAAAGTTGTTGTGCCCCCCTATTCTATCGTGACAGAGGCTCAATTTGAAGGGTTCTTGAAACGATTTTCAAGCCCTTCGCCTTCTCTTTCTCTTTCGCTATCTCTGTACCGAAGAGGCCGACTCATCGTCTGAGTTGTCAAGCACAGTCTTCCCCGAGGCCGTCACTCTACGTTCCCCCCTCTTGCTGTCTCTTTTTTCACTGTGGGGACTCCCGTTCCTGTTGCCAAACACTCCCATGAGGCCGCAGTATCTTCCTTGTTTCACCTCCATAACAGAGGCTTCCCGGCAGTCTCGAAGGCTCTCTGCCAAATAAGCTTTGGTATGTATAGAATATGATGCTTTAATTTATTGGAATTTTTATAGCTTTCAAACAGAAGTACTATTAATAACACAATATCGCCACACTGCATTTGCAGAAATTTCTCCTTCCCCCCTCCTTCAATTTCACCCATGAAATTGCCATATGCACTCAAAGCTCAAGGTTCTCCAATCATGAAGAGAAGCAAACATGCACCACCATCACTATCCACTCCTCCATCAACACCTCCTCCATGCCTACACGAAGCCCTCCACACTTCCAAGGAACCAAGAAGTATACTCAAGAATCCCAAATCACTTCCCACAAATTCCATTACCAAATGGGAACCTCTAAACATGGGCAAATTGGAGCTCTATTTACCTCTTACCTTTCCTATAGATCAAACCTTCAGGTGGAAACAAATAGGCCCCATTCAATATATTGGTGTAATTGGGTCTCATATGTGTTGGAATGTATGCCCTCTTAGACTAGTTTTCTAGTGTAAATATTGAATATTTTAATAAAAGAATTTATTTTGTGCATATTTTCGTTTGGAACAAACCCATTGTGTTTAAATAAGTGATCCATGTGAATGGAGGTCTTTCACAGTAATATATGGATCATGGGTTATTTAAACACATAAACATTTGTTCTTAACCGATTGATGAGAATAGGAATCTCATCATATTTAGGTTATTATGTTATGAATTTCAAATAGGGAATGGCTTACCTTTAGCCAGTGAGTAGTCCACTCACTTCATGACATAAGCATATTTCGAATATATAGAATAGGACATGTAGTAGTGGTTTCTAAAAGTACTATATGATTGAAACCTAGACTACTACCGCTACAGCGTGGACTAGTACTCTATAACTTGAGTATGAGTTAGTGGTATGACGAAGTTGGAAGCATATACTTTGATATGCTATAGTTGAGGTTCTATAGTAGGGTCAATATACTTACATGTTGGATATGTGTGACTAGTTAGTTAATACAGACTTGTACAAGATAGTTTCTACACCATATCACCCCTTGTGGTTGTCTAAATGATTTAAATATCCAGGCCTGGTAAACATGACTTGGATGTTTGCTTTAGGGTAGCTCTCTTGGAAAGCATAAACACTCCAGGAAGTCATGGATCATTGTACTAGAAGCATAAGGATGGTAGATGTCATTTAAAGGGGTGTTAGTACACTTCTTCCTCTCTAAATGTACGACGATGTGTAGAGGGATATTTTAGTCATTTTACCTGTAGGTCAAATATTTTGCTAATGCAGCATTGTCCTTGGGGTCAATATTTCCTTATGGTGATATTAGGAAATATTTAAAATGCAAAATACATCTATTTATATAGTATGGGTATTTTGGTCATTTTAGAAGCCAATGCGATGTGTCTTTTTGGTCCTCGAAATAGCCCGTAAGTCCTAATTAATTTTTGGATTGAGAAAATGTTCTCAGTTGATATGGTTTTATTTTATTCGGAAAGTCTAATTTATTATTGGATTGGAATAAAATAAATGGAGAGAACTTTATTATCTGGTTTAATTGGTTAATTAATTATTCAGGACCTAGGTCCAATTTGAATAATTAGAAAATTAACCGGGACTTAAACTAGAGAAAATTAATTATTACTTAATTATTTATTGAGTTATTTATTTAATTAAATCCCAAGAAATAAATAATTAAAGTTTAATTATTTTCTATTCATTTGGGTTTATTAATTATTTATTGAGTTATTTATTTAATTCTAAGGAAAATAATTAATTATTATTATTTTGGACTTTTTAGGTCCAAGAAAAATAATAAATATTATTTTGGCCCAATAGCTTGGATCATAGGATTTTTTCGGACATAGTTCAAAAGAATTTAGGGTGAAGCCAAAATTTATTTTGTAAATAATATTCAGATATTAAATCCTAAGAATATTATTTTTATCAAAATAATTATTTTTTGTTTCATGACTTTTGATTTTCTGTGTGGAAAAATAAAAATAAAAATTTTGAATTTTTTTTTCCCTCTCTCGTGCCTTTTCTTCTTCTGGCTTTTGGTTTTACATTTAAACCTAAGGAAGCCAACTGAAAGGGTGCGTGTGTCTCTTGATTTTCTGACTTCTGGATTTAGTCATATCAAGTGAAATCAAGAGCCATCGGTTCACTGGGTTTGCTTCTTCTGGGTTGTCTATAAAAAGCTGAGACAAGGAAGAAGCCGTGATAGAGGGAAACCAATGAAAAAAAACTGAGAAACTTTTATTCTTCCCATTTTCTTTACTCACCAAAAGTTATTAGGCTGTGGCCATATTTTGAGAATTGAAAAGCCAGGCATTGCATCGGAGGAGAAGAAATAACCAGATTGTATTGCACTGAAGCTTCTATTCGCGGGAGAAGAAAGAAGTTGTTCTTAAGCTTCGATTGATTCAACCTTGTTCTTCAAGGCTTAAGGCTTCAAAAGGTACGTTTTTCATGCCTTCATGCTGCTGCCATGCCATGTTTAATGTTTTTCTTCCATTTTTTGTTCATCCCGTATGCATGCTCTGTTCACTGTCAATCCTTTAATCTGGTGTCTCTGAATCAGCTTGAAAATGGGGATGTGGGGTACCATTTTCATAGCACAAAGTGTGAGGCAAGTGCCAGGGAGGCGTTGTTTGATTTTTTGAATTTAGGGATTTCTTTGTGTTAGATTTGGGAGGAATTTAAGTCATCTGATTCAAGGTTTGCTGAGCTTGCTACTTATTTAGAGGGAGCCAGGGTGCTTAGACAGGACCCTCTTGAGTGTCTTATTCAGTTTATTTGCTCATCTAATAATAGTATCCAGAGAATTACTAAAATGGTTGGTTTTGTATCTTTATTGGGGAATGTTGGAGGTTATAATTTTCAATTATAATTATTTGGGGAATGTTGGAGGTTATTTGCTCAAGCTTTGGTATGTATAGAATATTATGCTTTGGTTTATTGGAATTTTTGGAGCTTTAATCATGCCATGAATTGTCGAGCTTAATGTGGATGATATTGGGCATGCTTGAGCAGTTTTTCTGAGTTTGATCATCATGACATATCTTGGTGAATGATCTTTAATGCCTTTGAGCTATATTGATTATATAGTTCCCTATAAATTGGTATTTTTTAAAGCTTGAAAATTATACTGTTTTCTTTGTGATTTTTGCTTGGGAAATGTTATATATGGTTTGAATGAAGATATGTATTGCTATATGTGTACGGTCCATAGTTGAACAATAGGGAGTTTTTTTGTGTTAAGATTATGCCTAATTATGCTTTGTCAAAATCAGAATGTGTTCTAGAATTGACTTGGTGCTGAATTGATGAATTGATTGAGTTTGAAATTTATGAATGCCTTTCAATGGGTTAGATTTTCTAAGAGTTCTATGATTTGTTGACTTCATTTTGGCATGGCTTTTGAATGAAGAAAATGCCTAGAACCTACCTATATAATTTTGCCCAAATAACCCTCACTAATCTATATAATATTGAAGAAAAATACTTGCTTGAATAGTATTGTGAATGCAATGTGAAATATGGAAGGGATTGTAGTTTATCTGGAATTGGCTTACATTATGTGATCTTGCCCTTGGATTTTTAAGAATTCGTAGAGTTCATTTTATTTAACTTTTTCTGGCTATTGATGTTTTGTAATTAATGGTTTGTTGGATAAGGGGCCTATGGAGTTATTGTTTTGAGGACTTGCATTTGTTTGGGATCCTACTTGGTTTTGGAGTGAAGTTGGGGATTTGCATTGTAGATATTGATAGTTTTTTGTCGGTTAAGATGCAAAATGCCAATTGATATATCCTTGAGCTTTGTTAGATATTCCTCCCTTACATGCACATGAATGTCTAACACCACCTTCTGGCTTTGTAGGTCAATGAAGGAAAATATACTCATGCGATATCCATCTTTGACCAGGTTTTGATTCTTCCCACCAGTTGTTTCTTGGTCTCCTGGATTCATTCCACGGTTCCTCTATGTGTGTAATACTTAGTTTGAAAGGAATGGTATAATCAAGAAAACGACCTATGTTAGATATTCTTATCTTCTCTTATGGTATGTCTGTAGATATTGCAAGAGGATCTTACTTATGCTAAAGCACTGATAGGAAGGGGAACTGCTTATGCATTCCAACGGGAACTTGATTATGCTATTGCTAATTTTACGAAGGTACTGTGCAACATTTACACCCATGTGCAAGCTAAGTTCCTCAATTTGAAGATTTTTGTTTCATGTATTTTCTAGGCCATACAATCCAATCCATCTGCTAGCGAGGCATGGAAACGCAGAGGGCAAGCACAAGCTGCTTTGGTAGAATTTGCTGAAGTAGGTCTATTGTCTTGCTGATTAAAACCTATTATAGCTGTTGATTTGAAATTTGTTCTCCTTCATGCACTAAAGAAGTGGTCAAAATTATTACTTATTGCTATTAGGTTGGAGGGGTTGGGGGGATGGGGTCTTGAGTGTGTTTTAGAACTTACCTGTAGCATTTTATTTTATTTTATAGTTGCTTTATTTAGTTCCACACTATTTGTCTCAATTAAATTTGGTTTTGTTTATTATTCAAATGATTTTGGAAAGGAAATTTCCTCTAATGCATTAACCTCTATCTAAGGGGTTGCTAGGGATATGCAATAGTTTGATGCTTTCATGTACTTGCACGTTTTGATTTAACCATAGGCTGCAAGCTTGTGGACATATTTGAACTTATGGATTATGTTCCTCTTATAGCTTATTGATGCTTCTTGCATGACTCAGTTATGACGACATCTTTTTTATCATCTATAGCTGAGTTTCACTGTGTTTTTAGATTTACATGTGTTTGTAAATGGTTTCCCTACTCTTTGTTTTGAAGTTATTTGTTATAGGTTAAGGCTGAGTGAGTGAAAATTTGAAGTGGGATTTCAGATCCTTTGTTGCTTATGGAATTCAGTCTGATTTTTATAAATTGTTTCTGTATTGATCAACTTTTGAATTGAGAAGGCTTATGAATTATTTGTCACATATATCTTCTATCTTCAAATGGAAGAAGGAAATGAGCGGGTAAAAAAAAAAAGATGATCTTTTAACTACCATAGAAAAATGGGAGAGGGAACAACCAAAGCAAAAATCAAGTCGAGCCATAATGAAGTAGAGTTAATCAAGTAGGAGCATAGTATTCCACCTAAAGATCTCTAGCTAACGTAAAAAAAATCATGCAACTACAGATACATCTTCCATATCTCCATTAAAAGTGAAAAACAGATAGAGAAGGAAAAGATAAAAACACTTCAAAGAGGATGATGATCCTCAGGTGCAGAGTTCACCATCTGCTGGTTGGTTTTCCTCTTCAAAGTCTACAAAAAAGGTGCATTATGATTACTAATTTTGTTTTGGAAATATGTGTTAAGATTCCCTTTTCCTTTTTCTCATGGATATATTTCTAGGTTCTTTTTCTTTCTTTCTTCTTTTCTTTTTTTTTAAACATAAATTTTATTTAAAGAAACATGCTAATCTCTCATTCCCACAACCATATTTTAACCTTCTCTTTTTTGGCTTTTCGTTTGATCCTTCAGGTATCTTTATCCTTTGTCACGTCAATTATTGATGGCCTGAAAACGTTGTATATTCAGAAGTTGAAGCCATTAGAGGTCACATATCACTTCAATGAATTTGTTTCCCCCCTGTTGGTAAGTCGTAAATCTATTTGCAACTGCACTTCGCTCTTTCTGTGTTTTGCGCATCTATCTCCAATGCTCTCTGTCATGATTAATAATTTTTTTGCATCGCTCAATACTATAGGAGCTCACATTGGACCAGAGCCTACAACTAATAGATTTGTTGTTGTATACATCAACTTTTGATATGGGTCGTAATTTTCTGATGCAATAAACATTTTGTTGTATCAGATGATGCTTTTGATATCGAAATAATGTTTGTTGCTCTGTTAACAATACAACTTGCAGGAGTCGAATTGAGAATATAAATGGCCGGGATCCGAAGGCAACGGAGAACTTTCCTCGTTGTTCTATTGTAGAATGTCTATACAATGGAACAACGCTGCAATGAAGATGACGATTGATATATGCTTCTCCTAAACCCAACATGGTTTAGGGTTCTCCAATGAAGAATGAAGAATAATATTCTACAATGAAGAATATCTCTCTCTCTAATTTGTTTTGGTCTTTTCCCTCTCTCTTTCTTTCTTTCTTTATAGGAACTGTATTCCTTCTTAGCCGTCTCTGTGTGACTTTGTTTGTATCTCTAGACTAAGAAGAAGTGAATGAATATTTTTGAGTAGTGGTCTCCTATGTGTATGCAAGTGGCTATAAGGTTCATTCGGTTTCAGTTTTTGAAGGTAAAATAGTTATCTTATCCAAATATTTCAATGCCCTCTTGATACTCTACATTACCTCAAACTGAGTGAAGAATAACCAAAATGAACATCACTTGAATGTTGCTCCTCTCACTCTTTCAGTTCATTACAGTGTATGGCTCAAATATGGTGTTTACTTTGATTCGAGTCACAAGAAAGGAACTCCCTTTAGGTTCAAATTAGGCCAATGTATGTTAAGCATTGTTCATTGGTTTAAATTATGCATTTACTTCTCTTTTTTATCAAGTGTATCGATTACAACAGTTAGTATAAAACATTTCTTATTTGGTGTACTTATCTGTATTTCTTTTATGGCTATGGTTGAGTTTAGCTGAAGTTATTAAAGGCTGAGATAAGGGAATTGCCATAATGAAAATGGGTGAAAGAGCAATGCTTACAGTGCCACCAGATATGGCCTATGGGGAAGATGGTTCTCCTCCTCTGATCCCTCCAAAAGCTACTCTAATCTTTGACATAGAGTTGCTTTCATGGTACTCCATCAAAGACATCACTAGAGATGGTGGGATAATAAAGAAAATTGCACAATAGTTCTGGCTTTGTAATTGTTAATGACACCCATACTTCATAGTGAAGGAAATTGAAGAAAACATATAGCTTAAAAAGGATTCCTTTGAAATATACTTTCTTAAGTTTTAAAATGTATATTTGGTTTTGCAGAATGTTCATTCATTTATGTATTTTGGCAAGTTAGCATTATTTTCTAAAAATATATCCTAAAATAAAAAGGAAAAAAATTCAATTACATATGTAACTACTAAAACTCTTTTATTAAATACATCAAAAATTAAATTTAATAATGTATTATAATTATATATATATATATATATATATATATATATATATATATTCCTCTTGTGCATCGTACGTACAACAACCTGGTTATAATTATATAACTACTCACCCCCTTACTTTTTCACCTTATTTTGTGTAGAATTGTTAGATGATAAGAGGATTGAGAATAAAGGTGAAAATAGTTGAAAAATGTAACTAAGAAGTCAAGCGACGCCTCCTGATTCATAGAAGGTAGTGCTACTTGAAGGAACCAGAAATCATATAGAAACATTTGAGAGTTGGCGATGTCGCTTCCTTTAGCCCTACCGACATTGTCTGCTGTTGTGATTCAAGAAATCCAGAGACTAAGCAATGCCACTTGGTCCACACTGAACATGGCTGCTTGGTCTTGTTTTTATTTCAACAATGATTTTCTAAGGTTTGGAGGCGATAAAGGGAACATAGAGAGAACCCTATAGATGGCTGGACTGAGAGGACCTAATCCATACATCTAATGAACATAGTTGAAGGCTGGGAGGCACGATGACAAGCATTGGTTTGGAGATGAGAGGAGCATTACTCTGAGGGGAATTCGGAAGAGGAGATGAAGATCAATTTGTCTATGAGTTTTCTTCTTTCTTTTTTATGTACTTTCATTTGACAATATTATGTTGAATTGGTAATTTAATTGTCAAATGTCTTAATTCATTATTTATCTAATTCTTAGACTCCTCTATCTAATGCATGTCTTTTACTCCTTTTCTGTACTCCTTAATGTTCTTGTTGCCAATCTTGTATTGATTTGATTGTATTCATGTATTTTTTAACTTTAATCTTTAGTATATATATTCTCATATTTCAATTTGGTTGGCTAGACAACCGGAAACAAGTAGGTAATAGTACTTACAATGAATTCTATATTATAGACGATAAGTATACTAGTCTAAAATGTGTTGTGTGAGTAATGTTGACATTTTATTAATTAGAACTAGTATTGGGTATTATACTTTTATAGTATCATATAAATATCACACACCAATTTCAATTAAATTTTTTAGTTATAATACTGTTGTTGAAAAAAAATATTAAAGTATACAATAGAAATAGAAATAAATATTAATTTATCATATTTGAAATAAAGTATTAGATTTCTATTCGAAATATTCTTACCATTGAATTTGTTTTGAACTATTGCCACCTCATATCTTCATTTTCCTATCATTCTTTTTAAATTTGTAAATTTTGATATTGAAACAGAAAAGAGGAGGTATTTATTTAAAAAAGCAATAAAATAGCAAAAGATTTTTGTTTTGTAAATATTTGTCGAGATCACAAAGTATCAACTTTCCTAACCTGCACCTCTCAATAAAATTGAGATAACAATGACAATGATAAAGTTAAATAAAAAATAGATTATTAAACCACCTAAGCTTGAATGATTTGTTTTTCCTAAGTAATTAATTAATTAATAAAAAAACAAGTTACACAGAGTAGCACTAGATCTATAATAACAAAAAAAGATATCACACCCAAACCTCGTAATGGATACAGTACAATATAAAAAAAAAAAAGACAACAAACACATAATAATCAACGTCCTATCTTCCTTATCGCTATCCTTAATCAATAGTGACACGACAAATCCAAACTCACCCAATTCTAACTACAACAATTTAAAACGCCCTAAGCTTAAATGGTTAAGTAGGATAATAATGGCAAAGCAGCATTATGAAAAACAAAAGAAAGAGTGCATCTCTTTATAATTTTTTAAAAATATTATTTTAAAATTTTAATAATAAAAATATAGTACAAAATAAATTTTATTTATTAAATATTAACCAATTTTATATAACAATATGTATATTTATATTAAGTTTTTTTTTTCTAAAATTAATTTATTAAATATCAACAATATGTATATACTTCTTTCATTTCTATTTATCTGTCACAATTAAAAAAATTTTGTGTTCATTTTTATCTATCACATTGAAGAAATTTAGGTGTCATTAATATTAATTTTATTGTTATACTCTTGTATTAAATAGTTTTGAAAAATAAACGTGTAATAACTTTATAGAGAGAATTGAACAAACAAAGTAAAAAAATAGTTGTGGATAATATTAAATTTTAATGGTACTTTTAGAATGTATAAATAAAATTGTATGAATTTAATAGATTAATTAAATTTTCTTAAATTGTATAAAGTACTTATACGTGTCAAATAAATAGTAAAGAAGGAATTACAATATATAAAGTTTTTTTCTTTTTAACTTTAAAGTTATCCTTGCATTTTTTAATTTTTTTTTTTAATGATGGTATTACAAAGCCTCCCTTCATGCTCGAGGAATCAATTTACAGGGACCAAGCCGCGCAAATGGTGGTTGTAGCAGTATCAGCAAAGACCACAAACACTTGGTGGGTATTTGCACAGTGTCCACTCCGTCGCCTCTGCCGCCAAACCAATTTCTCCTCTTCTTCATCCACTGCTTCTTCAGCTAAGGTATTGGATGTGAATTGAGAAATTCCCCTCTACTTTTGGAATTATCTAGGCTTATGCAACTGAAGAATGGATTACAGTTCTCAATATGCACCATACACGCACTTTTTGATGATTCATTAGGTATTGAGCAACGTTGAAGAGGACTGTGGCGACTTCTTGCCGTGGTTGGAGCAAAAAGCTGGCACAGAAATTTCATATGTGCTTAGAATTGGAAAATCTGCTTATGGGAGGTATAAAAATTCAAGTTAATTTTTCCTTTTAGAAGTGAAATTATACCTGTGCAACAGTTGCTTGCTAATATTACCCTGATCACGCTATTGCTTTTTTGCTGTTCTTACTTGTTTGAATTTGCGTTAATAAGTTTATGGTTTAATCGCTCTTCAATCTTCAGTAGTTCATTATTAAAATCTTGTTCAAACATTGTGACTAGATTTGTACCTCGTGAGTGCAGGGCACTGTATGCTACGAAATCAGTGGAAGCTGGGGACTGCTTACTGAGAGTTCCTTATAGCGTGGTATGTGATCTGGAGAAAAGATTCAAGGACATATGAAATTGTTTATCAAGAAATCTTGAAAAACGCGAATCAGATTCATTACCGTCAAAGAAACATACTTTGTTCCTCATTTTACTTTTATGAAGCATTGCATTGTTAGACACAAATTGAACTCTTCTTCTCTTGTCTGTTTTTGGTTAGAAAGCAAATCCTCCTCTCTAAGTTTCTTCTTTCATTTTTCAGCAATTGGCACCGGATAATCTTCCTTCAAAGATTTATTCTTTACTAAGGGATGAAATTAGCAACGTTGGAAAGGTTGCCGTGCTTCTGCTGTATGAGCAGAAACTGGGTCAGGTTCATCAGCTTTCCTGCTTTTCACGCTAATGAATAGCTGAGTAATATTCATCATTCGCCAAAATCTGGAGTTCTGGGTGCAAACAGTCATCTTTTTCCATCCAATATTCTGCATTATTCCTGAAAGTTTCAGCTGTTGATTGCTTCTCTATATTCTCTTTTCTTCTGCAGAAATCTGAGTGGGCGCCTTATGTTAATAGACTTCCACGGCCTTCTGAAATGCATAACACTGTAAACTTCTTTCTATCACTGCATAGCTTGTTTGTTATCAAGGAGAAAAAAATGATTAGCCATTTTGGTACATCAAAAATAAAGGATGATATGTTAAATCTTTCTGCTTTCGATTCTGTTAGTAGGGGGCCTGAAAGCATGTCTTTCACATATAGCTCTTGGTAGCTGGATTGTTATGTCTTTCACGTACAGTTTGAAACTCGTATAGAAAAGTAAATTGTTATAGGAAGAATTAACTTGCATTACTAGTGTATCTCACTCTTCATCTGTCACATGCTATAAATCTAATCACGTCTGAGTTCCTTCTAATACCTTCTGCTCTTATAAGTTATTTTGTATTGCCAGTTCCATCGTGTTTCTGTTTCCTCTTGTTGATGCATGAAATGCGTATGACTCTTTGGACATCCAAGTCTTCTGATACTGTTTGTGATAAGTCCCCTCCCCCGCCCCCCTCTCCCCCCTCTTTTCGTTTCATGATTTTACTTTGTGTGCATGAATCCTGGGAAATCTGAGTTGTTATGGATATTCATCGTGAAAATAGTAAGGCCTTTTTATGTTTTTGTTCTATGAAGTTACATATCTCTACCCACGTCTGATAAGTTCATGAAATCCATTTGATGATCTAATGTCTTTTTCAAGATTAACCTATGCCAGTCTAAGCTGTAGATATTCTGGAGTGATGATGAACTGGAGATGATTAGACAAAGTTCTATATATGAGGAGACTATCAAACAAAGGAAACTCATTGAAAGAGAATTTTTGGTAACAAAACCGGTTAGTTTGTTATTTTTAATTATTCATGATCTGATAGTTTATATTGAGTCCTTTGACTAATAGTAGCTGTTCTGCAGCTTCCTGCCTGTTGTCTTCTGTATTTTTATGTTACAGATTTTTTTTGTTTAATTGAAAGATATCTACATTTATTTTATGTGCTTCAATATCAGTAAAGGGACTTTCTGTTTCAAGCATTCCTTTTGTTTCACAAGTTAGATTGTTGGTGAAAAATGTAATTTTTTTTTCTTGGGATAAAATCTTCCAAGAGATCTAGTTCTTGAAGTGTGCAGAAAGACTTACTCTTATCTCATTATTGTTGATTTCAGGTCTTGGATTGCTTTCCTGAACATTTTCAAGATGTTACATTGGAAGATTTTAGACATGCTCATGCTTTAGGTAGGGTTTTTTAATCTGATCGACTGTTTTTACTGTATTGATTGAATTTCTTTTGCATATTGTACTTTTTCTGTAAGTATCTTATGGAGTTTATTTCATGTTATCTTTTGTAACATTGGCTATTGTACACTATATATCCTCAGAACTCAGAAGAACAGAATAACCAATTTCTTATTCTTTGTTGAGAAAAACTTAGGTAGTCACTTGATTTGGACTTTGTCAATAATAACTTTTGATAAGTTTTCTTGTGCAAGAAAGAAAATCAATAATTCTGCAGTTTTTCCATTTATGTCATACATGTTTTGTTGATTCATTCTGTTTCCCTGACATAGTCAATGCCATGGGGTAGACGCCACCTCATTATTTGAGGATTGAAAATAAATGGATAAGATCAACTTCCTTCCTTATGAAGTTATGGGATTTTTCAATGAAATTTGTATTAGTATTTTCATTTGATTTCGCGGACTCTAATACTTGGTATCCTCAAGTAACAAGCTTTTTATTGGCATTGCAGTAACATCTCGAGCATGGGAAAGCTCAAGGGGCGTCTCAATGGTACTGCAGTCAGAAGATATTATCTTGCTCGTTCCATATTTTTATGCAGGATATTTTGTTATTCTTGAAATTTTTTGCTGTAATATCTTCTTATCAATTATTTTATAGATTCCTTTTGCAGATTTTCTAAACCATGATGGTAGATCAGAGTCATTTGTTTTGAGCGATGAAGGCAGACAGTTCTCAGAGGTCACCTTCTCTTGATGAAATGCAAAATTTGAAATAGAAAAGAAATTCAGTGTTTCTTCTGTTACTTTATCAATTACGAGTAGTTCAAACACCCAAACCCCACTTTGTCTTATTTGATCTAGGTTCTGGCCAAAGAGCATGGATTTTGTTACTAGCTAAATTCAAACAATGTCTTTTTTTCCGGGAATTCAGTTCTCCTTGTGGCTAGGATTTCGTATAAGAATTGAAACCATATTACCTGTAAGTTATATGGGATAGAATTTTGTAGTACCATACCCTGAAACATCACTGTATTGGTAGAGTGTACAGATAAATTTCCAATACAGGGAGTCATGTGGCATTAGTCTGCTACAAATTTGAGGTAGTTAAGGATAAAGTTCTCTTTACCCCAGGTTAATTCTGCTTTGTGTACTTATATACTTTCATCTTTGCTGTATTGGGATTATTTTGATAATAGTCATATATAAACATGTCTGGTTTTAAGTTATGTTCATCTTGGTCCTCATGCCACTCAGTGCTTCTTGTAACTTGTCATTGGTCCTATAGAAAGAGTTTACTTCTTTGCGAGTCCATTATTTTGTCCTTCCATCATATTGCCTCATATTATGATTTTGCAGGTTTGCATTTAAGACCCTTTCTGAACTGTGAAATAATTCGTAATTTGCCTTTATTAGAGATTAAATTTATTTATTTATTTTGTATAATAAATTTAAGGTCCGGGTAGGTTGAAATACTGCAAGCAAAGTTATTCCCTCCTTTGACTGGATAGGTATACCAGCCATTTGGCCATTTCTCAGGTTATGTATAGATCCACAAGGAGACTTGATCTAATAGGGTGCATGTGAGAAAGTTTACATGTTTCTGAGCCTATAAACAGATTAATTTGGTCATCATTTGGTTAGCAAGTTCCCTTTTGGGATCTTGCATGTGCCATGTCATAGAGCAATCTAAACTTGTTAGATCTTCTTTTTATGCTTATTTTGGCTTTACATATCAGCTTTCCAGTTGTAACTTTGTGCAGGTTATTGCCGACCGTGATCATGCTCCTGGTGATCAGGTTACATGTTGGTTCTTTCAAACAAAAACTCTCTGTCCCTATCTATGCTCATAACATACACATGCATTTACATAGATGCATATTTGTATATGTTGCTACTTTTGTTTTAATAGTTAAGTTATTTGTTGTAGTAATAGTCGTTGTGACTGCTCAGTTTTAGTTAGAAGGCGCTAACAAGAACCTAGCTTCAACTGTTATTCTTCATGACAACATGATCTTTATCCTATTCTTTTATTCAGTGTTTGTACTCTTTGGCTGTGAGTTTTGATATCTACATTCAGAAAGGTCTGCTTGTTTCCTCCAATATGGCCACTTGTCTGATAATCAACTACATCCAGAAGTAAATCATAATTATACAAGTTAAATAGTGGTTATATTATCTCGTTAAGATAGTTCTTTTAGAAATGCTTGTGCAGTTATATTTGTTCCTCATTACCACTGGAGGTTCTTAAGTTCTGTTACTCTGGAATAATGGCTTAGCTTTTTTGCAGGTCCTGATAAGATATGGAAAATTTTCCAATGGTACGCTCCTCTTGGACTTTGGGTTCACACAACCTTGCAACAATTATGATCAGGTTAGAGTGAAATTTCAGATCTGCCTGTCATCTTATGGTGTCTCTTGAGAAGATGAGTATGTACCTGCTTGCATTACTATTCAGGAATTTTATGAATACTATTATCCTGTATCAGGCAGCTTGCAACATATATTATCAGCAGTAGACTCTTCTTTTGAGTTAGACTTCATGTTCCTGTTGCTCTCCTTGTGCCATGGTGATGCATGTTGATGTTTCTTAGGGCAATATTAACTCTCCTAGGTTTCAAGGCAGTACAGATTGGCAATGGTCAGGTTTGTCAATGTGACTCCAAGGAATTGCTGGAGACAGGAAAAAGAAAAAGGAGAAAAAATGAACAAGAAGCATTTATTTGTCTGTACAAGAACCTTGCTACTGACATGGTTTAATCCTAATTACATGTTCAAATTTAATATTTGAAATTCCAGCACATCACCATGAGCATGACAATTAAGTGTAAGACTTATTTTTGTATAGATCTTCTTTGTGACCATGATATTTGATTGTCCAAAGTGCTATCTGATGGCCTTCCAAAGACTGCAAGGGTTCCTTAATTGATTTTTACTATCCTTGTTGCCTCCTCAAATAACAATTGGTCGTATCATTATTTTGGTAGACTCTTGGAGGGCATAAATAACATACTTGTAAACTAGTGCTTTGTAAGGACTATACCTGTTGCTTTGATAACATGTTCTGTATGAGTATGACAGATATCTTCTGAGCCAAGATTACAAAGAGACATAAAAATAAAATAAGAAATCAATAGCAAAAAATTTACTGGAAATGCCTATCACCTCTAGTGCCTCATCTATATTCATACATCATGATTTGATTGCTGTAATTATCGAAGTCTTTTAAATGATTGATTTTTTTTTTTTTTTTTTTTGGGGTGTTGGGGGGAAGGGGGTTGGGGAGGGGGGAGATAAGGGGAAATAAGGCTTTTAAAATCATTGATTACCATAGGTTTCATGATGTTATTGTTGCTCCCCCTCCCTGCATTATGTTTCTGTGAAACACTCTTTTGCTGGTATTCTTCATGCTGTTTGATGATGATGCTGATGTGATATTGTGAGTAAGCATAGGACTTCAATGGCCTTTAAGTAATGGTAGCCTTGAGTATGATCTATCTTTCTGCTTGGTCGTTATCTTCTATCAGTTTTAGCTGTTCTCTTTTTAACCATGGTTGTTTTGGTTAGAAAATATCGAAATCTGTTCGTCTCAGGTCCAAGTCGTGCTCAACATACCCCATGATGATAATCGTGCACCAGTCATTAAAGATGTTGATAGATCCAGACATTTGAAGAATCTCTTCATGATCAAGTTGGTATTGATTCATGATACATGCATCTCACCTAGCCTGCACTGGGTTTTCTAGTTTTTCTAGGCATTGGAAACAGGGAGTGCATATTTTTCTTTACTCTCTTGTTTCGTTTCGAAAGAGTGTTTGGTGAAATGATCAAGGTATGTTGAAGGTCTTGAAGAAATGTGTCTGAAAGAAATTAGAGGCAATTATGCAATCTTGACAATGGCCTATTTGGTTGAAAATATTTGTCCACGTAGAGATAGGGTGCATAAAATTCTTGCTTACATCAAGGATATAAGTTGACAGAAGGTGTTTTGTGGAACTCTTAACTTTTTGCAAAAAATAACATGCATTTGGTGTGCATGAAATTTTGACTGGAGCACCACAAAGTACCAGCTGTGCCGCTAATACCAATTAGTGCATTAGGTAATAAAGCATGCTAATATTTACTATTTGAATGCTTTGAAGATAGCTATGCTTTGGGAAGCATATTTACACTGCAGACTAAAAGCATAACTTTTATATGAGGTCGTAATTTAACATGGGATTTTAAAGCAGGTCTCATGGCCTGATCTTGTGACCACTTGGTAGAAAAAATTGAAAAAGAAGACTGTGGAGTGTGAAAATTTTGGGTGCATTAGCAAAAGGGGTATCTAATCCTCGCATGAGAGGCCATTTTAGAGTGAATTATGTCCTTTCTAACAGCTTTTAGACAAAGCGGTAATTCAACTAGATGAGATTGAGTTATCAACTAAATGAGAAAAGCAGTGAGAAGATCTTCATCTGGAGTGACAATTCACATGAAAACGACTTTTGGGTGAAATTCAGAGGATTGCTAAGTAAGCTTTTCTATCTGGTTTGCCCAAAATTATTAGGGGCAGGGAAATTGTCTTTGGCACTTTTGGGTTTCCATGTGCCACTTTAACATTGAACTTTCCTTTGGCTGTGTCTATGTTCATACTTTTTGCTTCCTAAACTGGGTGAAATTCATCAGATAATTTTGATATTTGACAAAGCATATTTTACTTCCAGATCTGGACTTATTCCATATTTTCCTTTCCATAAAGAATTGTGAAATTCTCTTCTGGTCTTTCTAGCAGAAATTAGCCCATCTAAGTAGTTTATGCCCTTCTTTTTGATTTTCTTGTTTGTCTTGCACTGCCTCCTTAATGTTTTCTTTCAATTCCTCCAGCTTCTTTTTATGAATTTCTTGGTCAAGATTTTAAGTTTATAGATTTTGTTTCTCATATTACCTTGTATCTAAACATGTAGCTGAAAAAAGTACTTCCAAAGAAGCTTTTGGATTTCCAATACAGAAATTTAATGTATTTTTTCCCATCAATTCTGGGTTGTTCTGCAGAGAAGTAAAGTCCACAAATAGGAACGGGAGGGGAATTCCTCAATCATGTCGTGCTTTTGCTCGTGTTATCTGTTCAAAATCTCCTCAAGGTTGAGGCTAGCTTTCCTTTTTCTTTTCTTGGTTGACTACTAAAAGCTTTTTCACACTTTTTGCTTTGTGTTTACTTTCAATTTCTTTGGGAAAAAAAAATTTGGTCATAGAGTTAAATGATCTGGTGATGGAAGCTGAACAAAATGATGGTAGGCTGGCTCGATGTCCATTGACGAACAAGAGCAAAGAGATCGAAGCACATGAATTCGTGCTTTCCAAGATAACTCATTTAATCGAGGAATATGATGCGTCTATTGAGGTGATAATTAATTCATTCCTCTATCACTCCCTCCCAACTGAAAAAAAAAAAAAGTATGACAATTGGTCTTTAGTTCTTTTAGTGTTGTACTTGGTTGATTTTCGAACAACAATCTTCTCTAAATTTTTAGCTCTTCTTTTACTCCCAACTTTAACAATATGCAGGCTCTGTGTGTATTGCGGTTTTCATTAAAAAGCCAAATAAAGTTGTGTTTCTTTCTTGGATTGTGGCAATTACCCTTTCAAGGTTTTGTAAACCATTATAAACCAATGCCTACTGATGCCAGTGAAATGCTAACTATTGAGTGGTATTCCCTTAGTTGTCACTTGGTGCTCAAGGGAGATTTCAAATTTTGATATTTTGAGCATTATCTGCATAAAAGATTAGAACATCTAATGACGAAACTTTCTTTATGTATTTGATGGAGTGACTCTTGAAACTCTGCGTCGCAAGCTTTCATTCTAGTATTGTTTTATGCAGTCAAAATCAAGTTGATTAACTGGATTTGTTGTGCAGATGTTTGTTGTCATGACGACTTCATTTGAACCTGATGACTGTTACATTTTTCTTAGCTAGCTTTTTGTATTGCAAACCGTGCTATCATTTTGGTGGTGTTTCTGTTTTTTCCTCTACCCCAACCAATTTCATTGTGCTTTTCCAAGAAGCTTTTATTGATATCACTGGAAATATCTGCGAAATGACTTAACCTTCCATTTCAATTAATTTACACTTTTTATTTTTTTGGCATGGATTTTTGTAGTCTCTGCAACTACGACCAACCTCTCATTACATGACCAAGAAATGTGTTTTAAGGAGACAAATGGCCCATGATCTTCTTATTGGTGAGCTTCGGGTTCTGAAGTCTGCTTCAGCATGGTTGAAAAATTATTGTGCATCCTTAGTAGAAGGGTAGGAAATTTGTCATCTTCAAGATAAAGCTTGCAGTCTGAACTGGCTTCATTCTGGACCTTGCAAGTTAACACTGGTCTCCTACCTCTATGATGTGGCTAAATTGAAGTTCAACCAAGTACCTCTTTTTAAATGGAGCTGTTCTTTGAGATATCAAATTGAGGCAATTAACAGAGAGATGCATAATCATGCAGACGAACACAAACGGGAGACAAATGAAGCAGAAGAGAAGCAAAACAGCTGAAGAACTGATCTCTATGGTTATTTACTTTGACAAAGTAATTCTAGAATGAAATCAAGAGGTCCTGGTGAGGTGAACATATTGAGCTGTACATTTGGGTTGGGTCAGAAAAAGGTACTGGTAACTCCAATTTTGGGAGCTAGTTGCACATTTGGGTCAGAAAAAGGTGGTTTTATGTTTTTTTTAATGAATATTTGGACAATAATTAAATTGAGATAAATTTATTTGAATGTAATAAAAAAATATTAAATAGTGGGATTAAAATAGAGTTAAAGAGAGATAATATGATATATTATGAGTATGTTATGGTTTTTGAAAAATAAAAATTATTTAAATTAATATTATTTTAAATTGAAGTTTGATTTTGGATTGAAAAAAAATTTAACTAATTGACCGGCTCCATGAATAGTCGAAGCCAGATTCAAACTCAAAAGAAGAAATTTTTAATTTACTAATCTTTGGTAATGGCGTCAAAAATTTGATAATCAATTGGGAACACTAACAAGTGTATTAGATCTTATTTATAGTAATAAGGTCATTTTACAGATATTAGAAATTAAAATTTTTTCTAATGAAATTAATTCTAACTTGAATTAAAAAAAAATAAAGATTTTATTGATTGTTATTTTTTAGAATTAAATTGAAATAATTAAACTAGCATCATAATGAAAACGAATTTTTTGCTTTTCTTCTAGATGAATCAGTTGGTGGAGTGAAAGCACCTTGAGGCTTATTCCCTGGCTTTCCATAATATGTCAAGCCCTCGCATTAGCTATGATGTTCTTCCAATTTTTAACAAAATAAATAAATAAAAGGAAAAGAAAAGCAACAGAGTTGAACAAAAGCAATGCAAACTTTAAAGCGTTGGGCTCCTATTGAGCCCAGTCTTTACAACAGTTAAAACTCTAGAGCCCACAAACCCCAAAACTCTAGAGCCCACAGACCCCTGTGGGCCTGTTGACCGCGCCTTATACACCATTGAAAGCACTACTATCTCCCATCTTGTTCCGAGTCCCGACCGAAAGAGAGAGAAATATCCAAAGCTAGGGTTTCTGGTTTCGTCTGTCCGCTGTCTTCTGGTACGCGCTCTAACATTTCGCCGCCCAAATCGTCCGAAACACTCCTATCTTTTAAATTTCCTAATATGTATTTGAAGTTGTTTTTTTTTTTAACATATGAACAGAATTTTTGTGATTAATTGCATCGAGATTTACATTCAGCTGCCGTTCTGTGTATCTAGGCATATGCAGTTTGCTATGGATGCGATTGCTATGATTGTTCACTTTTCTCTTCGCTACATAATTTGATTTTGCATTCGGGTTGTTTACCTGCTAATTTGCGGGTTAGCACATATTTTACGATTATTCTAGAGTTTTCTATGATTTTTTAAGCTCTTCGGTGCTGCTATTAGTACTGACCCTCAAAGATCTATGCGGAGTGTGATGGGTTATTTGATTTGTTTTTAGTAGTTGCGTGTTGTTTTATTAGCCAAGTTTTGAAGCCTGCTGTAAACACCTTTATAGTTTAACTTTTGCCCCAATTGAATTGCATATGGAAATAGTTTCTTATGTAATTTATTTTTATCAGGGTATTTTTCTAGTTTTCTTCAATTAGTCTTTTAGTAGTTTTAACTTGTACCCACAGGGATGCATGTGGACCTCCAAGATAGCAGTTTATTATTTATTACTTGTGGAGCATGTGCGCCTTGAAAGATAGTAGTCTATTATTATTTTCCAGGGAAGATGCCGCGTTATGATGATCGCCATGGTACAACACGCCTCTATGTTGGCCGCCTGTCTTCAAGGACACGTTCGCGTGACCTAGAGGATCTCTTTAGCAGATATGGAAGGTAATAATGCTACCTTAGAGGATTTCTTGATAGTTGCAAATTTTATCCTTTATATATTGAAAATAAGACTAAGAAACTGTAAATGTCCATTGTGTCCTTTCTGCTTTTGTGAGTTATGAAATTTTAGTGTTGTTGCCTTGTTTAGTGACAACACTATCCTTCCACATTGGTCTTTGTCCAATTGTGTTAGTGGTGAGTTTGAGGTTTATCTGCGTCAGGCTTGCTGGGGAGATTAAAGGCCTCTTGAAAAGTTGAAAACCTTCTTCTGGCATTTGGCATTGAAATTCCAATTTTTATTCAAAATCTATTTGAGAGAAATTGTCCCACGTTTCATTTTAACTTGAATGATGTTTCTGAAGGTTTCTGGGCTTTTGCCCAACCTGGAGGTCTATGGTGAGAGATTGCCCTTGGTGGAATTGGTCGCTTATCTTCCAGAATGTATAGGGGAACTTTGGCGATTCTATCTATAATGTTATTACAAATTTTTTTTGATGGAAATGGCAACCATCTCAAACTGGTGTTTAGTTCATCTTTGAGGGGGCGAAGTATCAACCCTTCCGTTCTAATGTCTTGATGGCCTTACTGTTTCTGGCACCCATTTACGCAGAGTACGAGATGTGGACATGAAGCGTGATTATGCATTCGTGGTACGCCTTTCTACGTCTCTCCCTCTTATCTCCTGGTTTTTTAATGTTTATGTGCAGAAAATCCTTGTTATATGCAAAAGAAACGTATAGGGAGTGCAATTTTTGTTATCTTTCCTCGTCTTATGTGAATTTTTTGAAAATCTTTTCTTGTAAAAATGGGGCTTTTGTTTCCCCTTTCATCACTGTTGTTGATTATAGGAATTTAGTGATCCTCGAGATGCTGATGATGCAAGATATAGCATGAATGGGCGAGACGTTGATGGAAGTCGCATTATAGTGGAATTTGCCAAAGGGGTAAGTTATCCATTCAGTGTATCACTTTTTCCCCGTCTTTATCACATTTGTTCAATCATTTATAGTTTTGAATCAGTCGTTTTTCCTTACTAATCATGATGCATGGTACTTGAGCTACTAAAACATCTGTTTTTGGCTGCTGTTGTCAGTCATCGCAATTTTTGGATTGTCCATTTCGGTAAGTTTAAAGTTATTTTATGATTATGTAGCCCTTTGGAGTATGTGCTGGAGTGGGTTGCTAAATTGTATTCTTGGGGGAAACCCTGCTGAAGCCCCTTAGAAGTTAACGGTTCGGCAGTGATATTATTTGGTTATTCAATGTCTATTCACTTTATGGATTTTGTTTTAGCTTTGTTTATTAGGAAAAGTGATATAACATATATGTTAGTTTCACAAGTATCTTCTACCATACTCTGAAGGGCACGGCTACTCCTACATGGAAAGCTTCTATGTACCATTTTTGTTGTTCAATTCTATTCAAGTTTCTTGTCATGCTAAGTTGTGGTTATATTGCATAATGTTTGAAGCTTCAGTTAAAAATTTTAAACACACCTGCAGGAGTCTGTTCTGTTAGAGGGCATTTGATACTTCTTTTTATCTTCTATAGTGTTCTTTGTGAATTCCATTTTGTTCAAATTTGATGTTTGGTAATCTTTTGCAGACTAATGGTATTCTTATCTGCAATATAGGTGCCTCGTGGTCCAGGTGGATCCCGTGATTATCTAGGAAGAGGTCCTCCTCCAGGCACCGGGCGCTGCTTCAATTGTGGAATTGATGGCCACTGGGCTCGAGATTGCAAGGCTGGGGATTGGAAGAACAAGTGCTATCGGTGTGGGGAGCGAGGCCATATAGAAAGGAACTGTCAAAATAGTCCCCAAAAGATAAAGTATATGCTTTGATGTGTTTGAAGTAGAGATTAAATAGCTTTCTTTATTGGTTTTTGACTTACTGGTATTTTTCCATTTGAAGGCGCGGGCGCAGTTATTCTCGTTCACCATCACCTCGCCGTGGCAGAAGTCAAAGTCGTAGTTACAGCAGGAGTCGCAGCTACAGGTAATAAGCATTCCCCCCTCCCTTAATTTTCTTCTTCTCCCTGAGAATTTTCTGTTTCTTGTAGCCATCCTTTTGCAATTCTAGGAGTTGGCCTATGTGCAGATGTGATCCTATGAAAATGCTTCTTAGGTTTATGTGTTTCTGAATCTCTAGCCAAACATTTTCCTTATCCTATAATTTTTTTGCAGCCGATCAAGATCTCCAGCAAGGAGGGAGCGCAGTATTGAGGAGGAGAGAAGGTCCAGGAGCCCTAGACGTCATAGATCACCACTGCCCTTGAAAGGGAGGAAACATAGTCCAACACCTGAGGAGAGAAGCCCAAGAGAGAGGGGCACACCATCACCGAGGGATGGTAGACCAGTCAATGGATCAGAGCATAGCAGGAGCCCCAAGGACGATGCTGAAAAGAATGCTGGCCGCAAAGATAGGAGTCCAATTGCGGAAAATGGTCGCAGCCGCAGCCCTACTCCCATTCCCAGAGATAATGGAAGCCCTGTCGATGATGATGAAAACCATGGTTCACCAAGGGGCAGCGAGTGATTTCAGAAGTATCTCAATTGTTCCAAATTAGTTGTATTTCGTTTTCAGTGGATTGATTTGTTGTTGAATCTGGCCCAAGTTGTTTCCTTAGATTTTAAAATAATTTCAATTAATACTTCAGAAACAATTTGCTTAGTGTTAAGGATTTTCCTTCAAAATCTTGGGGTGCATGCCAGATCAATTTCATTTAAGCTGCTGCATTGATTGCCTAATCGACTTCGTACATGCTCACTGAGTAGAACCAGGTGCGGAGCATTTAGGCAGGTTTGTAGTGGTTGATTGTAGAGCAGGCTGGAATTGTACCATGACCTGGGTAACTGATGGTGAACGTCTGTTTGTTTCATTTGAATAGCCGAATGCTTGTAGAAAGGAAATTGGAAGTGAAATTTCTGCAAGGTTTTGAGGGGAGAAGTCAGTGGGCGGAAAAATTAGTTAAGTAGATCAGGAGATTATCGAGGTGGGGCTACATCTGGTTTACATTCTTTGTAGAAAGCTCCGTGACAGAATGCGGTCTCACCCCACGTCTACAACTTTAAGGTCTAGTTTGGGAGTCTAAAAAAAGAGAGAAAAAAAAAGAAGCGACTTATCTTTTCTAGTTTGGCAGAATTTATGTGGAAAGAAAAGAAGAGAATTGGAGTTCTTTGGCATCACTCCTGCAGTCAAAATATTTGGAGAGAAACAGATGGAAGAGAATTGAACATGAAGTTTTTCTTTTTTAATGGCAAACTTATCCTTTACAATAACAATTCGTTTCCTTCTCTTCTGTCTTGACGTGCTGCCCCCACAGCCTCCATTGCTATGGGTTTACTGCTGCCACCATCATCACTGCCCTGAGCAAGGCTTGTGGAAGGAGACAGAGAATTGAATGATTGAAGATGAAAGAATTAGTGAAATTTTGTGCTTGCTTGGGTAGAAAATTACCTAGAAATTTTGTGATTGAGATTGAAAAGAGAAAGAAGTGCAAAGATGGTAGCGGTGATTTTGATTGGGTGATGAAATTTATAAAAATAGAAGTAGAAGTTCAGAAGAAGGGGATGACTGTGGAGACACGGTGGAATGACTACAATTAAACTTTGACGATGATAAAAAGCAAGGAGTGATGAAATGTACAGAAGTAAAAGTTCAGAAGAAGGAGATGACTTTGGATGACTTTGGAGGGATGTGGAGATACGGTAGAAGGCAAGAGGCAATTTTATAAAATCACCTATTTTCTCTTCTTTTCTTTCCAAACTCCCAAATAAGAAAAAGAATTTTTTTCTTCTTTTCTCTCCTAAACTCTCTAACAACTTTAGACATATACTTCTCTTCTTTTCTCTCATTTTGTCTCCTAACTTAAAATTTCTCTTCTTTTATTTGCTCTCCTAAACTCACAAACTAACCCTAAACCTCCACAAAGATTAAAAAGGAAAAAGTGAAAAAACGCAAATCACTGTTTTCTGGCCCTTAATAGTGCTGTAAAATAAAGCCATCTTGCGGATGTAAGAGAAGAGAAAGAAACTTAAAAGGCACCATATAAATATACCAAGGAATAAGATTAGTTACGCCATTTCAGCCCCCTGCAATGATCCCAAGACACAGACTTGCAGCGGGCATCGCGTCTTTTTAGCTTGCACAGCTGGTGCACTGTATAAGTTTAAGAGAGATGATTAACTTTTAAGCTGCTTTAAGCTTTTAAGTGAATATCAATTTATCAATCTTATTTTAAATTAAAATTTTATTTTAATTTAAATATATTAGTATTTTATATAATTCTCATTTCTCGAAAGCTATTATTTCTCACATCCTATCATATTCTCTCTTTTAACTCTATATATTTAATAATTTTTTACAAAACTTATCTCAAATCAATTTTTATCCACTTACACTAACTCGTTCTTAAACATTTACTTTTTAACACATACTAATTGCTATTCTCAACCATTTTACCAAGAATCAGATTTTTACATTTGGAAGGAAGTGGTTTACTTAAATATTCCCACATTACGTATTAGATTAAAAAGAGAGAATTAGTTACAGTGTTTGGAGTTTGTTTTACATGTATATGTACATTTCGGCATGTAATCCAGTCCTAAAACAAGGTCCATCAATGAAATCAAGCACCAGACTAGACTTACAGGACTAGATGCGCGCCAATCATCAGAATCGCAGTTGTTTAAATAATTTGATTGATGCCTGGCCAGATACATCTAGAGCAAGCTCAAGAAATATATGCCTTGACTACATCAGTGTAGTTGCAGCCAAAACCTGTTCTTGGGCATGTGATTTTACCATTATTCTTCTTTGCCATTTCCTCAAGAGCCTGCCATAGATGCAGAGATTAGATTTAATCACTTAGAAGAAGAATTTCTCATGAGGAACAAGGCAAACCTTAGTGCTGTAGACGTAGCCATTTGGCAAAACTAGTGGCGGGTTCTCTGTATCCATCAGTTCTTTGGTGATATAGCAAACTAGTTTTGAATGGTGCTGCTTTGAATATGGAAGTGGTAAAGCCAATTTACGGAAGCTCTCTTGTGACAGAGGATCTTCTTTCGTGCAATCATCTTCATAACAGAACCTATATCAGGTCAAGGAAAGAGCAAAGATTTGAAGAAGTGCTACAACTGCACCATACAAATTTAAACTTCAATAACTCTTGGCAGCAAGCAGATGGTCAAAGAGAGAAGAGGAAAAAAAGTCAAAGAGAAGGTTAAGATAATAATTTCCTGATAATGTAAGACAGATTCACTTTACAATACTGAGTATATGCATCAAGACAAGGATACGGAGTTTTCAGTGCAGACAAGCCTGCTTGCAAATATATGTTCAGCAAAGGCTCAAGAGTCATGCCATATAATCTGCAGAACTCCTGCTTAAATTGGTCGACAAGGTAGTCCCATTGCTTTGGTTCAAATAAAGCCTGTCAAGAAAAATTATAACGAATATAATGTCCTACTGTCAGCTAGTGATATATCAGTTCCAACATAGATGCAAGCACCTCACAGCCTTTTACATGTAAAGAAATTAAATCGCCAGAGAGCATAAGCATAAGCAAGGGAAATACCCAAAAGCATAAAAATAACCATACCATCCCCACCCAAGAAAGTATCTTCCCCCCCCCCTTTTTTCGTCACAATATATACCTAGGATGTAGTTGTTACAAGTAAAACCTTCATAAATCAGTAAGTACACTGCTGAACATTCCAATAGATCTCTTCATTTTTTTTTATTTTTTTCCGAATACCACCTGTGATGGTGGGGGTTTAGGCAGACCCCTACCAGTTTATAGATCTGTTCATAAATCCAAACCAGAGGAAATTATGCAGACATAAATTAAGAAGCTCCAACATGTGTTAAGTATCTTTAGTTTTCATGGCAAGAATTCCCAATAAAGCTGGGTAACCACAGAAAAGAAGAAGAAGATCAACCAAGAATAGAATTACTGAGAAATGCAGGTAAGGAATGAAATTCACCTTGTACGGTGGACACTCGGTATTACTCTTGAAAGCAAGTGTAACAATTACTCGCTGCAGTTCTTTCAGATGTGTAGCTCCCCACGGCGCCAGATACTTCCGGGCATATGAAATTGCTCGCATGTTGTTTTCAGATCTTACCAACTCTATGAATTCTTGCAGTCTCAACTGAAATTCAAATTTGCTCTGCCAAGACAAGCAATATGCTTCAATTACATTGCTCCAAGTAATTCAACAAGAATTCAATAACATCTACATAAAACAGAGATCTAGAGCCTACGGTTGTAAGTCCATGGAAACAGTAATTTGGAAACTATTAGTGTATTGTATGACTCTCAATACGCAATATCAGTTGAGGTATTAAAAATAAAAAACCTTTCAGCAAATTTTACCACCTAGAATTCTCCATCCATTCATCTAGCTTGGATAAATCCCACTTGAGGTAAAGACATTACTGCCAGCATTTAGACACGGAATGCAGAAGCAGCAGAACTTCATTGCATATGATGTTGGAAGGTAGTAAATCGACACTCACAGCATTATACACATTAATGCTGAGCTTAGAAATTGCCCCTAATTACAAAACCATTTTGTGCAAGAGATTCCGCCCAGTGCGATGAGCAGTAAGAGACGTAATAACCAATTCAGTGTACAAACCTAGTTCTCAAAAGGGCCAGATATGCATAACATCATATCCATACTATAATCACCATGTCTCAACACTTGATGGCCTACTGGGAAAGGAAAGCTCAACCAAATCTAACCCTTTTCAACCAACAAAATTATGAAAAAAAAAAAATACTATGATATCCCCAAAATTGTATTCATTCTGTTATCCAGCTAGATGTTTAAACAAGTAAACGTGTCTCCATGTTACCAGTGACTGTATCTCAGGCCTGTCATTATGTGTACCACCTGCAATGTGTTAAAATGCAAAGAAACTAAGCTTCAGAAAGTTCCAAAATACATAATAATACTTAACCATACTACATAATGAAGTCTTATGCAGGTGACAATCCTTCCATCAGAATCATAGTAATCTGAAAGGCACCAGAAGGTCTGCCAACTGGTCAGATTCCCCTGGAGAGACGCACACTAGATCATCATACTGGCACCTTTTCTATCTTCTCAAGTCTTTTCACAGGTGATACCATAACAGATATAAGAGTAGTTTATCACCTCAGTCTCTTCTGATAGATATGTTTATAGCCTACATATCTCCTTTACCAATGGCCAACAAAAATAAATAAAGGCAGAGCAGCATTATCAAAGCAATCTTCACCATATGAATTTTCTCTTGCAGTTGCTTGGGATTGTCTCCTTCAAACATCACAAATGCTTGTAAAATCATCTCTTGTGTAGGAACCAGGAGAGAAAAAAAGCAGGAGAAATGCTTGTAAAATTTCATAATCTAACCAGTCTTTCTATTTAAATGGCTTCAGACCAAAGAAAGGAGATGAGCGATAACCAAAGATGTTCAATACCCAAGGTAAATGGACTGACTTTATACCTTGAGCCTTTTTTTCTGCAGTCGTTGAGGTGACTTTTTCATTCTTAAGTAGAGACAAGGAACTCAATTCAAATTTACTAGAAGTTGCAGTGCAAAGAGCAACAAATATTCTTTCCCTTGAACCAAAATATTCAGGCTGTTAATCATAATGCTGCTTGTAAAAGTTGCTACACTGCTAAGTTCTATAGAACATACAAAAGTCTTGCTGCATCATCAATGCCACAAAACTCAAAAGTAGCAAGCTGTGCCAACAGAATTTCTCCAGAATAATTGAAATCCCTTTGCCACTGTTTCCCTCAAGGGGAATCATAAGAATAGTTCATGACTCACAATTAGATGTTTTCAACTCCCTTCAGGTTTTTGTCAGTCTTATTTACCCTTGGTGAAGGTGAAACCAGCTCTAACTTATCTGCCTTTATGAAGATGAAACTTCAGCAGAATCATTCTTTACCCAAAACTAGGTATGCCAAAAAATATTTGCAGCACAAAATACACAGGCAGCAATCTTGGAGTGTTTTAGATACACAGCCATGGATAAAAATGCAATCAGCGGCATCAATTCTGTTCCCAAAACATTCAAGCTTTCAAGTTCTCTGCATCGCTACAGAAAATACATTCAAAAGCTTCATAATAGAGATTATACAGTGAAAAGTTGCCGCTTTCCAAGCAGGACTTGCTGACTCAGTGTAGAAAACTGAAGAGAACTATATTTATTCCATGATATGCCAAATTGGATAAATAGTCCTAAGTTAGATTGAAATATCCAAAGGTGCAACTACCCAACCAAACTTTGCAGTTTCAACAAGGTACCAATCCAATATCAATGTCCAATTATATCAATAAAGCTACAGCAGGTCGGTCTCAAGCATTATGAGGCACACGAAATAAGTATCACACATGATGCTGTACTCTAAAATCTCCAATGAGCAAATGGAAATCTAGGTCCATCCGCTAAGTGAAAAAGCTGTAAGATCCCTCCAACAATACATTTCGATTATCAAGTTACTAATGCATTGCCATTGTTGGACCAGATTCAAATATTTTTTGAGAGTAATCAGATTGAATGCTTACAGACAACTTTTATTCTATAAATAGTTACATAGCAACAAAAACAAGACAAATACAGTCTAGAAATTTTCCAAACTTCAATGCACTAAATGAAATAGATAAAATATCAAAGCAACAGCAAGATGACAATAGCATAAGGAAACCAGTTCCAATAATATTAGGCAGTGAAGCCTTGACTTGAACTGGAAATAGTGCATGTGAAGAAAACAAGAATATACCTTTGACTTCTTTAGCCTGGACTTGTTATCAGCACACCAAGCAAGAGCAGGGGTAACCTCCTTGCTTTGAAGAGCTTCAATAACCTTTTTTGCCTCATAAAATACCTCAATATCAACAAGATCCTGGTGTCAAGAAGCAGCATTATCCATCACTATTTGAAGGCCATCTAGCTTCGTATTAAGCAAAGACCATATAACAATGATCATGCGTTACAGGAAAGTGATGCACATAATGAGATTGTGCTCATCTCAACACTGACTATTGGTGAATAGATAAAGCCTCTTCAGAGAAAAGCAATCTGATATCCAAAATTTACTACAACAAAATGTGCATACTCAATTATCACCGAACAACAAACTGAAGCATAAAACCAGCCAATGAAAAGTACAATCAGCATCAAACAAATTAAGCAAATGAGAAAAAAGATAGTACAATTTCCTTAAGCTAACTAATTAAGTCAGTCCACCGGACTAAAAAAGCCAATGGATTCATATATTTATCCACCTAAAACTCATTATAAACCCACTCCTATTCATGTGAAAAATGAGGAGACCAAGATAAAGGAAATGAACTAAGGCATACTATTGCAAGAAGCACAACTAGGTAGACGAATGCTCCAAAAGATTACCTGAATATTGTTGTCTTGTGCAAGCTTAATAGCAGTGTCATAGTAAGACATCCTCAACATGTAATCTACCAGTATTCGCTTCAAGCGAGTACTGCTCCATTCTGACATATTTTCTGCATCTGCCGATTCCAGATGATCCAACCTTGCTCGACATCTCTGCGCTTGCAAGTGTTCAGTTTTACTCCCCTCTTCCAACTGATTATCCAAATAACAAACAGTTAATTCATATATATCCATAATCCATCACTTACTTCATTACCGATAGTCTATCAAAAGATATTCATTCCAGTGCCCGATATCTAGTGTCAATCCAACTATATCAAATAAACTTCTAAACAATTTGCCAGGACTAAAAATACTGAATGGATTATGGAAGAAATTCAAAGCAGAAAAAGCAACTACTCGCCAGTTTCATAAGCAAGGAACACTTATTCATTCGATTTGTACTCCATATCATTTCATCAACTGGATAAATTTCATGTCCTTGTTCTCTTTACTAGAGAAGCAGATTTTCTAAAATAGTTTTTACTACATTCTGTATTCAAAGCACACGGAACCACTGATCTAATTACCTTCCTCTTGAGTCCTTGTAATCTAGAAACAAGTGAACTAAGTTGCTGAACGGCATCGTCACGAGAGAGGTCAGCTGAGTCGGCGGCTTCGGCAACTCCAGAAATGACAGCAGAGACTTCCTTCTCGACGATGCGGTGGTTGGCGCGGATCGTCTTCTTATAGTGCTCGAATGGAACTCTGAGAAACTGATGCTCCAGTTTTAGAGACTCCGCCAGTTGGCTCAGCTTGGATGACGGAGTAGCGGCCGACACAACTGCGGCTGCGGTGGCCGATATCGCCGTTGACGTAGCCGTGGAAGATGCACTGGTATTGGATTCTTGTGAATTACCGTTGGGAAGCGCGTCCGTTTCCATGTCCATTTTCTTGTGGCGGATTGGATCGGAGATTGTGGAGAGAGATGAAACACAGGACGCGAGAGACAGGGAGAGATGGAGGGAGAGAGAGAAGAGAGGGGTAGGTTCGGCAATGAAGCAATGTTTCTGTCTCTACTCGCCGATTATCAAACGCCGTCGTGCAGTTCCACGTTACATAAGATCACGACTTTGGTCCCCAATTTTTCCCACTTGTCCCGATTTAGTCCTTCCTGATGAAGTTGGATTGGTTAGTCCAGTCCGGTCTCCAGATCTGGATTAGCCCAATCCTAAAATAATTACTGTATTATTTTAATAATTTTTAAAATTACCATATATTTACAATATATTATATTCTCTATTTAGCTCTCTTTAATTTCTACTTTTTTTTGGAAGGAATATTTAAATCCTACCTTAACTTCACATGTTTAATAATTTTTTATTATATTCAAACAAATTCATTTTAAAAAGAAAATTCTAGTTTCATCCAACAACTATGGATCATTTTTTTTATTATATATAACACAACTATATAATATATACTTGGTGTTATAATATATGCAATATAACTTTTCATATATATATATATATAGTATTATATTTTTTGTATTATAATATATATAATACAACTATTTAATGTACATAAATTACTTTTTCAACTGTGCTTTTATATTTTTGGTCTGGGTGTTCATGGTTCTGTGCCCCACGTGGTTGGTCTTACTTTGGGAGAGGCATTCCTTCACCATTGGATTGGTGGTTGCAAAAGTGAGAGTTTAAAAGAAATAAGCCGTTGGATTAGGTTCAAACTACCCTCACCAAAAGAAATTACTCTGAGATATTAAATTAAACTCTTTCATTATAAATTTACACCATATATATATTATATATTATATTTTTTAAAAATATATAAATTTTATATACATTTATTTGCAAAGATAAATAATGAATTAAATTTTCGTGAATTTTGTTTTTTTTTTCCTTCCATTTTCAGTGAATGGCAAGGTTTGGAGCAGTCAAAATTTATATGGGAGATTTTGGCTTAATGCATTCTATTCATTTGCTTGATAAATAGTAAAGATTTAGGAGTCGAAATCAATTATAAATATATATTCTAATTAAATAAATAATAATTAAATAAAGAGATAAGTTATTTAATGAATAAAATGAATCGTAATTGTAATTTTATTTTATAATTAAATAGAATGATGATAACACTAGGCTTCACCATGGGAACGAAGGTGGTGATACCAATAGTATGCTGTCCCCCTGTGGAAAAGGGGGTGGAACTCGTGGTTTTCAATTAGTGATGCCAAGCATCATTATGTGTGACAAAAGATGAACAGCCAAAGGATGCCTTACCATGGCTATATATATATATATATATTAATTATTCACTTCGTCTTAAAAAAGATGTTAATGATTTATATTTTTATTATACTAAAATATTTGTTAATTTTACAAATTAAGAATACATTTATTACGTATATTTCTAATTTACTCCTCATTTAACTACTCAATAAATATTTAACTTATTAAATATGTGTGTATTTTCTATCTAATTAATGAAGGTTTACTTTTATTTAGAAATATAATAGTCATTTTATATTATGATTATATAAATTTTAACAATTCCTTAATCTGTATATTATTTGTTAGATTAATATTATTTTTAGGACAAAATGAGTACAATATTAAATTAAATTTTAAGATTAATTATTATCTTCCAAAATTAATTTTTTATTTGTTTATTTTAATATATTACAAGAAAATATGTATAAATATATATCAAAATTTATTTATCATTTGATAAATAAAACTTTATTTTTAGATTCAATTTTAATATTTTCCTTTCAATGACAAAATTTAAATAACCTGCGAAGAAAAGTATCGTTTAAATTTTATTTCTCTATCAATTTTTTATTTTTTTAAGTTAAACATTCTATCTACCTTATATATTAAAAGATGGGAGGGGGAAGGGGGAGAGGGGGGGGGGAACTGCTTCCCCCAACAAAAGTTTGACCATGTCATTGATGAATGCTAGAGGAATCTATGATAAACATATTTATCAATATATTGGAAAAAAGCAAGTCTGCTCCAACAATACTTGCATTTTGTTATGAATTATTGGAATCTCCATTAATTAGTGGAGGCTCCACTAATTATGGATTTATGTGAATTATTAGAAGATTTTTATGGATGTCCACCATTTAGTGGAGACACCATTAGTTGAAGATGATGTATGCCATGATGTATTTCACTAATTAGAGCTCTATAAATAGAGCTATTCTCTAAGCTTGTAATACACCATCATTTTGTGAAAGAAAAATTAGTGAAAGAAAGATTAGAGAAAGAATTGTGAGAGAAAGAAAGAGAGAAGTTTGAAGAGAAATTCTTGTGCAAAGAATAGTTAGAATTTTCTTAGTGTGTAGTGTGTAGATTTTATTCTAACACTACCTTAATTTTATAACACATTTCTTATTTTTTGCCTTTTAAGTGAGGGTACACATTTCCCCTTAATATTCTGCTCCATATTTTTCATTTTTTTTTTCATTAATTTAACTTAGCCTCTTATAAACCAATGATATCTATATTTCTGCAAGTGACTTGGTTTTATTTATTTATTTATTTTTAATTTTTAAATGAATGACATTTCATTAGAATACTTTTTTTTAATGTCTAATGATCATAAAAGGTTATATATTTATATTGATTTTTTTATTTTGATTCTTTTTCTTTGATATATTATGGAAGAAGATGTAAATGAGAGCCAATGACACAATGGGGGGTTGTAACTTGTATATGATCTTTTAAATTTTTTTAAATTTATACTTCGTATAAGATTTTTTTAAAGAGATTTTAATTATCTTTTTAAATTTTAAATTTTGTACTTTATTTTTTTAAAAAAATTATAATATTATCTTTTAATATATCATTTTACATATCTTAATTCTTAACTTAAATTTTTTTTAATTTTATTCTTAATACGACCAAAATTGAATCTTTAACTAATTAATAATTGTTTCAACTTTCAAATCCAAATCATTATTTGCAAGTGTGGACCAACTCGGGACATGATGAGTCCAATTCAAAATTTAATTCATGCATTTAAGTCAATGTCGTTTTACTTTCTACATACTTTGCTTTTGTTAAGAGCTCACTTTCTTTTCTCTCTTGTTTTTTTTCCCTCTTTGATATTGTCATGTGTGATTAGGATATAAATAGATTTACACCGATGTATTTAGAAAATAATTGAATTGGGAGATTGAATATAATAAAAAATTACTATGAAATTTGTGAGGTAAAAATAAAATTAAAGGGAGAGAATATAATATGTTATTAGTATATAACAGTTTTCGAGAAATAAAATTTATATAAATTATTATTATTTTAAATTAAAGTAGTTTTTTTATTTGGGAAGAAAATGTGCATACTTATAACCTAAATATAGGATATGCTTCTAAGAAATCAAGCCACCAATTTAACAGCTGAAGCCAAACAGGGCTAATCCACTAAAGAAAAAACTTAAATCCACACCCCTCTCTCTCTCTCTCCCCACATATATATATATATATATATATATATATATATATATGTGTGTGTGTGTGTTTTTTCTCTTTTTTTATATAAAAAATTTTAAGAATTCACTTATCGTAATTTTTTAAAAAGACTATAATTAACTATACATGTCATGTACTAAAAAGTAGTAATTATTTTTTTAGCTAAATGAGATATTATCAGTATGAATAAAAATAATCTTATATATTTTGATGCGTAAGATAAATATAATAAGTATTTTTAAAGAATTAGTGTTGAATATAAATCTTTATAATTAACTTTTCTTTTGAAAGTTTAAGGTTTGATTTCTAATGTTTTCAAATGGATAATCAATTCAAAAGTAGTTTAGGACTGAAAATGCTAAAAAAATAATTTAAGGACACAAATTATAGAATAAAAATAATTTAAGGAGTATTGGAGCTAATATCCTAATAATTATTCCTATTTATTTCCTACCCCACCTGAAAAGGAAAGAAACGCTCCTCTCCTCCGCCCCCACCCCACAACGCGGCATAGAAAGTTTTAAATATTTTCATCTGGCCGAAACTACCCTTGACATTTCCCTTAATTCTCCATTACAGTCTGCTTTCTTTTATAGTATCTGAAGTGGCACCCATTGAAGAACACATCAAAAAAGAAACGCCTTGGCTTTTCTCTTTGTTCTTCTTCTCTCTCTGCCCCCCATGAATTCTTCTACACAGCTATAAAATTCAATTCTCCAAAAATTAATTCGGGAATTCTTGTCAAAGATTTTTGTTTGCCGGCTATTACTCTGTCAACTCTTTGATGATGTAATTTCTCTATTGCGCTCTTCCCCTATAAATACCAGTAGGTGTGTGCTCATTTGTGAATTTAATTGTTTTTTGTTTTCTTTTGGGTGGAGCGTATACTTCCTTGGTTTTTGCTGAAGTATCGGGATTAATTAGTTGGAAGGGTTTTCTTGTTTGAATTTGAAGTGATTGAATTAGTTTTGGTAATTACTGAGTTGGGATTTTGTAAAGATTTTTTTTTAAAGAAGATTTTAATCGGTGGCTGATTCATTTTGGGTGAATTTTGAATTTTTGCAGCGTTCTTGCGCTGGTCTTTCTGGTTTTTTCGGTTTTAGTCTAACGGTCATTTTCACTGCGTGAAGGTATAGAACTACGCTTTGTTTTCTGATAGCGTAGAAGCAGTCGCAAGAAAAGGGGGGGGAGAGCGATTAAATTGAAGATTTTTTACTTTTGCACTTCTTGAGAATTTTAAGTTTATAGTAACAGAACTTTTTTGAAATCTGACGTGGGTTTGCTCTTATTCTGACTGTAATTTGGTGCCTTGATACCTGTAAGGGCCTTAATCTTTTTTTTTTCTCCTGGTTCTTTGTTTGTTGAT
This sequence comes from Voacanga thouarsii, assembly GCA_026120185.1. NCBI lineage: Eukaryota > Viridiplantae > Streptophyta > Magnoliopsida > Gentianales > Apocynaceae > Voacanga > Voacanga thouarsii. Next base: position 1,281,047 of record JANUWF010001067.1, on the reverse strand, counting down.
GAGAAATTTCATGTTTAAGTAGACTAGAGTGATGGTAAAGTGTCTAGGGTTTTGAGCAACAACAGGATGAGGGTTGAGGGTGGTGTGGTCTTTTACTCGAAGATAATAGCTTCGTGGTAATCAGAGCTTCTGACACTAATGCTTTTCTAATCACGAGTCAGAAAACACATTGATTGATTCTTTCATGCATGGTCTCATGATTTCTGCTAACGGCAAAAAGTTATTGAAATAAATCATGCAATTTCATTTCACTTGTTGAGATCTCTAGTACACTATAGTTAATAGAATGTGAATATAAAATACCAACTTGAATAATTTTGCTTTCATTTTTAGAATTGTTTAATACAGTATATTTTCTAGAACTGTTTTGCTTGAACCTTCATTTTTGTTTTCTCTGCTGCTGATCTCTTATCAGTGACGATCTTTTTACTTCCAATAGGATTTGAGAAGCTTTCCATGACAGATATTGGAGGTAGGAATTGAAGGCACAGAGAGATGAAAAAGTTTTTCTTTTTCAGATCGTCTTCATCGAATAGTGGAAACAATCAGGTTTCACCGCCATCACGTGACAAGCAAGCCTATTGGGAGAAACCATCTGAAAGCAATGACAAGTCTAGGACTAAGAAACGAGTCTCTGAAAACACTCCATCCCTTAGGAGGAGTCTTTCATCCTCTTCTGCAGCCATCTTTGACAGTGGAATTAGTCGAAGGAACCTCGTTGATCGAAGTGGGTCTCCATGCAGTACTAGTAATGGTTCACTCAGGCAATTGGGCCGCCATTCATCTCGGTAAGCACTCTTTGTTATGTTTTTGCCACCATATGTTGGGAGGTCTTTTGTTCTGTTCAAGAATTACGTTCAGTTGTGTTTATGATAAGAGCTATCCCTTATCAAAATTCATTAAATTTGCTAGGACTCATACTCTTACTCCTGAGAGACATCATCGGTCAAAATTCTTTCAGCCAACTGCTTTTGAAGATGCACAGAGAGTTGAGAAACCTGCTGTTCCTTCTTCTGGTATACATTATGATTCATCAGAGTGCTCTTCTTTCTGCTCCAGTAATGGAGTTGTCGACCGCTATATAGATGGTGAGCAACAGGAGAAGAGTCCATCCAAGAGTAAATTTTCTGTACGAAATCAGATTGATAATGGAAATGGCATCAGAAAGCCGCCACCTGTGTTTCAGTATAGCCATCCTGCATCTCCAACCAATGGTAAGCAGAGACCTCAGTCCTTCAGAGAAAATAATGGCAAACAACTTTATTTTTCATCTAGAGATTGGGTGGAGAATGGTTTTGGGAATGAATCTCCTCGAAAACTTGCTAAACATGTGATTGAGAGACTCTCCCAGTCAAGGATTTTGCCCAACAAAAGTCCAAGAGAATTAGACGCTGATATTCCAATTACAGTAGAAGATATCTACAGTGGAACCTTAAGTAGTAGTCCCAGTGGAAGCTCTGATGGAGTTCCTCAAAAGAATAGTGCACTTGATGAACTTGATGAAGCTTCTGATAGATATCACCTTGAACAAACTTCAGAGTTTCCAGGAAGAAAGTGTTTTACTTCTGATAGTTCCACATTCATGAATGATACTCAGCACGAAGAGGGAATGGATTTGGAATTATTTCAAAAGTTTAAGGAAGCGGAGAAGCGGGCCATGCATTTTTCAGAAGAGCTTGAACAAAAAAATTTTCTCTGGGACAGTGGGCTGAGTCTGCCAGCACTGATTCAGACAGTTAGAGGTTTGAATGAGCAGAGGGTAGATATGGCTTATGAGGTTTCATCTGTCTTAAAGGATTGGATTGCTGATAGAGCTTCAATAAGGGAAGAACTTAAAGTAGCTAGGGCAGAACTAGATTCGAGAACTCGAAGACTGGAGAAGGAAAAGAATGAGTTGCAGTCTGCACTAGAAAAGGAATTGGACAGAAGATCAGGTGAATGGTCCCTTAAGCTTGAGAAATACCAGGCTGAAGAACATAGGCTTCGTGAGAGGGTGAGGGAACTAGCAGAACAGAATGTTTCCCTGCAGAGGGAAGTCTCTTGTTTTGGAGAAAGAGAAGTGGGTATCAAAAGCAGGGTCACACATTCAGAGCAACAACTTGAAGGCATGACTGCTAGAATGAAGGAAGCTAGGGAAGAAAATCAAAACTTGCAGCAAAATTTATCTGAGCTTACAGAGAAGTACAGGGTGTCAGAAGAAGACAGGGAATGCATTCAAAGAAACTATAAAGACAAGGTGAAAGAGTGCAAGGACTTGCACAGATCAATTACTAGATTACAGCGGACTTGTAGTGAGCAGGAGAAAACAATTGAGGGATTGCGAGGACTTTGTGAGGAAATTCAGAATAACTCTTCTAAAAATGTTGATAATCAGGTAGGGAGATTGCGAATGGAACAACTACGTCTTACTGGACTGGAGCATTCATTGAGGAAGGAGGTAGAATCTTATAGGCTTGAAGTGGAGTCTCTTCGTCATGAAAATATAAGCCTATTACATCGTTTGAAAGATGCTGGAAAGGAGGGGGGATTTTCAACATTTAAGCTAGATCAGGAACTGTGGAATCGTATTTGCTGCTTGCAGAACCAAGGGCTTTCTTTATTCTCAGAAAGTGCTCAGCTTTGTAGTAAGTTACTGGAATATATCAAACAAAATGTCAGCCACAGTGCGAAGGGTGCAATAGGCGCAGAAATCAAGGGTTTGGCCAGCCAATTTATTGTTGAATGTGAAGTGAAGCTCCAAGGTTTCAACCGAGGAATAGAAAACTTAACAAAGAGCTTGTCAGTTGTGTCCAATGTGTTACATGAAAAGTCCACAGGATGGCACGAAAATTCTCAACCGGTCATCATAGATTCTCAACGCCCCATTCTGGGCATTGGACCTTGCAACCTGAGCAATCAGAAATCAGAGGTAATTTCATTTTGAAGTCTCTTTCAATTTAAAACATTCAAATTGTCTACTGTATCATAAACTTTCTTTATGCTGATATTCTGCCTATTATCGTAGGATACTTTGCAAACAGAGCTAAGAGCAGAGACTTTACTGACAACTTTGTTACGGGAAAAACTTTACTCCAAAGAGCTGGATCTTGAGCAACTTCATGCTGAACTTGCAGCTGCTGTTAGAGGAAATGATATTCTCAAATCAGAAGTGCAAAATGCTTTGGATACTATCTCTTGTTTAACCCATAAGATGAAAGATCTTGAACTTCAGGTAATTTGTGCAGTCTAACCATTCTTCTGCCATGACAATGCAGGAATTTTTGGGTGGTTTTGATGATTGGTCTCAATACTGATCACTTCTGCTTTTCATTTTTTCAATTCTTTTTCTTGTTTGATCATTAAATGTGATTTTTCTAGGGTGGGGTTATGACGATTTGGGCTGTTTTCATTAGTGAGCTTTTCTACAATTCTGTATCTCGAAAATGTTTTGTGCTTTTTTTTTTGTTGAGGTGGTTCATTCTTCTGGATGTTTTTTTGTATTTTGATCAGAATTTATTTGATTTTTTTTTTCAACGATTATCTGAGTTTTTAGCTTTCGATTATATGTTGATTTTTTAGGATTTAATATGAATCAATCAATCTAATGCATAAGGTTTTTACAGTACACATTTGGTTTGTCTCTCTTACTCACTTATATATCTAGTGCACTGTTTGCTTTATATGCTGGGTCGATTTCTCATTGCACAGTTCTAGTATGGGTTTATCTTGAGACTCTGTAACAGTAATTCAATGTTGAATAATTTCTATCACTGAGCAGGGTTTCTGACGCTTCCTAGCTCTATATGTTCGAATAGCATTCAAGGCAGTAATTCCTGAGATTCCTCTATGCCCCTGGTATTGTCTATATTCGATTTACCTAGTTCACATAGGCAGCTGAAAGAAGCAATCTACTTCATTACCCCCCCTTTCAAGCTCTGCTCATTTAGTTCATAGTTTCACATATTCTGCAAAAAGGAAGGGATTTGAAAGTCAGGGCTGTAATATACTGCTCCTAGTAGTTAAATGCTCTTACCAATGCTTCTTTATCTTTAAAGCAAGGGAATGCACATTTTGCATATGTACTGCTGACATTGATCTAATAATATTTCCTTATGAATAATTAATGGACAAGAATAAGAGGCAATCTTTTGTCTTCATCTAATCAGACTGCTAAAGAAAAACATCTTGGGCGTATAACTGAACCAGACATGACAGAGAATGTCTACAGTAAATTACAATCAATTTAAGGAGATTTCCTCGGTATTTGCTTTTTTTTGGGGGGTAAAAGATGTAGCTGCCATTAGTATGACTTTCCAATGAACTTGTATAAGAGCGTGAAAATGGAATAACATGTTGAGGTACTAGAAGATTTCCTGCAGTTTCTCGTGTGAGTTACAATTCCTAGTCATTTCCTTTGGCGCCATATAAATTCCTTCATTATTCTAGAATCTCTTTTTGTATGTTTTACAGAAATCAACCTAATTGTGTGTTATAATATCGATTTTCCCCTATTTTTTCTGGAAAATTTTTCTTAGCTTCTCTGTTATTATTATAGTACGTGTTAGTATTCTATTTAACATTTCACACCTTTCTAGCAAACTTTTAAAATTGTGAGAATCTTCTCCTATTTTTGTTTCTTTCTGATAGATGATCAAGAAAGATGAGAACATCAATCAACTCCAAAATGAACTGCAAGATTGTACAAGGGAACTAACTATTGTTAAGGGCATACTACCAAAAGTTTCTGAAGAGAGAGACTTGATGTGGGGCGAAGTCAAGCAATATAGTGAGAAGAACATGTTGCTGAATTGTGAGCTCAATGCATTGAAGAAGAAGATAGAAGAACTCGATGAAGAAATACTCCTCAAAGAAGGTCAAATAGCAATCTTGAAAGATTCTATTGGCAAACAGCCTTTTGACCTGCTTGCAAGTCCAGATTCAGCTGATCAATTTCTAGTGAAGTGATGGATAGCTCGTCTTCTAGACAAGTCAGTTTAGACATGCTGTTAATACTAAACACTTGTTTTTTGGGTTCATTTGATAGATTTTTTCCCCTTTATTCTTTGATTATAAGCTTTTTCTTTAGAACAAGCATAGTAGACACCATGATGGGTTGTCATCAACCTTACAGTTGATAATTTGTTTGGCTTACCTGTTGGCAATGACAAGCATACTATATACATAGTTATGGTTTTTCTCCTGCTTCCTTTCAAATGCATCCGCTTTTTATTTGTTGTGAACTAGATCCAGTTACCATTGAGGTGAAAGGTTATGTTTTTATCTTGTCTGCAGTAGAGACCTGCTTGCAATTGTTCTACATGGTATCCAAATGATGTTAGCTCTAACTTAGAATGGGAAGCCTCGCAGGTCTCGTCGGAACTTGCTTTAACAGTTCAAGAAAAATAACCTTACAGCCCCATTCTGGTTGTTGGTACTTGACCCTGGGAATTGGTTTGCTAATGGAGACAGAAGTCCTTTTCAAGAGTTCTACCTCCTTAACCGTGGCCATTCAGTGTCATTCCAATTATCTTCTTAGCATCATAACCCGTCGGGTTATGTGATTTGCAGCCCAAAATTGTGCTGCCATTTATAAGTTTGGATCTCAATGATTACAGTTTTCTGAGTGTGTGAGTCCAATTGCCCCCCTTCTACGTCTAGTTGCTCGAAGCAAATCGTGCTCCTCAATGGTGCTGGCTCATTTTACCTTAATCTCATTAGCTCATGGGATGCCTCCTAGTCTTTGGAAAGTGAATTTGAAATTTTTACACTTTATTCCTCTAGTCAGGGCTTATTGAAGATGGATAGACCTGGCTAACCAGTGAAAAGAAGACTGGAGAAAATGCAAGGAGTTTGTTAGGAGAAAGTCTGCAGTAGAAAGAGACAGGCATGGGTGCAATGAAGCAAGACTCGGGATTCCCTGTCTCTCTCGCAAGTTTGTCATAAAAGCTAGGCAGTGATACCCTTCTGAAAGCATTGCCCACAAGATCATTAAGAAAGACTTGAATAGAGGATGTCTTATGATTCTGCTTATAGAAAGCTTTGTCAGTGCCGTCAACGATCTTCTCAACTAGTCGGAATGTGTTGGGTCCAGAGGAGCTCTCCAAGCCTGGTACTTTTATACGCTGAGGCAGCCGCAGTGTTCGAATAGCAATTTTAAAGTGACTTTCAATTACAGAAGAAATTGACAATACTCTGTCTGGACTCCTACGTCTAAGGGCGTGTTCCAATGTTGAAGAAATTGAATTACGAATCGGATACTCCGACTATTGAACTATTGGCTCAAAAACAACTGTTTTCTTTGGTTATTCGGAAAACACAGCACAACCAATAAGAACAACAAAGCAAGAATTCAGGCGATCCTTTAGATGTGTTTCAATTTAACCTTACAATTTGTTTTGAATCGAACAGTCTACTGTTTATCTTCCTGCTCTTTAAACTTTGTCTACACATAAGGACCACCATTAGGATAAATTCTATTGCCTGATTGCAAGTCCGAGATTCTGATAGATAAGCACCTAAAATGAGAACATACAGCTAAAGTTGGTATGCTTATCTAAAGTCAAGATGTTTCCAGGACTTTGGAAATGGAAATCATTTTAGAACTGAAAAGAATGCCAGAAAAAATCTTCAAACCACATTTTTGCTACTTTGTTTTTACCATCTCCAATAAGTATCAACTCGAATTATACTTATTTTGTACACTATTTATACATAATATTGCCGTCAGGAAACATATTGAGATGAAACATACTAGGAGAAAGACAGAGAACCTGAACAAAACGTGCAAAATTATTATTCAAAACAATGAGTTTTGAGTAATGAAAGAGATGTAGGCAGTAAAGATCGTCTGGTTGCCTATGCAAATTGTCATCCCCATCCTCTTCCTAATAGAACCAAACCTACAGCATTTTGAAGGTCAGGGTGAAAGCAGTATCTTCTCACTCACAGAGATGCAGACTTCCAGAAATCAATTGGCTTCCGGTGCTGAAAAGGAATATTGTTCAAGCCATTTGAAATTGAAGAACCCACGGTTGAAATATATTTGAAAATTTACTTTATGTTAAATTTGCCCCCTCTTTGGGAGTGTAATGATGTTAATATTGACCCCTTAACCAAACAGAAAAAAGCAGACATTTCTCCTTACATGGGACATTGGCATTTTAGCTCTAACTGCATCAATTGCTGAGAAGTCAATATCTGCCACGGCAACACCAGTTGACAGACGATCTGAAACAGCAAAGGAAAAAAAGGTGGTGACTGAAGTTCCCATTGTCCAGGGATTGAAGTTTAACATTACAGGACAAGAAACTAATTCTTGGAGAGATCAATGAGCAACACTAGATTCCATTTATCCATGTCAAAATGGAATCAGCAAATAGCAACTGTCTGATAAGGCATCTGATTTTCTTCGCTAACACTTAACAATTTTGATACAAATTAACAGATGCCCCTTATTTACTTTCTAGTCAAATATAGACAAATTGTACTGGAACAAATTGAATATCGTTTTGAATATGTACTCCTGCATCACTAATAAACACAAGCAGGAAGAACCTACATGGTCTGAGGGAGAGAGAGAGAGCTCTGTAACATGTCAAATAAGGTGTAAAATGTAACAGGAAAATCATCATCAATGAAGCACTAAATGTTCTGACCTGATATTCGGCCAACTACTGATCCCCATGGATCAATTATCAAGGTGTCACCATAGCTTTCTCTTTTGTCATTATGCTTTCCAGCTTGTGCAGCAGCAATGACCTGGTAAGATATATATAAACTAAAACAATATAACCAGCACTGAGAGTTCATATATGAATATCAGGTAAGAGAATTGGAACTACCAAGCGCACAAAAAACAACTCTTCTCCAAGCAATACTATATTGAAAGGTCAATGATGAGAAAAAGTTGGGTTTGAAAATAGTTGGTATCTTAAAAGGTTTTGAGTAATTAAATGAAAATGTGTTACTTGAAGACATTAAGTCATTGTCATGGTTTCTCTTCTAAAGGTGATGTCATTTGCAAATCGATTGAATTTAAGATTACGTTGTTTTCATTTTAATAAACCAAAAGTGAATGCACTTTACAAAACTGATTTTGGAGAATTCATTAACAGATAAATTCATAAGGTATATCATGGTTATAAATTTTTTCATACGTAACATTGAGTTTCAATTGCACGAGCCCGCAAAAGAATCTCCCAATGCGCTTGACCTGTTGGCTTTGTGAAAGCAGCAGGAACCAACAACACCTGCACACAAGATAGGAAGCACAATATCAGGTGCCAAAGATATCTCTTCTTCTAGGAATACATGTGTGATGAAAAGGAAATCTACCTGTGCATTATGGTGGAACCTCAACTGCTGATAAAGCTCGGGGAATCTCAAATCATAACAAACTGTTAGACCTAAGCGTCCAAAGGGGCTATCGACAGCAACAATCTCATTTCCTAAAAGTTATGATTAGTTTATCTAGCTGGAAAGAGAGATTCTATCAAACACTACAACAGAAGTGAAAATGAACCTTTAAAGGGAACTAATTGAGCCTAATACAGTTATTTTCTAAAATACTACAACTTGAGCTAAAATCAGAAATGAGAAACCACTGTTTTGTTATTCTAGAAATACCCTACTACATTCGAAAATGTTAATCAGTGGAACATTTACATCTGCTTTAAGCACAAATCTCAACATTTAAAATACTCCAACATGTTTAGGGACAAACTTACATCAAGACATAAGGTTATAACTGAACTACCTATGCAGTTAACGAATATACTACTATATGTTGGGGAGAGAAAAACAAACAATTGTAGGCAACACTAACATTTAAAATACTCTCTTTCACGTGAATGTACAGAAGACATGGACAATGAAAATAATACTTCTATAACTAGTCCCAACAATACTTGCAAGATCCTAATAAACAACAGAAGCATACCTGCTTCTGTGAAGCTGCTCTCCTTGTAAACTGCACTTCCGGGAATATCTACATCAAACCTTTAAGCATTCAAGAAATCTGTAATCAGATAACAAATCTCATAATTTAAAAAGGGATAGTTCAATTACTTCAATCCTAGGTTGGGCTCTTTCAGCAGCCCCTAAATCCCCATACTTTGGGTCTCGTGACCAAGCTTTGATGGAATATTTCACCAACATTACCGCCAAGTAATAGGATTTAAAATCATATAGACACAGGTGGATATTTTAGCAATAAGATAAAGCCAATGCAGTGGTAAACCCAGGAAGCAACAATGTAAAAGGTCTTACATGTGCATCTTCCGATATACACTTCTAATATTCCCAGCATCATCAATTAAAACATGAGCATTACGAAGGTGTGCATCATCAGAACCTTTTTCTTGAAATCCTCCAAGTGACAACCACAGACCAGAATGCCTTTTACCAGAAATAGCATGAGCAGTAGTCATTAATCATTTTGTTCAAACACTGGAAGTTCACAGTATTGATAGTTAGATAACCAAATAAAGAACAGCCAGAAGAATAACACAAAAACAGAAAATTGATACATTTGAGCTAAACCACATACACTACACCATCAATTGGAAGACTCAAAAGGGTGATCATTCTGTGTTTCATTCACGTGCTTAGTTTATACAAACATTCAAATGGGATACATAATGCAAAGAAAAAAAAAATGAAGCCAGTCTACCATGATCTTACCTTGCAAGAGAACAATATCCCTTCATAATTGGTCCATCTAATGGTTCAGCGAACTTTAAACTCTCTCCAGATAAGTCACCAACATAAGAAAAATTTTCAGGAAAACAAATCAATTTTGCCCCAGCTGAAGCTGCTTCCTTAAGAAAATTATATTTGAATTATTAGTTTGAGAAGTAAGATATCTATAATAACCCAAAGAAATATAGCTTCTGGTCCCTCAAAACTTAGACAAATTTTAATACTTTCTTAGGTCTTAAAAGAGGGGAAGGGGAAGAAAATAATAAAAAACAAAAGAGGGCAAAGACAAAAGAATAGAAAATAAATGAACTATATCATTTCCTCTAATTTGATTCTCAAAGTGTAAGGCAATCAAAGAAAAGATATAAGATAACGTGTGTCCCTAAAAATCATCCATTTTAGTTCTGTTCATTTTCCATTAAGTCAGTCAGTGTAAGCCTTGACCAGTAATCCTAATCAACAAGCTTCAATGGAGAAGCTTCAAATAATGATACACTTTTATTCAAGGTGGAGGAAAGAAATGTTTGCGATTGATTTTGAAGACCAATCCTCCTCTCTTTGGAAGAAGCAGCTCATTTGGCCAGTTTTAAGAACGTCTAAATGTAACTGGAATAGATGGATATCCATTCAAACAAATAAAGGCATCCAAAGGACAGAGACCCTTAAAGTACAAGAGTTGGGTTCTTTCTATCTACCTTAGGTTAGGGAGAAGCCCACAGCCGCTACCTTTTTGGGTGCGCACTAGGTAAAACCTGCCTTGTGACCCTAGCCAGGAAAGAACCACGAGCCTGGGTTCTTTCTATCTTGGTAAGTGAAAGTCTCGTTCTTTCAACGGAATCCTAATGTTATCACTCACAGCATACTTCCTATCTGATCCCTTTGAATTCCACATTCAAACAATCGCAAGCATAATGCAGTACCAGAGAGCTTGTGAATCTTTACGACTTTATGATAGCAATTCTTGGGTATGACTTTTGTTTGGGAGCACTGAAAACTGAAAAGGGTTAAGAAAAAAAAAAGGCGTAGCATTTTGATTATTTATCCGAAACATGATGAGTTTAATCTTTTCAGACACTAGCATTTCAATTGTCATAACAGACTCTAACAAAACTAGACAACATGCTGCTCCAAACACATTGGAAGTCGGCTTCGAAAGTCAACTCCTCACATGATTGATAATTCAACCAAACACCGGAAAAATGCAATAGTTCAAGAAACATCGAACATCGCAAAACACCCGATTATCCACCATGGACGACAGATTATATTACTCTCAACTGCTCAAATAATAATAATAAGAACTTAGCTTGTGGTGAGAAGAAATACTTTAACAAGGCGAGAGCAGGTAGCGAAGTTGGTGGCGAGGTCATTGACGGAGGTCATCTGAGCGGCTGCAACTCGAACAGTGTTGGCCATGGCTAGTGACTCGCCGGCAACTACTCGGAGAGGGAGGATAAAGCGGTTCGGCTGGGAATGCACTGGGCTGATTGATTTTGGGCCCCTAATGGTTACCGGTTGGGCGCGGTGCTGATGCGCAAATCCGCAGAGGTCCATTTTTAAATTCGTGCATTTACGTAAATTATGAAATTCCTAAGAAATTAACAACGGCTCGAGATTTGTTTAGATATAAAAAAAAATATTAAATATATAAAATTTTAGCGAGACTAAAGAGGAAAAATACTGAGCACGTAGGAGTTATTGGAAAATAAAAAGTATTTTAAATTAATATTATTTTAAATTAAAATAAAATTTTAGATTGAAAAGAATCGGTCTTGAATAAAGCTTTATAAGTGTAAAATAATAGTAATAGAAGTGAAATAAATTTAAATAAATATAATTAAAAATTATTAAATATATAGAGTTATGTTTAATTCAAACTCTAAAGTGAGATTAATAAAAGATAATATTATAATATATTATAAATATATAATAATTTTAAAATTTTTATTTTATATTAAATTAAAATTTTAAATTATGAATGATTTCTTTCCAATTTTACCATATATATTATATCGTTTTAATTATTATATAATTTTCGATTCAATATGTCATATAGAGTATTATTTTTATATATTTTTAAATCTAAATAAAGCAGAACTAACTAATTATATAAAATAATATTTATATTTAATAATAATTAGTAAGAAGAAGGTTGTAAATTATTTATAATTAAATAAATTCATAATTTTTATGTTAAATTAAATAAAATATTTAAACAAATAAAATATAAAATACTATATTATATTTTAAAGAGGATTAAATTTATATGTTTTATTTTTAGAGACTAAATTAATGCAAGATCCTATTTTCTGAAATTAAATTATCAGTATCCCTTTTTTTTAAATTCAAGAGAAAAGAATATTTCTCGAACGGACTTTTTTCCTCTGTAGAGAGGAAAATGAAAAAAAAAAAGGAAAAACCTTTGTTAAATGGGAGGAAGGGAGTGGGTACTGGCCCCCTATTCGGATCGAACCTTCTTCATCTTCCATTGGACTCACTCTTCCGGCACCAAGGAGTAGCAGAGGAAGAATTGAAAGAGAATCAAGAAAGAAGGAAGAAGAAGAAGAGTAGAGTAGGTTGGGAGAAAGATGTTGTTTCAGGTAGGAGGTCAAGGGGCTCGTCCCACCTTCTTCGAGATGGCTGCTGCCCAGCAGCTCCCTTCTAGTCTTCGAGCAGCACTCACATACTCTTTCGGCGTAATAATCAATTTCTTGCTCTAGCCCTTCAAAATTTTTCATGGATTTTTTATTTTTTCATTCAAGTCTTTTGCTTTTTCAACTTCTGAATTTGAGTTTGTCTGTAGGTGTTGGCTTTGAGGAGACCCTTTATCCACAAGATTTTGGACTACGAAGATGAGTTCTTTGCTTTGCTAATGCTTGTCCTCGAAATGCATAGCTTGCGCACCACTGATGCCTCCTTTGCTGAGTCTCTGTATGGCTTGAGGAGAAGAGCGGTAAAGATTAAAGTGAGCACAAACGATGTCGGTAATAAGCATTTGGACTCTGCTGCTGCAATTAGTCACAGCTCATTAGAGAAGCGCCAGAAAGTTCTCTCAGTGGTGTTTCTGGTAAAGTTGTTTTCCTCTGCTCTTTTAAAGTTTAGTTTACCTATACAAGTATGCATTAAAAACGTGGGAAATGATTGAGGGTAGTTGAATCGTTGTTGGTGGGTGTTCAGTGGAATGTAGTTTTGTAAGTAATCTTGGTTGAATAACATGTTCAATTAATATTTTTAACAGGGGCATTTGCAGTCTGATAATTTTCTTATCATACTTAACTTATGTTCTATGTTCAAAAGTTTCTTCTTGGGCTTTGCATTAAACCTGCCTTGCCAGGAATGTCTTAGTGCAACTTATAATTTCTGAGTTGGATGCATTTCTGTAGGTCGTATTGCCCTATTTCAAGTCAAAACTGCAGTCTGTATATAATAAAGAAAGAGAAGCTACTCTTCAAGCAAGTTTATGGGGTGAGACTACTGAAAGATTTGACAATATTGACATCTTTGAAGGTGGTGGTGAATCCTTTGATTCTAGAAGCGGTTCTAGTGAACAAGCATCTGTTCATGGACGCACAGTAAAGAGAATTAAGAAGATCATAGCTGCTTGTTACCCATGGCTCCATGCTGGAAATGAAGGTTCACGTTGCCTCATTTTCTTTTATATTCCCTATTGCTTATGAGGAACTTACTAGAACAAGTTCTATTTGAATCCCATTTCTCCTGCTGCTTCATTCTTCCAACTGAAAGGGGTCTTGTTTGTATTATGTAAAATTATTCTTCTATGTTAATCTTCTTAGCATTTTCAGTTTCTATAGTTCAGGCATTAAAAAGTTGGCAGCTTGCTCTCTCCCATAACTTTCATACATCTTTAAGAGCACCCTGAGGTTTTGGTAAAAGAGTAACTAAATTGGTAATATGTGAATACTCAAAAGGCTTTGGTTGAATCTGGCAAAGAATGGAGGTACATTTTAGAGACCGATTAAGTTGATTTTGTTGCAAAGAGGAGTGTAGGATACATCTTTTTTATCATGACCTTTTCTAGAGAAGAAATATTTAAGCTGGCATTGACCTTTGATAATATCTGGGCTAACCTTTAGGAGAATGAGAGTGAGTCAATTGTGGAGTTTGTCCTTACTTTCAGGTCTGATCTTAAAAACACGAATGAAGAAAGATATATTGCAATAATGTGAGCGAAATACACTTGCATTTGTAACCCTTGATGGAGTTGGAAGATTAGGTACACTGCCTTAAAATGGGGATGGTCTATCATTTGCAAGGATAATGAGCAAGCCGTATGATTTCTCAAGCTGTTCTACTTATGGTCCATCATATTGGTCTTGGCAGCCCTTGCAACTCTTGCAAGTACTTTATCAAGCTTTGCTTGTTTAAAATTTTGCTTGGTTTTGGACGGAAGTAATGGATTCCCACTCAAGGGGGCAGATATACATGTTTGTACATGTCTGGGTTCTTTTTTTTCTTTTTTTACCCTAAACTTGGTTGTTAGGATGGGTGCTGTTCAGGAGACAGCTCTGGTAAGTTTTTGCCTCGACTTTTCATAAAACATCTGACAGGCCCAATGTGTAGGCAGTGCAAGGTGACATTTTGATGTTATTATGACCCATTGGGAAATTTTTCTTAATGCTTTTAAATAGTATGACTATAGAGTTGGATAGCTATCTTCCACCAATGTTTATATGTACATGATTTAGGGTTTAATGTGACTCATTTTCTATGGTGCAGGATTCTCATTTGCTTATCAGCTTTTGTATCTACTAGATGCTACAGGGTTTTACTCCTTGGGACTACACGCTTTAGGAATTCATGTTTGTCGAGCTACAGGACAAGAGTTGGTAAGCTATCTAGATGTGCACCTTTGATGAGCTGTCTAGATTTTATAAGATGTACTTGTCATTGTTTTTGTCTGGGCTACATAAGCTATTGAATTTTACTTCAGTGATTAATGAAATATATATCTTGATATGCTCTACCTGCTGTTACTTGTAATATCCTTGCTTATTTTCCTAAATAAGATGTTAGTGTCACCATTATGTTTGTATTTATAGTATCTCACTTCTTTAAGCATTCTTGTGTTGTGTTGTCAAGGTAGATGGATACATCTTCTAGAATTTCTAAAATTCGGAGCCGTGAACGTGAAAGACTTCGTGGCCCTCCTTGGCTAAAGGTATTTTGTCCTCGTTCATTGTTTTTTAAGTCATATCTATGGTATTTTTGAATAATATCTATTTATGTGTAGATATGGTCTGATCACGCAAGTTTGTCAAGATAGATACAAGTGATGTGTCTGTGTTAACTTACCCTTAAAGAAAAAGAGACATCACAATTGAGATATGCGAACTGCCCGCTTGATTAATATTATGATTCAACCTTTTCTTAGATATTTTTTATGACTGAAGAGTTAATGATTTGCATTATCTTTCAAAAAGCTAAATAGCTTGTAAGGATTATATGCTGAATCTTCTAATTTGAATAGTTTGCATTGTTGTATTTCAGGCAGTTCAGGGTGCGCTTCTCAGCTGCACATATGCAGTTCTTGATTATGCACAAACAGGCTTAATTGCTGCTGTGTTTTTCTTTAAAGTGAGTATGAGCATGTGTCACCTTTGATATGTCCATCTTTCATCAAATATTCTAGATACTGTTTCTTTCTGTTTTTCGGATCTTCTCCTTTTAATGTGTTTTGTTCTGTGCTGTGCATCTAGGAATATTTTGACTTTTCATTATCTCAAAAAATCAACTATGTTATGTTCTAATACAGTTTCTGATGATGATGTGAATCTGCTTATACTCTATGATGGAATTGCTTAGATCAGTATGTAGATAGTCCATAACTTATGCCTGTTGATGTTTACATCAGATGATGGAATGGTGGTACCAATCTGCTGAGGAGAGAATGTCAGCTCCAACTGTGTATCCCCCCCCACCACCTCCTCCAGCACCAAAGGTGCAGTTAAATTTTTGTGATGTTTGTGGAGCTTAGTTTTCTTCTATGATTGTCATAAGCTAGGATATTCTGAACCCTATGAAAGCATGTGCAATAAAGTCCTTGTGATTCGTAATGGTTAATAGGACTGGGAGATTCAGCAACTAATAACTTTTTCATGTACTTAAGTGATTTATATTTAGTCCATGTCTATGGTGGCAATTACTGAATTACTTGGAGTTTTGAGTTGAATACCATAGTAGGGACTAGAATCTTGTTTTCCACAAAGTGAGAAAAACAAAAATGAAAAGATAGATGTTGGTGAAAATTCTTCAGGAGCAACATGCTAAAATCACGCATAAGAGTAAAAAGAGCTTTTGAGATTTAGCAAATTTAATGTGTGTGTATGTATAATTGGGACAGGTTGCAAAGGAAGGGATTCTGCTGCCACCAGATAAAACCTTGTGCCCTTTGTGTTCACAAAAGCGAGCAAATCCATCAGTAGTGGCTGTTTCAGGGTTTGTCTTTTGCTATTCTTGCATATTCAAATATGTCTCTCAGGTATGTTTCTCCAGACATGGACTTTTGTCGATAATAAGGTTGCAAAATTGGTCCATTGAACGTTATTGCACATTAACAACTGCATTTGCTGCTGTGTGAATGCAGTATAAGCGCTGCCCAGTTACATTGATGCCTGCGACAGTGGAGCAAATTAGAAGGCTTTTTCATGATATGTGAATGTGCTCCAATGTTTTAGTTGGACAGATGGGAACGCCTGATTTTTTAGGTGAGACATGAGTTGCAATTGGAGGCACTCCTATCAGAGTGAATAAAGTTACGCATGGATCATTCGAATAGGATAAGTTCTCCTTCATTTCATTAATCAGGAATAACAGGTTCCTTTTTTATGTTATAGTTTCTGGCTCTAGATCCTTGTTGTTAGATCCTACTATGATTTTCTGTAGCTTGAAATTCTTTGCATACAAGGGCTGAAATCCTCCAGTATGCAGATAAAATTTTGTGCGATTAGTACTTGATTTAAAAGCAATGTAGCAATTAGTTTTATCTCACGTTTTTCCGAGGCTGGTTCTCAGCTTGCTCCAATTTTTAATCGCAGCTTAGCCGAGGATTTTGTACCTCGTCTCTTCTTTTCTTGTTAACTCGTTTGCCAGGTCTCCCCTTATTTGGTGAATATGTGATTGTTTATTGTACACGTGTTGGAAGATCCCAGAACACATGAATGCAGCGAAAAAGATTCTTGACACTTTATTTCATTACCTTATACCTTAAACAAGAAATTGAGCTCAACAGTTTATACCATCCAATATATACACTTTCCATGAAAATATGATATATGAAGAAACCGATGTTATTAGTTACGATTACATCAGAAAAGTGCAGAAAAAACCATTCAGGTCTAAAATTTGAACGCCGATGATGAAACTTCCATCGTTTAAAAGTAGTAGATTAGCTAACCTCAGCTGCAACACTATCCATTGCTTTCGTTAACCTGGCTTGAAAAGGAGTGGAGCGATTGTTCATTTTGCCCTGCACAACCAGAAGTTAGTGGCACTTCAAGATTCGAATTTGCTTCTTGTTCAGACAAATAGACTACAGACAATACCTTTCTGCAGTTCCCTGATATGCTCAATTCACTTGATGCTCTTTTGCAAGAGAAGCTTGAATCCGCATCCGCAGCCTGCCCTGTGTGCCTCCAGTAACTACCCACGGTACCTATAATAGGGGTCTCATCTGGACTAAAGCTCGGTGATCGTCTGGGGGATGAATGTCTTGACACCTGTCTGAGTTCATCCAGTGTCGATGCTCCTAAAATTGGCTTATCCTCAAAGCTTTTAGGAGACTTCATTCTCTTTGAGAATGAATTCCCAACTGAACCTGGACTGTTCTCCTTGGTGGGAGTCTTTTCGGATTCAATTAACCAACTTGAAAGGCTAGTATCGACTGCAATCACATCGTCTTTCGGGGAGTTAGAAATTCTCTTTGATTGCTTCAAAGAAGGCTCCTCGCTAAAGGGTAAGTTTAGATTTTTATTTCCAACAAAAGCCATTGTGAATTCCTTTGAATTGTTGACGTTTTCCTTTTCCTGACTCCTTGGTGGCGATGTTGTTTTTGTTCTTACAGCCTTCCATTGACTGAGATTTTCTATTGGGTTCAAAACAGAATCAACAGGTTGGGTCGAATCTCTGGCACTTTGACTATTCATCGCCCTATCACAGGGTTTAAATGCACTGCTGACTTCCTTGTCCCCGATTTCAGGTGTCGAAGATTGTCTTCTGGAATCTATTGACAAAGAAAACAATGATTCAGAAGACTCTTCTTGAATCATTGGACCTGCATGACCGTCTTTGTCGTTGTAGTTGCTAGCAACTTGGTCAGCCAAATTGCTCTCATTTATGGAGGCCGTATCTTCACATTCATCATCGCTGATTGCACAATTCTTGTATCTGTTGTTTGGAGGATATGTGAAAAGACTTGATTGACTTGAATCTGGGAGAACATCGGCGGCCTGGTCTTTGCCCTGTTTTCCTTCTGTTTTCTCCTTGACAGGCTGCTTCTTCTCACTTGTTTTCCCTTCTTTGTCTTTGTTTCCGCTTGGTTCCTCGAGCTCAGGCTTCTTTGAATCTGAAAGAAATTTCGACTGGTTCTTGCCTTGCTCTCCTTCTGTTTTCTCCTCCTCTTTCTCACTTGAATACAGAAATGTCCGGAGCTCGATTTTCCTCGTTCCACACTCTTTTCCCTTCTCATTTTCCACCAACGGATTTGCACATTCTCGGCTTTGAGTTTCGCAGTCCTCCTCATGGATTTTCAAATTCGAATCAAATGTAGCTTTCTTTCTTGCAACGCTGTTCAACTGCTCTTCATTCTTATCTCTGTAATAAAAACAGAGAGAACTAGCTAATCAAGAAATTTCTTCAGATTGTCAAGGATCTTCCAGTAACAACTAATAAAACTCTGCCACTCCAAAGTCACAGAACATAGGAAAAACAAAACAAAAACAGAAAACAACACAGAGCTTTTCACCAAGCAGAAGCTTACTCAAATTCTGCAACAATTTCCAGAGGATCAATTTTCTGGGCTTTCGTTGTAGGCTCAGTTTTCTGCATGAAAAACACTTGATCAAAAATTTCAGTCAGCTAAAAACACAGAACCAATCCAGCTCGGCTTTCAGCTTAATTACCTGATCAAGAACTCTAGCTCCATTAGGCTTTTTGGTTTTGCTATATCCATTAGAAGACCGCCCAAAACATGCAGAAAAGCAACCCATTATGACTCCTCTACAGAAAAGTAGATGGCTTTCCTCCAAAAAAAGGTGGCGGCTGGTCTTTAGCTAGTCATCATTATAGGTCTTCTTCACTGGGAGATAGAGAGGGGGGGAGGTGGGGAGGAAGGTTGGTTGGACTACTGTTTGACGCTGCTGCAGAAGGTGACTCAGAGAGAGAATGTGCGAGGTTTTTGAGGGGTTTGAAAAAACGACCGTTGGGGAACTGACGTCAGCAACGGCATCCGAACTAATAAATCCCATAAATCAAAGTTGGGATTTGGATCATCTCCGGATAGATTTTCTTTATCCAAGCAATAATTCAGAAAATTTAATAACCATCTATGGCATTTTTTATGAATAATAAATTTTTTTAAGAAAGATAATAACGGATAATAATAACTACGAATATACACAAATCAAGCTTTTATCAAACTATTCATTTAAGTTCAAAAATTGCTATTCTCTCCGTTCTAAATTATCTATAGTTCAATTTTTGTTTCAAATTATCTGTTCTTTTACGAGTTTTACTATTGATATTCATCTAGTTAATTTTTAAAAAATATTAATACAGTACAACTTCTACCACCTATTTGAATATAGTAGCAATCAAATTACAATATTTTGACCCACTTTTTATAAAGAATTAAATACTCAAGAGAGAGAAACAAGTTGGAGTTAGTACATCAAAATTTTAAAATTTGTATAGTTATCATTGAGTTTAAAGGGTAAAAATAAAAAATAATATTTAATTAACTAAAAAACTTACTTTTTTTAATTCTCGCGTAATCGGTTAAATGGGACACTTAATTTGGGATGGAGGGAGTATTTTTATTTTATAATATAAGTCATTTTAAATTTATGCAAAAAAAATTAAGGGTCCATAAATTTTAAATAATTTTAAAAATACCACTAATTAAATCTTTATCTAATTTGATAATTGGAAAGAGATTTGTCAAAATTAGTGGAAATTGGGAGATTACATGAAGGATTAGAACTGAAAAAAATAATAAATTTTTATAGAATTTTGTAAAATGACTTTTATTGTGAAAAAAATTTCAAATCTAAGCTTGAAAATTTAAATTTAAATTCAAGCATTAGTTTAGACTGAAATTTGTAAATGAGTAAAACTTGAATACGTAAATATCCAATTTAAAATTTTCAAGATATATTTAATTA
This sequence comes from Voacanga thouarsii, assembly GCA_026120185.1. NCBI lineage: Eukaryota > Viridiplantae > Streptophyta > Magnoliopsida > Gentianales > Apocynaceae > Voacanga > Voacanga thouarsii. Next base: position 1,260,972 of record JANUWF010001067.1, on the reverse strand, counting down.
AATCCGTACTTAAGATATTTAATACAGATATGTGAAGCTTAGGTTTAGGTCATAAGGGATTAGAGTTAAGTTTGTCAAAATATGAGATAAGTGATGGGGTGTGAATTTAATCCTCTCAAAATTAAATATCATGAAATGTACTCTTTATGCTTTAAAATAAATGTCCATAAAATTCTTTATATACACATTAAAGGCGTTAAACACAATATTACAATGCAGATAAAGTTCATATTCTATCACTGGTGAAGTTTCTATTTCTGACAAATAAAAAGAAAAAAGAGTTTTGAAAAGTTGTGTAGTTAATTTAAAATAAATAAGAGTAAAATGAGAATAAATTAATTATTATATCTATAAATATATAGTGGATATTTATTTTGAAATAAAATAAAAAAAATTTATAAACACCTGTTTTGAAACATATGGAATATATTTTTATTTCTTTTTTATAATTAAGTTTAAGAGCAAATATATAAATTCAATTTCTAATTAAACTCGAGTTTAAAGTTTTTTTATTTAATGAAATTTGAGTTTAACAATAGTAGCCCACTAATTTTTACATAAATTTAAAAAAAAATAAAATGAATAGGATCCAGTTCGCATATACTCCTCCAAATTTTTAATATTTTTTTCAAATATTTTTTTACTATTTAAAAAAATGGTTATATCCTTTGATTCCATTATATGGCAATAGAATTATTATTTTCTAAAGAAAACCCTGCAACTTTCATTAATTTTGCTCACGTCAGCGTCAACGTGAAGACAATTTGCACGACAACAACTTTGGGCCTATGAAATGGATAGGGAACATAGCCCATGTGACGATTTAGCCTTCGAACCCGTTCACCCGACCCATTGAATAATAGTAGCTGTCATTGGGGGTTTTATGCGGGTGGCCCATCCTGGGTTCCTAATTTGGGGGAATTCTTACGTGTGTTTCGGTGCATTAAGTATTTATTGTATAATTTTCAAGACACGTGATACAATATTTTAATGAATTCGGTGCACGTGCAATGGGTGAATACAAGAATTACTCCTAATTTGTACTAATATCCATTTGCGCTTCAACAACGCGACAAAAATTTTTAACGGAATGAGTTCTACTTCCATTTCAATTAAATTGATAAAATTTAACTTGATACGAGATTTTATATAAAAATAAAAATTAATAAAAATTATAACATAATAATATAAGATAATAAAAATAAAGTAACTTGAGTTTTATAAAACTTTATATTAAATCTAAATATATAAGAATAATATGTGAGTGATATATGAATTATTTTATGATATATAATATATTAAAAAATTTTATTTTAATAAAAGTATCAATTCTTTTGGGACATTCAAAATAGTAAATATGTCAATTTAATTAGAATAAAGAGAGTAATAGTTTGTATTAAAAATACTATTTATTGAGTAATATGTCTTAAGTGAATTCAAATTCTTTTTATTAAAATTTTCAAAAATAAATATAAACTTTAGAATTAAGAACAGGTTAAGTTGTACCGTAACTTAATATGTTTAGTTAGAGAAAAAAAAAAGTAAAAAAAATCATGAGATGTAAATTTGAAAATAAATAAAGGATTTATGTCATTCTGTTATGAAGAAAAGATGAATAAAAAGTAAATTGCGAAAGAGATAATTCTCTCTCCACATTAAAAAAATAATTCATTTTAATTTGAATGAATTTAAACGTAAATAAAAATGATAGTTGTCATTTATTTACTCTTATCTTATTTAGTTGGAGTGAAAATAGGAAGGAAATGAAAGGGGAGAAGGGAGAGAATAATCAATTTAATTTATTATTTTATCCTTCATTATTCATTTTATTAAAATTTTTAATGTTAAAAATGTGGTCAATATTATTATTATCACTCTCATTTTATTTTCTTTCTCCCAATCCCTCCAAATTGGGAGCAGAGGAAATGCTGATACGGAGGGGAGTGGTACTCCTCTTAATTTACTTCCCCTCCACATTTGCATCCAACCAAATGAGGTAAATGTCCAATTTACCTCCACATTTACTTCCCCTCCGTATTTGCTTTTACCAAACAGTCCAACCAAATCAAGCCTAAATATGCTATCCCTTCTCATAATGAGAATGTATAGAACCCTATTATATTTTGGAACTGTATGTTATGAATTTATAATCACAGAATCGACTCAATCATTAATAACTTAATTATTTTTAGATAACAATAGATAGAAACAACGCTTTAAGGAACCCTATTAAAATTAAGAAATATAAACCTGCTGACCATCGACACCATAATAAATAGAGTTTTCCTATAAAAAAAACCTGCTAGTGGGTAACTTCTTACTCATTAGATCGAGAAGATGATAAAATTTGGTTGTTTTTGGTTGAAATTATTCCAATTTCAAGAACTATTGAATTAATTCAAACATCTCTAAATTTTACTTTAACATATTTAAAATTTAATTCAAATACGGAGGGTGCACTTGATATTCAAACTACTACTTTATGCCTTTTTTATAAAAAAAAAAATACATGTAATACAAATAAATATTATTTATAAAATATTGATAATTTTATTATTCGCTTCATATAAATCATAATATTTGTTTTTAAATCTATCAATTCTTTATAAATTTTAAGATCATACTCATATTTAAAACAATTAAATAAAACCCAAATTTAAATATATATTAATTGAGTTCTATTTAGTGGTGTATTCTTGCTAAGAGTCAAACTTCTTCCCTAGCATACATGGTCCAAAGTAAGGAAATTTCCAAGTGATTAATTTGGTCAAACTCTTTCATGGTATCCTAAAAGAACCAAATATTTTATCCTCAAAAAAATAAACCAAGGATCTTATTAGAAAAATAAATAAATCTCATTCAAGATTCTATGCATTATTTAACTATCAATTTTAAGAATAGTGGGATCCTTTTATGAATATATATATTTTTTATACAGTATGCTTCCCCAATCCGACCTTGTAAATTAAAATTATTTATTTCAACTTGCAAATATAAATGTAATTAAATAAAACTTAAAAAGAAGAGATTTGAGCATAGAGCAATGATCTCCCCATAATGCATTGCATCTAGGGCTGCGCAAGTTGTGTACGGCAACTTGCGTGGTGATTTCACGGCCCAAGTCGAAAATGGTAAAAATTTAACGTTCGAAAATGTGACCGCATGTAAATTTTTTTTAATAGAACGATATCGTTTTAACCATTCAAAACGATGTCGTTTTAATGTTCATGTAATCGTGTGAAATGTTTATGTGATTGTGTCAAATATTTATGTAAACTCAAATGAACCGGATCCTAATGCATTACCAGATATGTCCTCTACCAAATAGCCCCTCTCAGCTAGGAGACAGCCAGACAGCTTACTTTTTTAAAGGTTAATTATTGGTCGATTAATAGTTTAATATAAATAAAGCAATTTTGGCCTTGGGGATAATTTACTTGCCCAGACAGTACGTAGTCCACCCCCGACCCCACCTTAAAAACAGGAAGAAACCATAGTACAATTGTAAACGTACACGTCCAATTCTCTCGAGCCAAGAAGGAATAAGATTTGTGGTATTAGTATTTTACCAGTGCAATGATATTATTTTTTTTTTCCCTTAAGGATATTTCTTAAATCCATTAATAATTCGTAGAAACCAATAAAAATGTTAGTTTGTTCCTCATCATTGGACCCCACTTCTTTCGTCATCAATCTATTTATTATAAAAAATTTTAATATAAATTCGATTCATATAAATTATATATATTAAAAAATTATATTTTATATAATAAAAATTATATGATATAATTTTTTAATATATATAATTCATATATTTATGGTCTATGTAAAAATTTCTCATTTATTATTGCATTCACAATAAATAGTATTTTTTTATATTTTCACACATATTAAGAAATTAATTAAAATAGTTAGTATATCCTTAATTATTAATTTTAAGTACAATATCACTATTTCTATACATCTCAATACTTATTTAAGGGTTTGACTTTTTTTTGTGGGTAATATCAAAAGGTATAGAAAATCACAAAATTTTTTATATTAAGTAATTTTATTATAAGGTAAATAATATTCTTTCTATCCCTTTTTATCTGTTTATTTTAATTAAAATTTTTATCTCAAATTATATGTTCCATTAACAAATCAATATTATATTAATTGTTATTTTTTTCATAAATACCCATTTTTAATACAATGAGTATTGTGCACTTATAGTGAGAAATAGAAATAACTTAATTATACTTATAACACATAAAATTTTGAAATTTGATAACTCCTTAAAGAGAGAGATTCTTTGAAAATAAATACGAAATGTTAATTAATTAACCAATTTTTGTTTTTTTTTAATTTGTGAATCGATTAAAATGGATAAATAAAAAGGAACCGAGAAAGTATCAATTTTTGATAAAAAAATTACTTATTGTGTAATAAAATTATTCAATCAAAACGACACTTATTGTGAATTTAAAAAAAAAATCAAGAATTTATACATGTCCAGTGATTTTTCCTCCCGCTAAGTCCAACCAAGACGATCTATTTTTCCCAAGAATTGAAAGTTGAGTCCACCTTACTCTTTGCCACTAAAGCAAAAGAAAATCCCTTCCTTTGCTTCCTCCTTAATAAAGGCCTTTTATTAAAGAGGTGTAATTAATCCTTGGACTTTTAGTACATTCTAGCACCAGCGTATTTTAGTACAATACATCAATGCATCGATACACGTGCACCGTGTGTATATAAAAATTTCCCTATTTTAGCACCAATGTAAGGCGTGGCTAAATAGTCAACCCCAAGTAGCACTGCCAAGTTACTATGCCATTTCAAAAATACTTTCTCCATTTTAAAATATTTATTCATAAAATTCTTTATACACAGATTAAGATTGTTGAAAATAATATTACTCTTTTCGTTTCTTTTTATCGGTCTATTTTAACCGATTCACAAATTTTAAGAAAAATAAGATTTTCTTAATTAATTAATTAATATTTCTTATTTTACACTTAAAGAATCTCTCTCTTTATTAAGAAATAATTAAATTTCAAAATTTTATATGTGGTAAGTATATTTAATTTACTTCCATTTTTTATTATAAGTGCACAATACTTATTGTATTAAAGAATGTATTTGTAAAAAAATAATAATTAATATCGTTTTAATTTGCTAATATGACAGAGAAATTGGGACAAACATCTTAATTAAAATAGACAGATTAAAGGAGACGGATGGAGTATAATTTATATGAAATTATTATTTTACCTATATTAAAAATATGATAGTTATTGGTTAAAATTCTCAAGAAGTAAGAAGAAAGAAAAGTTTTGAAAAGTTGTGTAGTTGATTTAGAATAACATGATTTCATTACGTCTTAATCAATTAAGTGATAACAAAAATCTATTATCAAACGTACTTAATTAATTAAGCACCTAATATTAACTTTATCAAACATACTTAATCAATAAATACTTAATTTATTCAATTTTAAATGCTGAATTGGATTATCAAACAAGCCCTAAGTAAACCATCCAAGAAATTGATTTGTCATTTTCTTTTTCCATTATTTCACTTCTTTTTTTTCCCCTTTTATCTCCTTCACATATCTTTTCCATTATTCAAAAATGCATAAATGGCAAGTTGCAACCCCGAAACTGTGTAATTTACTTCATCTATTAAAATCTTATAAATTATCCTAAAAAATTAAAATTATTTTTTAAGAAGATCTTTTATATTTTACTTTCTTAATTTTTTTAAAAACAATTATAACATTATTATTTAATATATCATTTCATAAAACTTTCCTTCCCTTCCACGTTACAAGTTTTATCTCTGAATCTTAAACTGTATATTAGGTGTTCAATCATGGATCACTAAATTATTATTTAAAAAATGCATATGGTTCCTCAAAAAGCATGTTCTTCGAGATGTATGTACCTCAAATAATTTCTAGGCAAACTTCTTATTCATCAGATGGAGAAGATCATAAATTTTGATTATTTCTGGTTGAAATTATTCCAATTTCAAGAGCTATTGAATTAATTCAAAACATCTCTAACTTGTACTTTAAGATATTTAAATTTTAATTCAAATACGGTGCAATTGTTTTGTAGTTTTAATTTAAAAATACTATTTTATGTTTTTTATAAAAAATATATGTATTTAATACAAATAAATTTTATTTATAAAATATTAATAATTTTATTATTCACTCCACATAAATCATAATATTTGTTTTTAATTGTAAACTCTTTATAAATTTTAAGATCATATTCATATTTAAAACAATTAAATATAACATGTATTTAAATATATATTAAATGAGTTCGGTTTGGTGTATTCTTGTAAGAGTCAAACTTCTTCCCTAACATACATGGTCCAAAGTAAGGAAATTTCCAAGTGATTAATTTGGTCAAACTCTTTCGTGACATCCTAAAAGAACCAAATATTTTAGGGGCTTTGGCCCTATTCGGTTGGTTGAATACTAATACGTTGATCATAAAATCATACGTTCGACTCACGAAGAAAGAAATTTTTAGCTTTTTATAGAGTCGATCAGGTAGGACTTACTTAGGCTAGTTTAACTTCGCGAGATTTTTATTAACTAGAGTTCCGTGATACACCTCACTTAGTGTATACCTTTTTGTAGTAATTATGGACTTCTCCGATTTCGAAGAACCAAATATTTTATCCTTGATCTTATAAAAAAAAAAAAAAACTCATTCAAGATTCTATGCATTATTTAACTATCAATTTTAAGAATAGAAGGATCCTTTTATGACTTTTTTTTTTTTTTAATAGTATGCTTCCCCAATCTAACCTTGTAAATTAAATTTTTTTATTTCAACTTGCAAATATGAATGTAATTAAATAAAACTTAAAAAGAAGAGATTTGAGCAGAGAGCAGTGATCTCCCCATAATGCCTTACCAAATATGTCCTCTACCAAATAGTCCCTCTCAGCTTGGAGACAGCCCCTTCTTACAAAAATTCAACTCATAATCAAATTGCTATTCGTTAATTGACTCATAACCATGTTCTTACTGTTTCACATGACTTCTTTCATTTGTCTTAGACCAAAACCTTCCAACTCATTTTGGTTACATATGTAATTTTACTTCTCTCTGGATTACTTCACATTCGAGTGTGCAATTACAATTTATAGTCAACCTTGGAATACACAAATATTTTATTACTCTTTTAAAGGTTAATTATTGGTCGACTAATAAAAATATAAAATGTAAACGTTTAAATATAGTTAGAAAGAATATTTTATTCATTTATTAGTTGGAAGGTAAAAGACGAATTTTAAAATAATTTAAAATTTATTAAAATTGTTTGTTCTAATACATGTTATGCAGTGATTCAAAAGGGGAAAAAAACATTCCAGGGAAGTTTGGTATAAATAAAACAATTTTAGCCTTGGGGATAATTTATTTCAGAATCGGAGAAGTCCGCAGCCGCTATCAAAGGTGCCCACTAGATGAAATTCGTCGCGAAGTCCTAATTGGCAAAAAACTCGCAGAGCCAACCAATGGCTCTTCTCTTTAAAAGTCAAACACGTGACCTTACGACTAACGTATTGATACCTGATCAATTTGACAGAACCGAAGCCCGAGGTAATTTACTTGTCTAGACAGTACCTAATCCACCCCCACGCCCAACCCCACCTTAAAAACAGGAAGAAAATGTACACGTCCAATTCTCTCGATCCAAGAAGGAAGATTTGTAGTAGTATTTTACCAGTGCAATAAAATTAATATTTTTTCTTAAGGATTATTTCTTAAATCCATTAATAATTCGTAGAAACCAATAAAAATGTTGGTTTGTTCCTCATCATTGGACCACACTTCTTCCGTCATCAATCTATTTATTATTGTTTCTGATTTACAAATAATAGTTGTTTTAAAAATTTGTACACATATTAAGAAACTAATTGAAATGATTTATATATATATCCTTAATTATTAATTTTGAGTACAAGTCATTTATTTTTATACATCTAACTACTTGTTTAAGAGTTTGACTCATTTTTTATGGATAATAATAAAAGATATAGAAAATTACAAAATTTATTATATCGAGTAATTGTATTAGAAAGTAAATAAGAAAAATAATATTCTCTCCATTCTCTTTTATCTATCCATTTTAATCAAGATTTTTGTCCCAATTTATTTATTTTATTAATAAATTAAGACTATATTAATTGTTATTTTTTTACAAATATTCTTTTTTTAATACGGTGAGTACTTAGTAAATTAAATATACTTACAACACATAAAGCTTTGAAAATTTATTACTACTTAGTACATCCCTTTTTATCTGTCTATTTTAACCGATTTACAAGTTTAAAAAAATTTTAGTTAATTAATTAACATTTTCTATTTTACCCTTAAAGAATCTATCTCTTTATTAAGGAGTAATCAAATTACAAAGTTTTATGTGTTGTAAGTATAATTAATTTACTTTCATTTCTCACTACAAGTGTAAAAGTACTCACTGTATTTAAAAAAAGTATTTGTAGAAAAATATTAATTAATATAGTCTTGGTTTGCTAATGAGATAGATAAATTAAAACAAAAATTTCGATGAAGAAGATAAAATAAAAAATATTGATTAATTAATTGAAAAATCTTATTTTTTTTAAACTTGTAAATCGGTTAAAATGGATGATGAAAGGAGTATTACTATTACTTTTTTATAAAAAATTATTTAGATAAAATGACATTTATTGTGAATTAGAGGTAATAAAAAAAATCAAGAATTTATAATGTCCCATGATTTTTCCTCCCGCGAAGTCCAACCACCATTGTTGTGAGGACCGGACCGGACCGGCCGGTCCGACTGTGGACCGGTCCTCCAACCGGTCCGGTCTAAGGCTTTAGATCGGTTCTTTCAAAAACTGGTGGTTTTTGAGAGAATCATGTTGGACCGGCCGGTCCAATCGGTGAACCGATAGATCGGCTGGTCCAACATTGAACCGGTTCCTTAAAAAAAAAAATTTGGACAAATTTTATAATTTTTGGAGAATAAATTAAATTATATAATTCAATAAACTATTTTAATGTGTTAGATTATTAGATATAAATTAAAAATAACTTCTTTTAATCATGAATTTAAATATTTATATCTTTATAGATTTAAATTACACCATATTATTGATTAATTTTCTTTAAAAAATAATTATATTTTTAATTTTTAAATTATAATATTACTGGTTCAATTACAGTTCAATTGCGATTTAATTACGATTGAACCATTAAACCGTGAATTAGTAACTTTTCTAGTTCGATGGTCGGTCTGATTTTGAAAACATTGCCAACCACACACGATCTATTTTTTCCAAATATTGAAAGTTGAGTCCACCTTACTCTTTGCCACTTAAGCAAAGGAAAATCCTTTCCATTGCTTCCTCGTTAATAAAGGTCTTTTATTAAAGAGGTGTAATTATTCCTTGGATTTCCACTTACTACATTCTAGCACCAACGTAACATGTGGCTAAATAGTCTACCCCAAGTAGCACTACCAAATTTCCATGCCATAGATAAAGGTTTCGAAAATACTTCATCTGTTTCAAAATATTTGTTCATGAAGTTTTTTGCACACAAATTAAGGATATTGAAAATAATACAACAATTTAGATAAAGTTCATATTCTACTCATATTAAAAACATAATAGTTATTAATTGGAGAAAATTCCCAAGAAGCAAGAAGAAAGAAGAATTTTAAAAAGTTGTACAGTTGACTTAGAATAAATGAAAGTAAAATAGAAAAAAACTAATTATTAGTTTTAGAAATATGTATATGAATGAATATTTTGAAACAAAACAAAAAAGTTTTATGAACAAATATTTTGAAACGGAGAGAGTAATATAATTTGTTAAAACCGAGATAAACACTTATGAATTCAAAAGTTTTAACTTGTGGATTGGTGTGACTTGCATTTCAAGATTATTAGTTTGATCTATGAATTAACTTTTGATTTATATACGTTACATTAAAATAATTCTTGAATTAATGATATCTGATACTTTTTCCATTCCATAATATAAGTCGCTTGACTTAATTTCACACATATTAAGATTTTCAAAAATAAAGTGACTTTATATTTTTTTTCCCTTAAAGTATCCCTATTTAAATGCATTAGAAACAAGAGAAGAGAGGAGAAAGAAAGAGAAATAGAGGGAAATAGAATAATAAATAAAAATAAAAATATAAAAATAATTTTAAGACATTTTTGAAAAGTCCTCAACGATTTATAATTTGAGATAGTAAAAGTAGTATTTAACGACTTATATTATGGGACGGAGGGAGTACTTCTTTTGTTCTTATTTATCTGTCACTGTTAACTACTTCACACCATTCAAGAAAAATTAGTTAATCTCTTAAATTCATACAACTTTGTTTATACATTCCACAAGTAACTTTGGATTTAATATTCCCCACAATTATTTTCTTACTTTATTTGCTTAACTCTCTTTTTAAAATTATTACATTTTTATTTTTTTAAAACTATTTAATATAAGGATATAACAGTAAAATTAATATTAATGATACATAAATTTTTTAAATGTGACAGATAAAAAAAGACACCAAAATTTTTCAATTGCAACATATAAATAAAGACGGAATGAATATATTAAAATAGTTTTATATTTTATATTTCATGCATGGATTAGCGTTAAAATTCTATGGATCTTGCAATTGTAGTAAAAGTTGTAAAAGATTAATATTTGCTAGAAAAGGAGAAGCAATTGATGAGTGTACCATACTTTTGTGTGTGTGGATCAAGGCTAGCCAACTATTTTTAATTATGGAAGGGAAGCCATGGTAATTTTTTTTTTTTTTTGGGACAAAAGAATCCATAATCGTTATTTAAATGTATGTTCTGAATAAATTTTGCTCGTGTGCAATAACTCGTAAATTATATATATAAAAAAAACTACACTAGACAAGCCCTATACGATAGATTCATATTTAAGAAGAAGTTTAAATCTTGATCAGTAGTATAGAACTTATCCACACTAACCAACTAAACAAACTCAAGGGATAAGATGAATTCATTATGTAATAGTATATCCGTTTTACAAGATAAATTATTTTAAATTTATATACAGGAATTAAAGGTTTATAAATTCTAGACAATTTTGAAATTAAACTTTCAAAAATATCATAATTAAATCTTTATCTACTTTAATAATTAGAAAATGTTAAATTATAATTAGTAGAAGGAGAGAGATTGTAAGAAATGATAGAGTTAGAAAAAAGTAATAAAATTTTATAAAATAATTTATATTATGAAAAAAAATTAAATTTAAAACAATTTATATTTTGAAATGAAGATAGTATTTAGTATCACTTTCATAAATACTGTGTTAAAATTTCCTACGTAAAATTTTCAAGCAATGCATTTCTTGTTGATGAATGATGGGAGGTCCAAAAGTGGAGTCTTATCAATAAGGGGTGTGGCCAGAATATCTTGTAAAATCTTTTTTTCTCTCCCTCCTCTTTTTATACTACGTTATATAATATAATATAATATAATATAATATATATAAATATATATATTTATATAAAAATAATATAACCACTTAAAAAGAAGAAATATATTGGAATACGTTATCTCGTGAACAAAAAATTTTACAATATAAATAATATTTTTATTAATAAAATAATTACCTTAATTCATTACCACTATACTTTTACATCGATACTATGGCTTAATGAATGATGTCTGTTGGTTTATGTAATATGTTAGATGCAGAAATTGCTATACTCGGATGCAAATTTTCTACTAACCAGGTAATTCAATGTTTTTTTTTTTCCTTTAAAATTTTATAAAACTTATTTGATGTGTTTAAATCATTCAAAAGTCATAATTTAAAATGATACAATAAATTCAAAATACTATTTTAAAAAAAATATTATTATCACAATCATTAATATTCGAAATTTTTTAATAAAATAAAAAATGTTATGAATTATTGGAATCTCTATTAATTAGTGGAGGCTCCACTAATTATGGATTTATGTGAATTATTAGAAGATTTTTATGGATGTCCACCATTTAGTGGAGACACCACTAATTGAGCTTAGTTGAAGATGATGTATGCCATGATGTATTCCACTAATTAGAGCTCTATAAATAGAGCTATTGTCTAAGTTTGTAATACACCATCATTTTGTGAAAAAAAGATTAGTGAAAGAAATATTAGAGAAAGAATTGTGAGAGAAAGAAAGACAGAAGTTTGAAGAGAAATTCTTGTGCTAAGAATAGTTAGAATTTTCTTAGTGTGTAGTGTGTAGATTTTATTCTAACACTACCCTAATTTTATAACACGTTATCAGCACGAGACTCTACCGAAGTACTGAATGTTATAATCACGGTAGTACTATTGAAGTGTTCTTGAACAAAAGAGGAAGGTAAGTACTTATTCTATTTGATTTTGTATCTACATGGCAAATCTTACCAAACTCGAGTTCGCAACTCTTGATATTATTGGGAAAAACTATTTATCTTGGATACTAGATGCTGAAATGCATTTAGCTGCAATGGGTCTGGAAGATACCATTGTAGAAGAAAATCCATCATCATCACAAAATAATGCTAAAGCTATGATTTTTCTCCGTCATCATCTTCATAATGACTTAAAGGTTGAATACCTTACCGTGAAAAATTCACTTATTTTGTGGACTAATTTGAAAGAAAGGTTCGATCACCAGAAGATGGTCGTCCTTCCAAAGGCACGGTATGACTGGATGCATTTGCGATTACAAGATTTTAAATCTATTAGTGAGTATAATTTTGCTATTTTTAAAATTAGCTCGCAGCTAAAACTATGTGGAGAAAATATTACTGATGAGGATATGTTAGAAAAAACTTTTTCTACTTTTCATGCCTCGAATGTGCTCCTGCAGCAGCAATATCGAGAAAAGGGATTCAAGAAATATGCAGAATTGATATCTTGTTTTCTCGTAGCTGAGCAAAGTAATGAGTTATTAATAAAAAATCATGAAACTCGACCAATAGGTTCTACACCATTCCCGGAAGTGAATGATGTTAGAACTCGTAATTTTGGTCCTGGAAGAGGTCGTGGTCGTGGTCGTGGATATGGCCGTGGCCGTGGACATATATATAGTCGTGATAAAAATATTCATTATGATCGCAACAGTCAAAATAAAGTTACGAGAAATAATGACAACCACCAGAAGTGGCCAAAAACTAACGTGAAAGGAAAAGGAAATGATGTTCCTAAAAATTATGAAGATAAATGTTATCGCTGTGGTATAAAAGGTCATTGGTCTCGTATCTGTCGTACTGCAAAACACCTTATTGATCTGTATCAGGCGTCTATTGAGAAGAAAGGCAAAAATGTTGAAATAAATTTTACTCTACAACATTCTCTTCATGATAATAATGATATCAACCTTGACGATGTTGATGTAATTCATTTAGTCGTGGCTGATTTCTTTGAGCATCATGAAGGAAGAATTGAGCATTTGATTGGTGATGAAAGTGTTCAAAATAATTAAAAGTTTACTTTTAATATGTTTCTTTTATATTTTATATTTTTTTTGGCATTGTAATAGTACTTATCGTTTAAGGTTTTTATTATTTGAGTATTTACATTTATAAATATTTTGTTATGCCCAGATGGCTATTTTTCCGCTTACTGGATACACAAATGGCATTGAAGATATATGCCTAATTGATAGTGGTACAACACACACCATATTGAAAGATAAAAAATATTTCTCTTACCTGCAGATGGGAGAAACAAATGTTAATACTATAGGTGGTAGTGTAAAGTTGATTGAAGGTTCTGGAAGAGCTAATATTGTATTACCCGGAGGAACAAATGTTGTTATTCCTAAAGCGTTATTTTCTTTAAAATCTCGAAGAAATTTATTAAGCTTTAAAGATATTCGCCGAAATGGATATTACATTGAAACAATGGAAGAAAATAGTTTTGAGTATCTCTGTATTACTCAAATAATGTCGGGTAAGAAATCTATATTAGAAAAGCTACCATCTCTTTCTTCTTGCCTATATAGCACAAAAATCCATGCAATTGAAATGCATCATTCAAGAAATCGAAATTTACCGATCCTCGTTACATTTATCATTTGGCATGACCGTTTGGGTCATCCAGGAGCTATTATGATGCGAAGAATAATTGAAAATACGCATGGTCATCCTTTGAAAAGTCAAAGAATTTTGACATCTGATAAATTTTCATGTGCTGCATGTTCTCGAGGGAAATTGATTATTAAACCATCTCCAACAAAAGTGGAGTTTGAGTCTCCAGTATTTTTAGAAAGAATTCATGGTGATATATGTGGACCAATTAATCCACCATGTGGGCAATTCAGATACTTTATGATTTTAATTGATGCATCGATCCGATGGTCGCATGTTAGTTTATTATCAACTCGCAACCTGGCGTTCGCGAGATTGCTTGCCCAAATAATTCGCTTAAGAGCGCAATTTCCAGATTATCCGATCAAAAGGATCCGTCTAGATAATGCTCGGAGAATATTCCTCCCAAGCTTTTGATGCTTATTGCTCGTCAATTGGCATTACTATTGAACATCCAGATAGCTCATGTTCATACTCGTAATGGTCTAGCTGAATCATTCATTAAACGGTTACAATTAATTGCTAGACCGTTATTAATGAGAACAAATCTCCCGACAACTGCTTGGGAACATGCTATTTTGCATGCTGCAACACTTGTACGCCTAAGGCCAATAAGTTATCACAAATTTTCTCCCTTACAATTGGCTTTTGGTTCCGAGCCAAATATAGCTCATTTGAGAATTTTTGGGTGTGCTGTATATGTTTCAATTGCACCAAACCAACGTACAAAGATGGGTCATCAAAGAAGAAAGGGGATCTACGTTGGATATGATTCTCCCTCTATTATCAGGTATGTTGAACCCCTGACAAGAGATGTATTCACAGCAAGATTTGCTGATTGTCATTTTGATGAATCATTATTCCCTAAATTAGGGGGAGAATCAAAATAGTATAAAAATGATCTTGATTGGACAACATCATTAAATTATCTTGATCCGCGCACAAGCGCATATAAACTTGAAGTTCAAAAGATAATTCATTTGCAAAGTATTACAGACGCTTTTGTTGACTCCACAAGAATTACAAAATCGCATATTCCAGCTATAAATGCTCCTATTCGAATTGAAGTTCCAGCAGAACAAAATATTATACATATAGCTGTTGAGTCAAAAACACGCCAGAAGCGTGGCCGACCTCTTGGTTCTAAAGATAAAAATCCTCGAAAGAAAAGAGGATTAACTGATCCAGAAGATCATATTGAAGAAAAGAATGATAAAGATCAAGAGAGAACTGATGACAAAGAACCAGAAATTGATGAAAGTAACACTGAAATTTCTATCAATTATATCACTTCCGGTAGAAGTTAGAATCGGATAGAAACTGTTATTGATAATATATTTGCATACAATATATCTCTTGATGTTACACAGGATAATGATGATCCCGAACCAATATCGCTTGATGAATGTCAGCATAGAAAAGATTAGCCGCAATGGAAAGATGCGATTCAATCGGAGTTAAATGCACTCGACAAAACGTGAAGTCTTCGGACTGCAGTCCGAACACCGTAAGGTGTAAAACCCGTTGGCTACAAATGGATATTTGTGCGAAAGCGCAATGAAAAGAGTGAAATCGTTCGATATAAAGCGCGATTAGTAGCCCAAGGTTTTTCACAAAAACCAGGTATTGATTATGATGAAACTTATTCTCCCGTTGTTGATGCTATTACACTCCGATATATTATCAGCTTGGCAAGACATGAAAAGATAGATATGCGCCTATTAGATGTTGTCACCGCTTACTTGTATGGAAATTTAGAAAATGATGTTTACATGAAAATCCCCGAATGATTTCATATGCCTCGAATCATATAAACATTATCCTCGTGAAAATTACTCCATCAAGTTGCGTAAATCATTATATGGCCTGAAGCAACTGGGCGCATGTGGTTCACACGTCTTAGTGAATATTTATTGAAAGCGGGATTTAAAAATGACCAGGTATGTCCATGTGTTTTTATTAAGAAATCTGGTTCTAAATTTGTGATATTAGCTATATATGTTGATGATATTAATCTTATTGGAACTCCTAAACAGCTCCAAGAAACAATTGATTATTTAAAAAGAGAATTCGAAATCAAGGATTTTGGTAAAACCAAATTTTGCCTTGGTTTACAAATTGAACATCTGAAGAGTGGAACATTTATTCATCAATCAACATATACAAAGAAAAGTGCTAAAAAGATTTTACATGGACAAAGCACATCCATTGAGTATTCCAATGATCGTCCGATCATTAAATGTGGATAAAGATCATTTCCGACCTCAAGAAAATGATGAAGAACTCCTTGGTCCTGAAGTACCATATCTCAGTGCAATTGGTGCATTGATGTATCTTGCTAATAATACACGACCTGATATTGCTTTTGCTGTCAATTTATTAGTAAGATTTAGTTCTTCGCCAACACGACGACATTTGAATGGAATTAAACAAGTCCTTCGATATCTCCAAGGTACAATTGATCTCGGATTATTTTATTCAAATAAAACCAGTCCAACATTGATAGGTTATGTATATGCTGGTTATTTATCTGATCCACAAAAGCACGTTCTCAAACGGGCTATCTATTTACATGTGGAAATACTGCTATATCATGACGTTCTACGAAACAATCTATAGCAGCTACTTCTTCAAATCATGCTGAAATTATAGCCATTCTTGAAGCAAGTCGAGAATGTGTATGGCTAAGATCCATGATTCATTATATCCGAGAAAGTTGTGGATTATCATCAATCAAAAATATTCCAACTCCTCTTTATGAAGACAATGCAGCTTGCATAACTCAATTACGAGGAGGATATATTAAAGGAGATCGGACAAAACATATTTCACCAAAATTCTTCTTTATTCATGAACTCCAGAAGAAATGTGAAATTGATGTGCTACAAATTCGGTGATGTGATAACCTCGCAGATATTTTCACGAAAACTTTACCGACTGCAACATTTGAAAAGTTGAGATATAAAATCGGTATGCGTCGATTTAAAGATTTAAAGGAATCATCTCATCAGGGGGAGTAATAAACAAACATATAGAATAGTGTACTATTTTTTCTTCACTAGATTTTTTTTCCCACTGAGTTTTTATCTAGTAAGGTTTTAACGAGGCATATTCTTTATGTAATGGATGGACATCCAAGGGGGAGTGTTATGAATTATTGGAATCTCCATTAATTAGTGGAGGCTCCACTAATTATGGATTTATGTGAATTATTAGAAGATTTTTATGGATGTCCACCATTTAGTGGAGACACCACTAATTGAGCTTAGTTGAAGATGATGTATGCCATGATGTATTCCACTAATTAGAGCTCTATAAATAGAGCTATTCTCTAAACGTGTAATACACCATCATTTTGTGGAAGAAAGATTAGTGAAAGAAATATTAGAGGAAGAATTGAGAGAGAAAGAAAGAGAGAAGTTTGAAGAGAAATTCTTGTGCTAAGAATAGTTAGAATTTTCTTAGTGTGTAGTGTGTAGATTTTATTCTAACACTACCCTAATTTTATAACAAAAAAGTTAAAATTAAAAAATTTTATATTTATTTTTTAAAAATATTTTTGAATTTTTTATATAATTTGTTTAAAAGTAAATTTATATCCCAAGTCAATCCAAGGATGACGATGTGCGGTGCAGAGTTGAAGTGGATTTGGGATTGTGTAAGTTGGTGCACAACTAAGTTATTGTTAGAAAATTAGGGTAGTATTAGAATAAAATCTACATACTACACACTAAGAAAATTCTAACTATTCTTTGCACAAGAATTTTTCTCTTTCTTTTCTCTCACAATTTTCTCTAATCTTTCTTTCACTAATATTTCTTTCACAAAATAATGGTGTATTACAAGCTTAGAGAATAGCTCTATTTATAGAGCTCTAATTAGTGGATTACATCATGGCATACATCATTTTCACTAATCTTAATTAGTGGTGTCTCCTTTTTTTAACTAAGACTAATTAAATATCTCCTTTTTTTTTTCACTCTTCTCGGTACCGACTTTTCCTCTTCCTCTCTTGTCTTTTCTTCTCCTCCGACCCTCTACCTACTATCTACCTCTTCTTCTTCCTCATACAGATATATATATATATATATATATATATATATATAAATATATGTATCGATATATATCTCTGTTATCAGTCATTAGTCAATATAAAAAATAAAAATCACAAAGTAGATATGGAGACTCGTAATTCATTTGAGACATGGTCAAATTTTGACTCAGTTTCTGCAGCAGATGTTGATGTATTTTCCTTTCCAAACCAACCGCTTCTGCCTAATTCGAACGCAGAAGATTTTGATATGTTTTCCTTTCCAAACCAACCGCTTCTGCCTAATTCGAACGCAGAAGATTTTGATATGTTTTCTTTTCCAAACCAACCGCTTCCTCCTAATTTCAGGTGAGATACCTTTGAGGGCTTCCATTTGTTTTTAGTATGCTTGATAATGAAATTAAACTCTCTTTTGGTTTGTTTTTTATGTAAATCAGTGGAAGTTTTGAACATACTCGCTTTGGACCAAGTTGATCCGCCCCTACAAGAGACTACTTTTGATACTGTTCCTCTTGATGCTATTCCTTTGAATGAGGATATGCTTGTGCATGATCCTTTCTACTCTCTAATGGATTTTGAACAAAGTCAGAATATGTTTCCAGGCTATTATACATTTAAACATGGATTTTGAATGGTATTACCTTTACTGATATTATTTTCTTTTTCTAGGAGAAATAATGAGTGGTCTTGGCAACGAAGTCGGAGTAAGTACTCATGAAATGCATAATATCGAAGTTCAAGATATTATTGCAGACAAAATTCCTGGGGAGAAGAAGATGATTAAGAGGCAGAGAAAGAAGAAGGGCAATAACTCACAGACACTATCAAGAGAAACAATTTCGCAAGATTTTTACCTACCAATCAAGAGCGCAACCAAAGAACCGAATATTGGCATAACCCGTCTCAAGAAAAGATGTAGGGAGTTAGGAATTCGCCGATGGCCTCACAGGAAATTGGTGAGCTTGGAGACTATAATCAAGAATGTTCAGGTTCTCTCTCATACATACTTATAATTTACAAGTATGAAACTATGAAAAATTTATAAGTAAATAACCGATTATATCACTTCGATTTACAGGAGATGCAAAATAAAGAAGAAGGAGGACATATGGCTGAGAAGAAGTTGAAAGAAGCCATTGCGATATCGGAATGTGAAAAACAGCTTGGTGGAAGAAAGTCCTAATACGCAGCTAGAGGACCAAACACGTAAATTGAGACAAGCATGCTTCAAGGCCAAATATAATAAGAAATTTAATTATAATAAACTTAAGGAGATCATAAAATCTCAATACTCATTTCGCAGTAATTTTACGGCTAATTCTGCTGCTAGTCTCGATGCTGGCTCAAAGGGGAAAGAAAAGGAGGAGGATGTAGAAAAAGAGGAGTTGAAGTCCATAATTACTATTTGTTTGTCTTCCTCTAATGTAAATATTGAAAAAGAACAATTACAAACCTTCATCTTACATTTGTCAGCTCAATTACAAAAGAGCAACTATAAGCATGTATCCTCAAGTTCATATGAACACTAGTGATATGAATAAAAGATGTGATGCTTATTATTAATGGAAATATCTTTTTCCCTTATTATCTTTTCTCGTTCCACTTCGGTGGCCGTATTTCTCTCGTGATGAGGGAAATATCGAGTGTGTCCATGACCATAACCACGGCCACTGCCACAACTACGACTATAATGATGGCTTCTGTTGGAGCCAACAACATTCACTTCTGGAAGTGCTGTTGAGCCAGTTCATCTGGCTTCATGATTTCTCAATAATAACTCATGTTAAAGCTGTCAAATTTGGATACCCTTTTTCTCGATATTGTTACTGTAGAACATGAAAAGTGGAGAATGTCTTCTCCAATATAACTTCATCAGTAACTTTTTCTCCGTAAAATTTTTAACTAAAATGTAGTTTTATACATCACGGAGTTCACGATTTTACAATCTTGTAACTTCAGGTGCAACCATTCATACCGTACAGTGGGTAGTACGACCATCTTCAGGTGGTCAAATCTTTCTTTTTATCCACATGACATATGGATCTCCTTTTTTTTAGCATTTAGATGCATTTCGTATGACATATAATTTTTTTTTTCAGAAATATCAAGGGCTACAAATTCGAATTTAGCGAGATCAATAAATGCGTACCTGTCTTCTAGCTTTAATAACGGTAGAGACTCGTACTGATAACGTGTTATAAAATTAGGGTAGTATTAGAATAAAATCTACATACTACACACTAAGAAAATTCTAACTATTCTTTGCACAAGAATTTTTCTCTTTCTTTTCTCTCACAATTTTTTCTAATTTTTCTTTTACTAATCTTTCTTTCACAAAATAATGGTGTATTACAAGTTTAGAGAATAACTCTATTTATAGAGCTCTAATTAGTGGATTACATCATGGCATCACAAAATAATGGTGTATTACAAGTTTAGAGAATAACTCTATTTATAGAGCTCTAATTAGTGGATTACATCATGGCATACATCATCTTCCACTAATCTTAATTAGTGGTGTCTCCACTAAATGGTGGACATCCATAAAAATCTTCTATAATAATTCACATAAATCCATAATTAATGGAGCCTTCACTAATTAATAAAGATTCCAATAATTCATAACAGTTATAAATATTTTTAACAATTATATAAATATTATATATAATATAATAATTATATAAATATTATATATGATTATATAAATTTCACGATGTGGTTTTATTGAAAAATTTTTAGACATACAATTTCGTGTTACAACATCAAATTTTATAATTTTTAATCTAAGTCATCAAATGCGCGGCCCAAATCCGTTGAAGCACAGAAGAGTCCTTGAAACCTTTAGCTTTCGGTGGTTACCCATGCACTACTACACGTGTCAACATTTCGGCACTGACAATCAATGGACAGACAGAGACACCCGTGACCGTGAGTAATTTTATCACATTCCCCCAACTAATCCCATATTTCTCCATCTTCTTTTTTTTTTTTTTAATAATATTAAGAAAAGAAATAAAAGAGTTCCAAATAAGAAATGCATTTTAACTAATTGAAAAAAATTTTAAAAAGTTGGTTTGGTCATGCATAATCCATTTTTGGGCTATCAATTACCCAATTATCTCTAAATAATATCGTTTTTTTTTTCTTTTTTAATAATATTAAATAATACGGAAAAAAATAAATAAATAAAAAATATATATATATATATACTTTAATTAATTAAGCCATCATCTTATCATAAAATAAAATTTGAAAAGTTGGTTTGGTCATGCATGGACCATTTCTTGATTATCTATAACACAGTGAACACAAATTTTTGAAGTAATTAGCTGTAGATGATAATGAAAGAATGAGAAAAAAGAAGGACCACTTAGAGAATCGTAAAGAAAACATATTCCACCTGCACCAGCTAATGATTTTGTACATGTAACTCTCATCCACTTCTTTAATGGCTTCTCTCTATACATTATTAATTATTCCTGTTCAGTGTTCACCTGGTATAGGATAAACTGTACATGGTACTGATATCAGTGACAACACATAGTACTGTTTGTGCCCTGCAGAATCAAAGCAAACATTTCTTGATGATGAATGAATTTGTCATGGGATGATTGCTAGATGTGTCTTTGTGTTTCTTGAAAGTGAAAAAGAGCAAAAAAGATTTCTTTTTTCTCAATGGGTCGGTTCCCAATGCCCTGTGTCTCTTCTCTGACGATTCAATCTTTTTTTCTGCTTTTGGATTTTTGCTGGGAATGCCAATTTGCTTTTGGTTATCATCTTTATCTCCTTCAGCACAGCTTTCTCTTTTGTTTCCGCTTTTTTTTTTCTTTCTTTCACTGTCTAGAAGGTGCTTTTCTTGCCTCAATGGTACTGATAATTTCTTTATGGAGAGTTTTCAATTGAAGGACATGTGTGCCTTTGCATGGTTTTCTCTCTTTCTTGATGATATATTTGTTTCTTCTCTCGTTCACTTTTCCTCCCGGCTCAGCCACCTGTAGGGTGTCAGTCAGCCATGGTTGTGGCCTTTTTCATTTCTGTATGTATTTTCCTTTTCTTTCTGCAACGTTTCCTTTTTGTTTTTGCTCAGAGATAGCTGTAATGAAAAGACAATTCTTTCCCCAGAAAGAACGAGTCTTTCAAGAAGTTAAATTTTTTCTGAGCAATACTCTTGTTTTTTTTCTTTTTTTTCAAATGAAGTTCTTCTCTTTCTCAAGAATTCTCCATCTCTATTATGTGCTGAACTATTCTTATGGGATTTTATGGTTGATTTTGCAGTCCATGGAAGATGAATCTGAAAACAAATGTGGGTTATAGTTTTGAATGGTTGGTTGAAGCTTGAAACTCAATTTCCACAGTTTGGAGAGGAATAGTTATTCAGCGCACCCGACCATAATCACCAGTAAACGCTTCATTAATGCTTATACTTTCTGAGTAGCCACTTGAAAAGGGTTCGCTGAATTGGGAAAGAAGATGGAGCTTCATGTGGTTGCGGTTACAAAGTTTGTTGTAATCACATGATGTATTCAATAAAGTTTTCATAGTTTGTGAAGTGTCTTCTGCTCTTAAAATCAATGCTTATTTGTGGAAAAGAGATGGAGCCTTTGGATCAAAAGTCTCTGGAGAGAGTAGTTTCACAGAAAGCTTTGCAAATGGGCAGCTCATTTCCTTGTAAAGTTTGTGTGATGGGTTTCCTCTGTGGGGTTTGTCTTGCTTCATTGTTTCTGGCTGCTCTTACTTCCTTTGGTGCTTTTCAACTTGGAGGCAGTTCATTCTCAACGTTTTCGCCTGGATTTTGGATATCGGATTCTGGTAAATGTGAGTTCCATTTTTCAGTTATTTTTCTTCTGTGATTCATCAGCCGAATACTATTCCTGTTTCTGTCTCCCTTCAAGAACTATGATTATATATGTCCTAATTTGTCCGAAAAGAAACAAGAAGAAATTGAAGTGGATTAGTTCTATGGTTTGTACTTGAAGTAACCTAAAGTTGGAATGATTACTAAATAGAAAACTAAAGCACCAAGTTTCCACATAAAGAGATAACCTCTTTTTCTTTTTCCATCTAGAGCTTCCTTGAAAAGCAATTCTCATCACTACATGGGACTTGCAAGATAGATGGTGTTGCCCGGACAGAGTCCTGTTAAAGTTTCCAATTCTAAAGAAATAAAGAACTCATGATTGTTGATAATTCCATGTCGATAAAGATCCACAGCTGAAGAACAAATTAAGAATCTAGTTGCTTAATTCTGGTTCAAAATTCTGACATGGAATTTTCCAGTAATGTTCAAGCTTTTTAGTTTGTCCAATATTTTCCTTCTTTTCCTGATTACCTGATTTTGTGGAGTTCTAGAAGAAAATAGGTTTCTTTTTTAAAAATAAATAAATGATGATCTAACTTTGTATCAGAGGCTATTGAATCACTTCCTGTTGCATGCATGTGAGGGATGTAGGTTGTAGAGACGGTGGTATAAGCCATTGATGTGCATGCTTATAAAATCTTGTGGGAAATGGTTGTTCTGGCAGATGCTGCTATAGGTGGAGACTGCAATACTGCACAAAAGGAAAGCATCAAGTATGCACAGCAAACCACCATTCCTGGAATTGATGAAAGAGTTTCAAATCTTTATTCAGTTTGGAGTGACTTGCTAAGTAAAAGGATGAATGAAGAAGATTCCTTAACAAGAAGCAGCAGAGTAGAGGGATCCAGTGTACCAAAAGCTCCTCACTTGGAGAACTGTAAATTGCAAGTAGAAGTAAATCATCGTCTTGATACCAGAATTGAGAACCAAAGGTTCCCCTCTTGGACAATTTGGAAGGGGATGTTAGATCATTTCGAGCCATTGGCATCTGCTGAACAGCAAATTTACAGTAAACATCCATCAGTGTCTGATGGAGCTTATCCTCCTTGGGTATGTATCACTGCAGAAGAAGATTCGATTCCTTTTTACAGAAAATTTGGCATTATTTGAAATTGATGAATCCTTTAAGTACCTTTTGCTGAATGCCAGTATAGCGTTTGCCTGCTCAAAATGTCAAATAACAAAAATTGAATATATCAAGGCAAAACTAGACAAAGATCTTCAAGCTTAACCTTGAACAAGTAATAATGAGAAGATAAAACCATATAGAAAGATCAACCTTCAGACAGAGAGAGAGAGAGAGAAAAGACTGCTGTTAATTGAACTGCTTTAATTCTATCTTTGTCTTGCCTATTGTCTTGTTGCTTGTGGAAATGTAATTACAGAAGAAATTTCATTTAGGAAAACCAAAGATTTTTTGGTTACATTCTACCTGGTTGATAAAAATGGAAGCTGAGATATTTGGAAGACATTTGTTCATGCAATTAGACTCACAAGGGTCAAAAGTGAGGAATTTGCTCTATTTAAACTTGCAGTTTGCATGTCTAGCTTTTTTGAATTCACGTGTAACCATGTGCTTAACTCACTTGTATGTTCTTTATCTGTAAGTAGACACCATTTATGTTACTTAATCTCTCAAGTTTTAAGCAAAAGGGAATACTTTAGATAAGAAATGAAAGTGATAGTGAAATTTTCTGTTCTTTTCATTCCTCTCTTTGAAACACAAGACACGGGGTTTTTGACTGGGTTTGAGGTGCTATGAAAAATACTGTAATGCTGGCTTCATGCTGTGAATTAGTTAAAGCATTGATTCAGGTTCTTATACTAAAAGTTTAATTTATAGCTTTGCTTCAATATACAATCCTCTGTAGATCACTGGATCAGATGAGGAGAACTATCCTTTGACAAGGAGAGTGCAACGTGATATTTGGCTGCATCAGCATCCACCAAACTGTAGAGATCCAAGCATAAGGTTTCTTGTAGCTGAGTGGGAGCGAATACCTGGATTTGGTATTGGAGCGCAGTTTGCTGGAATGTGTGGTCTTCTTGCTATTGCAATAAATGAAAACAGGGTACTTGTAACAAACTACTACAATCGAGCAGATCATGATGGTTGTAAAGGTGCCTGTCATAAAAAGTACTGAGATAAGCTTATTATGTGATATTTTGATTTCATATACACAACCTTCTTGTTTCTATGCAAGTTCTAGTAATAATCCTAACCCTTGTTGCCTAATTGATACTGCCATATAGTCAAGTTATGGAAGTCTTTCATGCATTGCAGGAATAGTTGAAATGGGCATGGCTGCATAACTTTTATTTTCATTACACGGTTGCATTGAAGCATTTGACAAGAACGCATTCGGTTGGATATCATTGTTAATTGCAATTGGCATTGACATCTTCAATGTGCCTGTGAAAAATATCCAGCTTGTCCCAGATAGCATTCTCTTTGAATAATGAATTCTGCATTAGAGAAGTTCCCGAGTACTACTTTTAATATCAATTTGGTCTCTTGTTCTTTTAGGTTCATCACGCTCTAGTTGGTCTTGCTACTTCTTCCCAGAGACATCCCCAGAATGCAGGGAACGTGCTTTTGAGCTTCTAAAAAGCAAAGAAGCATGGGAGAAAGGAATTATAACTTTGAAAGAAAATTATACTTCTAAAGAAATATGGGCAGGAAGGACTCCTCGGCAAGTTTTAAACATGTCACTTTCATTTGCAAAGTATATGCATATAGACGAAGAGTTCATTGATTTTTTGTGTTGCTTCAGGACATGGGGCAACCCTTGGAGTTATATGCAACCAACCACAGATGTCAATGGGAGTTTGATAGCTTATCATCGCAAAATGGACCGAAGATGGTGGCGGGCACAAGTATGCATTAATCATTGTATATCTTTCAGTTGGGAAGTAACGGTGTTTTTCAATGTTATAACTCACAATCTTATGAATAGTGCTGAAGAATTTTACAATTGTATGTCTTTCTAGTTGCTTTAGTTAGCCAGCTGATCTATCAGCAAGCATTGATGTCATCTCATGAGTTGAGATGAAAAGAGAAGAGAATACCTCGATAACTTATCAAATCATAGGAGTCCAATAGAGGGTGATGAAGAGAGAATTTTTTACGTAATAGATATAAGCAGAACTCCCTTTTTACCTAGTTACCAAAGAAAAGCAGTCAAAATTCTACTTCATTGTCCCCTTTTTTCTTGATTATTATTTCCCATGTAACATTTGAGAAAATCAGTAAGACATGATGCATGGAGTTAACAATTGTATTCTCTACACATTACCAAATTACTGAGCCATCATATATCCAATCATGTTATTTTCAGGCACTGCGGTACCTGATGAGGTTCCAGTCTGAGTACATGTGCAACTTGCTAAATATTGCACGTCATGAAGCATTTGGATGGGAAGCTGCAAAAATGGTTCTTGCAACTCCAGCTGCAGATCTGCAAGAGGTTTCTAAGTGCTAATCTTTTAATAAAAGAGTCCATGAACAATAGGTCCATAGTCATGTAGCTAAGCAATATACTGAGTACTTTTCATTTCAACAGGACGCTGTGGAGAAGGCCAGTTATGACATAGAAAAATATGTATGGTCAAATCACAAACCTTGGATTCCACGGCCTTTGTTGAGTGTGCATGTAAGAATGGGAGATAAGGCATGCGAAATGAAGGTGGTCGGATTTGAAGAATACATGCATCTGGCCAAACGAATCAGGAGGCATTTCCCTCATCTAAACAGCATCTGGCTTTCAACTGAAATGCAGGTGTTAAACTTCTCTCCTCAAATTATTTTAATCCCTAATATGTAAATAATACTATTTATCTTTGAAATTCGGATCATTAAAGTTGCAGTCTTTTATTTCCAGGAAGTCATTGATAGATCAAAGCTATGCCCTGGTTGGAAATTTTACTACACCAAGGTGACACGCCAAGTGGGGAACATGACTATGGCAACTTATGAAGCCAGCCTGGGCAGAGAAACAAGCACCAATTATCCCCTGGTTAATTTCTTGATGGCCTCTGAAGCTGACTTCTTCATCGGAGCATTAGGTTCCACCTGGTGCTTCCTAATAGATGGCATGAGGAATACAGGAGGAAAAGTCATGTCAGGATACTTGAGTGTCAACAAGGACAGATTCTGGTAGATCTCCTCTTAAACCTCATGGCTTTTAAGAGTTACAAAAACTAGAATGCCTCAGGGAAAATGCCCTATGCCCTGCATCTAGCACGATTCCTTTAGAAATGCAATCACGGAGCCACATTGGACTGGAACTTGAATGTTCATTTGTTCATAGAGGATTAGGCTTCGACGAGCTTTACTTTCAAGAGGTGAAATAGAAGAGAAGCGATACCTGTTTAATAGATAAGGCTCGGTGATGAAGTCTTCTTTTGTGAATTGAGTGTAAAATTTTGAATGTCATGTATATGTTCAAATGTATCATTTTGCTTCTCTACTAAAAAACATGTAAATTGCACATACACTAGCTTATCTAAGCATTAATTTGTTAATATATAATATAATCACCAATTTCATTGGAATTATAGTGTCCCCAAAAACTATGGACACCCGAGTTGCTTACCCTGTGGTATACAGCTGGGTTGGTCTGTCAGAAGTTCTATTTGCTTTAGTCTGCTACTTAATCTGCAATCTTTCTTTTAGCTCAAATGACCACCCATATGTCATATTCTTCTGCTGTGCCAGCATTTAAACGTGGACAAACCGCGTATCCTAGGGAGACAACGGTATGATGCTTTTATGTATAAGGATGAGCTAAGTTTTCTCCCGATGGCAGTAAAAGCGAGACAAAAATCAACCAAAAAAAGACGTTTCCTAAATAATTTCTTCATGGTAGTTCAGTTTTGAAATGAAAAGAAAACTCGTAATCATAGATATAGATACATTTGATGCACTGCAAGAAGAAATAGTAAAAAAAGAAGTCATACGAGGAAATGACGTTTTGATTTTCACATCAAATAAAATACAACAACTAAAGAAGATCAAGATCTTCCAATACAACAGACACAATCCTGTGAAACTCCTTGACATTCTGTTTACTCTAAGGGTGGTAGTAGGCTATGCGCGGACTGAGCCTCTTACCTCCTCTTTCATACAGGATTTTGAAGCAGCAAGGATTACTGTTTCTTCGCTATTCTTCAACATCTTCACTCAACTGACGTGTGTTGTCTGGATTTCTGGATGCATGCTTTTTGTGTTTCCTGCCCTTTGCTTTCTTGGCTTTCATCCGGCGTTTTTTCTCATTAGCATCAACCCAAGCATAGTCGGGTGGTATGTGGAAAGGATCAATGTCTTCCCTGAAGCTTTTGCTTTCACTATCACTTGATTGCCCACCACGGCTGCCTCTCATCCATGAAATCCAAGACGTGGATAACTCAGATTTAGCATCCTGGAAATGTGCAGGGCTGGAAGGAGGGGTGCAGAACTCCTCCGTGGGCTGCAGCTCCTCAAACTTGGTAAATGTTACAAGGACCCTAATGGTTGGTACTATAGGAATGGCAACCTGCAGCATGATAATCCATCATTCAGATAGGAACAACACAAACCTTATCAAAAGAAAACATAGTACAAATACAAGTCAAGACCTTAATCAAGGTAAAAATCAGCACAAAATTTTCAAACGAACTTGAGGAGAAAAGATGTAGAATCTTTGGACTCCTTAACTACTGCTACAAACTACAGCATCAATCTTCAAAAGTTTCACCCATGGACAAAATTTTGGTTTAACAAGAACCAAACAGAAATTCAGTAACAACTCAGCCAAAACTAGACTAAGGTCACAACTTTTAACCAAAACCAACTGGAAAAAAAAAAAACTCAATCAACTTTCTAGTCGTCTTCTTGATACAAAATCAAAACATCAACAAACTTCCCTGCATCCCACGCTATATGTTAAGAGTTATCACATTTTAGAAAGTTTTTTGTTAATCCAGAATCTTACCAATTGAAAAGTGTTTAGTCAAGACCAACTAGGTCTAGCTAAGGAACAACTTCAGGGACTTATTTGCTAAAACGCAGTTGAATGAAAATATTTTGAAAATTCATCCAAATAAGACTTCTATATACTCATGTTTTCATGGGTACTTCCACTCGATTCTTTCTTAGTGAGATCCGGTATAAAAACTGCACTGAGAGCGACACCATCAGGCTTTCTCCAGATTAGGATAAAATCACCAGTTACAAAATAGAGAATATACTACAGAGGTTGTTCTCTTCAGGATGCAAAGAAATTGTGGACAAGAATCTCTGAATCTCTCTCATATACACACACACATCAGCTAGGTAGGTTGGCAGACTCATAGTGAAGTCAGCTGACTCCAGTGGGTTCCCATTTAAATGCAATCTCACGAGGATAGCAGACCAAAAAAAAGAGAGATTTCAGGCCAGACAGAGGAGATAGGCAAAAGACCTAAAATATGGAGACAAGTGAAGTGAAGGAACAATTTGACTCAATACATGAGTAATTCTTTTTTGTTTATTGCAACAAAAAGATTATCTGAATCAGCTATTAAACTCAAAATGCCAAACTTTAATAGCTGGATCATGATCTCTACCAGAGATACCATGTGTTTATTCACCAGGGTTCAGTATCCCCAAGCAGGGGACCAAATGAAGCAATTAAGAATATACAAATCAAGAAGGTTTGAGAAAAAATATGAGGAAACTCAAATTCCAAGCAGATGCAGTAATTCCACAAGATTCCAATTTAATGTTGCTTTAGCATGTTCTTTTTGTAAGGGTAGTTTGGTAATCTTTCCCCAGGATTTATTAATGGGCTACTCTAGTGGACCTATGCTTTTTGAAATGAAATTTGCATGATGAATCACACTTAGCAGCAGTAAATATATTTGTTTAGCAAAGGTGCAGGAATACTTGGGCATTAAATTATGGGGTATGAACTACCTAAAAAGATTGCTATACCCTGCAAACAGAGAGGATAATAACCCTTTGCAAGTGAATCCACTCAAGTAATACCACCCTATACATTACCAACAGGACACCAAAATGAGGTCAAAACATAAGCTTGAGAAAGAATGTACAGAATTGACTAATTTGAAATTCAAACTAACTCTTTTAGGTAAAGAGTGCCCTACTATCTGGAATGTACTCTGTTTCCATTTCTACTTCTATCTATAGAGCAGTTAAACATTTCTTCACTAAAAATTGAGGATCGGGGCAGTCCTTTTTATTTAGTTTCATCAGCATACGAACAATGTGCTCCTCATTTTCTCGTTCTTAGAACTTAAATTTTGTTTCTTTATATGGAAAACCCAAAAATACTTCTTTACTAACAAGATCTGGCATTATCTATAACAACCAAACTTTACCATTTTTTTAAGATTCATCAAACTCAAATAGTATCGAAGAATCAAAGCATATTTCAGAAGTATAAAATCTGAAGTTCTTTGAGGAGTCTTACATCCACAAGTTGGCAAGATCAGTAGGACAAGAAAAGACTATTGAAAACAAAGTGTCAACAGATTATGAAAAAACATGAAAACTTTTCATTTTCATTTTTCAATTGCACTTGCCAGTTTCATATTGGGTATGTTCCATTTAAAAACTTATATTGTAGATAAAATTTATAGGTCTACATGAATGAGGCAGAATGCCCATCTGTAACATTTAGAGCTGAAAGTTTCAGAAAACCGCATAACGTCAAATCAAGAAGTCTGTAGTTAGCAGATTTGTACATCATTTTACAGCTTATACTAGAAGCCAAATACAGAAGTATTTACTAGCAGATTCATTTGCACATTTATCACCCTCCATCCACACACATTAGAATGGACAAAAGAAACCTGCATACAATTTGTTAACTTAGTTATCATGTCAAGGGACAACGGATTAAAATGGCACTACTGTGTGTACTAGTCAAAGGAAAAAAAGGAGTGATCTAGAAACAGCAAGTAGATTATAACACTAGAAATGAAACACAGCAAAAAAGAAAGGATCTGTAGCAACTTAGTATTAATAAATAAAAGAAGAAGGAAACTAATCTAGCTTTAAAGGAAGAAATATAAACTAGGAGGTCAGAAATGTAAAGTTATCAATCAGTAAATACCTTCACAGGAAATGTGCCAGGAGGGAGTTTTGTAGTCAGTAGCTCCCTCAATCTCCTAACTGCTTTCACCTTGTTGGCTAATATGTCCAACAGAGGTAAGAGCTCTTCAGTTTTCAAAGGGAAATCTGGCGTCAGCCAGAGAACCGGTCTTAAACCTTTTTTGTATTCACTTTCCGTCTTAGAATCACTAGAGGCCCCTTTCTTCTTTTTCTTCTTGTTGCTTTTGTCCTTGCTTTTCTTTTGATCCCCAGTATCCTCCTTGGGATGTTCAGATGTCAATTTATGACCGTCATTGGCTCTCTGCTTGCTCTCTTCAGGGGCCAACTTTGAGAACTTTTTTATTACCTTTGAGTCCTCAGGATCATCTCCTGTATTCTTTGATCCTTTCTTGTTCCAGCCAAACCAGCTTTTCTTTTCCTTAGAAGCACCATTGGCTTCAGAATTTTCAAATGAGTTCCCATCGTTTTCATGGCAATCCTGAGCATCAGGTTCCTCATCCTCCCCAAGACCATCTGAATTCCCCATACGAAGTGCAGAATCTAATTGCTTTCGTTCCTCAGCTGTTAATACATCTTCATAATCATCATTTTCACCACCATTAGCGAGCCTTTCATCCTCATTCACTGAAAAAAGTTCCTCGTCAGTCATAGCACCAGGAACACGCCTTGACTTCACGCTCACCATCACATGAAGCATATCATAGACTTTGGCCTTCCAAGATCCAACCATCTCACTTCTCTCCTGTCGCCTCCAGTTCAAATGGGGAACAAGCTCAGCCTGAGTAACATCAATTCCTGGCCTATACATGTTAGTTTGGGACATCAAGGCTACTTCATGGGCAACTTCAGCTTCTGATGGTTGTACACCAGCTCCTTCCAAAGCATTTGTAATCTCTTTCTCTTTGTGGGCAAGCACGATCAATGAACCAGAAGGTAAAGATATATTGCCATCATCTGAAGAATATCCCTCTCCAAGAAAAAGAAATGTTTGATCAGAGCGCTGAATTCGGAAGCCATCGAATCCTGCAAGTGTCATATCAGCACGCAAATTGGCACCCCGTTTCCAAATCCTATAGGTATCCGAAGGGGCAATTCTACCAATAAACGGTATAACCGAGCTCTCAAAATGAAAGGTTATCTCCATGTAAAAATCCCTTATCCTAGCCGCAGAGCCCACAATCCTAGGAAGCCTACGGCACCACTTAGCCCAGGCAAGGGGCTGATAATGTCTGGCAATGATCATAGCAATATGTTCTTCCCTAGTGCAGACTGCCTCCTGAAGTGCACTCCACCCATTCTCGTTCTGAAGACTCCAATCAGCACCAGCGGCCATCAAAATTTCAGCTGATATTGCGTCCCGGAGCCTAACAGCTAGGTGCAAAGGGGTCTCCCGGCCTGGTACGTCCCTACGATCAATTATTGCAGACACAGAATCCGCATCCTGCTCAGCAGCCAAAGACTCAGCTTCAGTATTCACTTCCCCAGCCTTTGCCAACCGAGGGAGAGCCAAGACAAGCTTTTTCAGTGCAACATGATCTCGCTTTGCCACAGCCAAATGTGCCGGACTGTGGGCATACCTAGTCCAATCTTCCATTGATTCGTTTTCCCCCTTGACTGTTCCTCCTTTCTTTTCTGCCAATTTCTTCAGCTACAATAAAAGTCCCCCGTTTCCCTCATAAAATCGAGCTTAAAAACATTCAAGAAATGTAGGGTATCATTCGCTGAAGAAAGGAGATGTTATATCATCTGGACTTTAAGCCTTCCCCTATCAAACCCAAGAAAAGCCTGACACACCGCAATCGTTCTTCTTCAACATTATAGATTCTCCGAGATGAAATGAATTCTCCAGTCGGGTCAGCTAAATACCAAGTCTCCTGATCTTAACTCTCCTCCCACTCAGCTCAGTTCTGAACTTCCAAGAAAAAGATTCAGAAATTTCAAAACCAAGAAAAAGCAAATCATAGAAAAAGAAAGAAATATCAAATCAAGACCAAGAATCGATCTACATCCAGCCCAATAACTAAACCCCACCCCACCCCACCCCACATAATCATAGGTACGAAAAAATTCACATAACAACAGAAAAAGACATTTACCTCAAGAAGCTGAAAAGAGACGGAGCTCAGAGCTGGATGTAGATGTAGAACGTAGAAAACGGATCGCAGTCGCAGAGATGGATCTCTCTCTAGTCTATAGCTTTCTTCCCTCTCTCTCTCTCTCCACACAGTAAGAGATTGGAAGAGAAAAAAAGAGAAAGAAGGAAGAAGGGGACGCACAGTTCCTTTTTCTTTGCTCTGCTTTGCTTTTGTTATTTCACATCCTCGTCATCATCATCAGCATCATCATCTACTGGGAGCACTGTACAGCGCAGATATGGCTGAGGCAGACGAGATAGAGATCGTAAAGTCAGACCCCGGTTTCCGTTCAAATTACGAGTGTACCGGGTGGGAAAATGCAGCAAGGGAGAACCAGTGGGGCAGAGAGAGTGGAATCTTGATTTTCTTCTCTCTCTAAAAGGGCTTGGGTCTAGTGGTGGTGCATGGGAGCGCTGGAGGTGATGGTGACCCCGCTAAGCTTGGCCTAGCAGCAGGGAATAGTCTAGTCTCGGTGTGTGAGGCCACGAGGGGGACATACCCTGCTTGTCACATCTTACTTTTTTCTTTTTTTTTTTTTTACTTCAATTCTTTAGAGGTGGAAATAAATAATTTTCTATGTTAATTTTAAAATATAAAAATATAATTTAATTAGAAAAAATGTGATATATATATATATATATATATATAAATAGATAACACAATTTTATTTTATTACTATTTATATAGAAAACGTATCAAAATTTATTAGAAAATTCTTAATAATTCTTTCAAAAGACTATATAATTATAATTCGTTATTAAGTATATAATTTATAATTTAATTAAAATAATAAAATAAGTAAATAAAATTTCTCTATAATCATTCTTTTAAGGAATTATATATATATATATAATATTTATTTTCTAGGTGTATTTGTATCTACTTTTTCTTTTGTAGGTCAAGTCAAGTGTGCCAATTCTGGTACATTGAAATAGACAAGTAATGACTTTTTAGAAAAAGGAAAAAAAAGTAATGACATTTGATTATTTGCATAATGGTATGGACAAATACTTTTATTTATGGTAGTAATAATAATAAAAAAAAACACACTAAAATTGCAAGTTACTCAAACTTAGCAATATGATAATTAAATTTCTACCAACTTAATTATTAACTACTGACTTGAACAATTATGTAACCTACTTTAATTTGTGGGCCCAATTAATGTATAATACACTTAATGTTCTTTCATTCATTATATTAGAAGTTAAACAACTATAAAAATTTAACGACAAATTAAAAAATTATTAAGTTCGAGTTAAAATAGTTGTTCAATTTATAAAATATAAATTTTAAAAATTTTATATTCATCAAATATTTTTATTTTAATTATTTTTATATACTTTATTATACCAAAAAAATATTTTTTAAATAATACATGTAATAATTATGTAACAACAAAAAAAAAAGTCAAATGTTAATACAAAAATGTATAGTTAAATGCTAATGCTAAAGAAAACATTGCTTTCAAATGGAATGGACCAATATATGTTTTTGTTTTCCTAGTTTGTGTAGTCTTTTACTAGGGAACCATCTTTCTGTGTGTGTGGGTTGGGGGGGGGGGAAGAGGGGTGTACGGGAGTACGTAGTATGCCTTCTAAGCAATATGACATTCACGTTTGTCTCTGGTCCATAAGGATTAAAATTCAAAGCCATTCTTATTTTGATATGTATAATATCAATATACATAATAATTTACAAATTATTAAATAATAAGATGATAATTTATATCGATATTTCTTATTAAAAAAAATTATAAATTATACAAATTAAAAATAAAAATAAACCCTTTTCGAAAAACTAGTACACCTTCATACCGTGAAGGTGGGAGGGACCTTTGGCTCTATAAAGTTTGAATCTTGATGGTGAAAATAAGTAGTAAGTATAAGAAATGATAGAATGAGGAGGAACTTTCACTTTCAATTTCAATTTGCATAAGAAGGGACCTTTGTCATGACTCACGAG
Organism: Voacanga thouarsii; assembly: GCA_026120185.1. Lineage (NCBI taxonomy): Eukaryota > Viridiplantae > Streptophyta > Magnoliopsida > Gentianales > Apocynaceae > Voacanga > Voacanga thouarsii. The sequence continues at coordinate 1,225,741 of JANUWF010001067.1, read as the reverse complement.
AAGAAGCCAGCCATCCCTCACGTGAAAATCAGATTTTGTATTGTACTAATCTGTGTTCTGGCTACTGCCTCCTGCCTTTTGCCTTTTGCTAGCCATTTTTTAATTTTCAATTCAATCCAATATTATTCAATTTTATAATATAAGTCATTTTAAATTTAAATATTTTTTTCACAATATAAATTATTTTATAAAAATTTATTTTTTTCGACTCTATCTTTCTCTACGGTCTCCCTCTTTCCACTAATTATAATCAAACTCTCTTTAATTACCAAAATAAATAAAGATTCGATTAAGGATATTTTTAGAAATTCAATAATTCTTATGCATAAGTATAAAATGACTTATATTATGAAACGAAAATAATATTATATAGCAAAATTATTGGTTAATTGTGTAGATATTTATATTCACCAAAATTATACTCCTATTCCCAACATAATTATTGGGCAGATTAGGCAAGAATTATTATAATTTTTCTGATATCTTTGTCAATAATTCTATCCTCTTATTGAATTTTATGGTGAAAAATTCAGAAAAACTCTTCCTCTAGTGTTATTTTCTTCTTCAATATATTTTTTCTTCCTTCTTGTTGCTCTTGCAATACACTATTGGAAGGTGGTAAATTGGTAATAGATAATCTGATTTATATTGGTTTTGTTTTTAATAAATTACTCAAAATTTAACTTGGGTTCTAATGAACTATTCAAGTTATGGAAGGACATAAATAAAATATAGTTGAGATGCCAAAATATTTCTCAATTATGCAATGGTTGACTTTTACTTCTCATATACTAGTTTTCTGTTATTCCTTGTTGTGTGTCTGATAAGTCATAGACTCTTTGATGATTAAAGCAAGAGTGTGAGCTTCTTTTCCTAGCATATGTAGATTGTATTTGGATTGGAATTCTTGTTATAATCTAAAATTATTTATTATTTTTTATATTTTTATTTTAACTCGTAACACATCATATTCTTTCTCTTTTACTTCACATTGGATTCTACTTGACTCTATATATTTAATACTATTTTTGATTCACAATAAATATCGTTTTGACTGAATTATTTTGTTGCACAATAACTGACTTTTTACAAAAAATTGATAGTATTTTATTTATTTATCCTCTAATACAATAAATTTTGTAATTTTTTATACATTTTATTATTTCCTACAAAAAAATGAATTAAACCCTTGAATAAGTATTGAGATATATAAAAATAAGTTATTTTGTACTCAAAGTTAATAATTAAGGGTATACTAATCATTTCCATTAATTTCTTAATATGTATGGAAATTTTTAAAAAGATACTTATTATGAATCGAAAGTAATAATTTTTTATTATATTCTTACAAATTCATATTAAGACTTCAATTGGATTATAATTCTCTAATTCTATTCAAAACTAAAATTTTATTTTAATTTAAATATATTATTATTATTTTAAATAATTTTCGTTTTCCGAAAATTATCATTTATTCATAACTTATCGGATAAAAAGTGTATTTTTAGCTAATTGAATTAGGACACGAAAACCGCAAAATTCAACAGGAAGAAAACAGATTATGGCTTTTCTCAAGTGATTTTCCTTGTGCCATATTGTTTGGCAGATTGCACAAAATGTTTGAAATCATTGCTAGCAATTTTGCAGGTTCCTGTTGGATTCCCAACAACCGCAGCTTGGTGGGTGCCTTTTGTTTTAAATACACATGCAATGCTCCTAATTAGAATACTATGCGTTTATGGTCCCAAACCCCATGTGGCTTGTGCTCTGACTGATACTTCTGTTTTTTTTTGTTTTGGCTTCATGGCTCCAGCCCGTTCAGTTTTTACACTATATTATAGAGTAAAGCTTTGGCTTCCCCTTTCTTCATTTCTGTATTAGTTTTGACTGTCCTCGAAAATTTTAGTATCGATTTGATCCACATGAACTTTATGCATTGAAAAATTGTATCTCGTACAGTACAATTTTTCAATATATATAATCTACGAGTCTTTGATGGCTAGTGTGGGGAAGAATTTCCTCCTTTTATGCTTGGTTCGCATAATAAAAAAAAGAAGGATAACTTTTACTTTTATCGGATAAAGTAAATGTAATTCACTTCTATTTTATTTGGTTAGGTAAAAAAAAAGTAAATAACAAATATTATATTGATTTGCGTCTCAATTTAAACATATTATTTTCTTAATTTACATGCTCTTAATTTTTTTTTAAATCAAACAATGTAAATCATTTATTTATCTCCAAATTTATATTCTTTCGTCAAGTTTACTGTGAGAAAGAGGCTGAAGAGAAAGGAAATAGCAAACTTGGACAGAAAAATGAAGAAATTCGAAAAGAGGACGGAACCCTTTCTTATTTGGAGAAAAAGAAGGAAGATTGAATTGAAGATTTACCTTAAACGAAAGGGACTTTTATCAACTCTTTGAATCTTCTCCTCAGTGAGGCTGGAAAGTTGGGTTGGTTTGAGTCTTTCTTTTCCCTTTCAAGAAGTCTTCACACGATGGGCTGTTGTCTTCAATAAGCCCTTTCAAGAATTCCTCATCGCCAATCCATCAAAAATGCAGTAACCAAACTAAGTTATAGATTGTACACAAATGTATGTATATATAAACAAATTTATAACTAATTGTATCGTTATATATAGAGACTCTTGCACATTAAAAGAAGATAGAAGTTCAAAAAAAAGAAACAAAGGCGGTAATAATCAATTAAGAATAGAGTTATGGATATCTCTTTCAATAATGAAAGGGACAAATTCTTTCACTATCATTTATATTTCTTTCCCTGAATTATTTCATATCCAATAGTAGTCTTACTAATCATTTGGTTAAAGATAACTTAAGATTATGTTAAAATATAGAATCCATCAAGTAGGAAGCACTCAATCCCGAATCCTAGAAAAACAAGGCATAACACATGTGTGAGTGATTTATACTCAGTGAGTCCTATGGGTGCTAGTGTTTTCTTAAAGAAAATAGAGAAAAAATGCTTATCACATTTTCCACCCTAAATAAATAAGAGAAGAGCTCGCGTCTGGCAGATGCGACTCCACTTTTTACCAAAATTCGAGGAGTGGTGAGGAGTTGACAAGCTCGCGTCTGCCATGGGACCTCGTGCCTTGCTAACTCGAGGTACCGCTTAATGTCTGCATCTGTTGTCCGTTTGCCCTATTTTAGTATCACCAACTTTTGAATTTCTTACAGAATTCACTAATGCCTTTAGGAAGATTTCATCATTGATTTGTTTGATTTTCAGCTAGAGAAAGAAGTTTAGTTCCCCTATCATGCTCATTCCGAATTCTTGTTGCATTATCTTAGCAAACATCTTTAACAAGGAATCATTAGTAGAATCTGATATTATAAATGAGAAGTAATTAGGAAAATGTTATTGATATCGTAATTCATATTATAAAATATATGTGGTATGAATGGTAATTAAGTTTCTAAAAAAGTTATTTACTTGATTTGGTGTGCCTAGAGTGCTTATAAGTGATAGAGGAATCATTTTTGCAACAATCAGTTGGAGAGAGTGCTAAATAGATTAGGTATGATGATTTAGTAGAGTGATAATTTTTTAAAAAAATATGAGTTAGTATCCATATCTAGGAGCGTAAACGAATCGAACTTTTATCGAATATGTTTAGGTTTGTTTCGATAAGAATTCGAATATAAACATTATATTTAAGCTCAAATTTTAAAGGAGTATAATTTGAATATCTAAGTATTAGACTTGAAGGCTCACTAATATGTTCGATTAATTAATTAATTAATATATAATTTATATAATTTATAATATACTATGTTATAAATTACTTATTTAAATTCGAATTTGAGCTTGAACTCGAATTCGAGCTTTCAAATTTATTATAATCAAATTTCAAATCGAATTCGAGATTTAAAGTATTTCAAACGAATCGAGCTCGAACTTGAATTTGAATCTTGTGTGAAAATAATAAAATTCGATTCGATTATTTTAATATTCGACTTGATTCGATTCGAATACATCTACCATGCTGCCTTTTGTTATGAGGAAGAGGGGGAAAACCCTCGAAATGGAAGAGAGCTTAGAGATTCTATCTCATATTCAGGAGCTTCGTTTTATTTAGAAAGATATAATACTACAGTTAGAAAATGAAAAACTCAAAAGCAAAAAGTATTTTTAGTATGATAATAGTCATGTTGATTTGTACTTTAGCATTATGTTTAGATTTACATTATGTTTGGTTCATAAAGGATGAAAGGAAGGAGGAAAGGAAAGGGAAGGGATAGGGAAAATTTTATTTTTATTAAGGAGAGTAAATATAATTTATTTATATTTTATTTTATTTTAATGAAAGAGAAGTAAATGATAAATATTATCTCGATTTAGATTTTAATCTGTTTAAATTTGAACGGATGTTTTACCAGGTTCTCTCCTAATTTAATTCTCATTTATCTTTTGTTTTTTTTTATAAATTTATATTCTCTTTTATCTTTTATCTATTTTTTTTTACCCCAATTAAACGTATATAAGTGAAAGTAGAGTAGATAAAAGGAAAGGATAGGAGATGAGAGGAAAGGAGAAATTTGTGGTGTGAGAGCCATGGTATGGACTATTAATGTGATAAGAGGCTCTGATCTTCCTTTGGGCAAAGGAACTCCTTACTGCATAATGCTCCAATAAAGATTTGGACATAAAATAATATTTTAGAAAATAATACATTTAAAATAAAAAATTTGAATATTTAATTTTATATAGAAGGAAGAGAAAATGTTTTTGGATATAAAGACATTATTGGATAACTTTATGTTTTCATGATACAATTCCAATTTATAAAATCAAATCGTATTTTTTAATATAATTTTTTTAAATAACTTTCCGAATTAGGAATTGAATTAAGGTAATAGTCATAACAAAATGATAATCAAAGAAGTTACGATTTCCTTACTATATCAAAAGTTTAATAAAAAGAAGTTATAAACTTATAGTTTAGAAAGAGTAAAAATATATATTTACTATATTTGATAAATTATTTTAGGTTTCAGTTTATTTTGCCAAAAAAAAAAAGCTTATATATTTTTCATTTTTATAGGAATATTTGTACCACCTTACCCATGGCAAGCGCGCACATATATATATATATATATATTAAGAATATAGAAGTCAATTTATATCATAAACAAATTTCTAATAAATCTTTCCCACCATAGTGCCAAACCCTCTTTGTTCACTACAATCTTCTTCCCTTTCAATGCAGAATTACCTCTAACTCCTTCCGGAATTTCCACCTTATCCTCTTCATTCCTCAAGCATTCCAATGCCTACACTCCCAAAACACCAACAAGGACAAAAGGCACTCCCATTACCGGACTATGCTTTTAGCAGTGTGAGATCTTCTGCGTCTGTTAAAAGAACCAATTTGAGGTTAAAGTTGCAGAGGGTTTTGCAATGACCCAATTTTGTGATAGGATGATTGAATTGTTCTGTGATAGGAGGCGTGAGAAAGAGAATGACAGGAAAGAAATGAGGGCTAGTTTGCGAGTTTTTTTTTTTTTTGCTAATTAAAGATTCAACCCTGTATTTCAGAAGAAATAGAAGAGAAGTATTCCCCTCCTCACTCAGTACAGGATTTGATTGGGAGACCAAAGTGGTTCTTCCATGATTACATAAAATAGCGGGGGGAAATGAGGGATGGGGGAAAATATCTAAAATAATTGTGATGTTTTGCCCATTTGGCAATTTCATGCGCATATATATTCCTCGAACGGGGGACATAAATAAACTGCCAATTATCTCTTTCTTTAAGCATATATTTCGCCATATCTGTGAATCCTTTTCCAAGTCATTCCTCAGCCGAGTGAATATCATTAATCGCCCTTATAACATTTAAATAATCATCTTCCAAGATGACCTTCTGAGCCTAGGAGCAGAAGCATCCCCAGCATAATCTTTCCCTATCCAAATCCAAAGGAGTTGTCCTGTATGGTTACGAAAAACGCACGCAGAAATCGCAATTCCTTCATGAATGATTTAAATTACGAGTGAAATGATTTAAATTTAATATTGTTTGGGAGATTGAAAAGAAAAAAAAAAGAAATAATTGTTGTATTATTTGGGAATTTGAAGAGAAAAAAAGAGAAAATTATTTTAAATTTTAAAAAAATTATATAAAATAATTATAGTTTAAAAGTGTGAATTTATATTCTAAGGAATATGAATTTAGTCACTCTAAAAAAACAATCAAAACCAAAATCCCAAATAAAAAACACACTGCACCCTCTCCACAACCGCCTATATTAATCAATTAAGAGCAGAGTTATAAATTAATATAGTGATAAGATTTTTTTAAAAAAAATGAATTAATATCAATGCTGCTTTTTGCCATGAGGAAGAGGGGAAAACCCCTCGAAATGTACCACTCATGTGTACATTAATTAATTTGATGGCTAATAAAGTTTCACTCGTATTTAATTAAAAAAAATAAGATTATGTTTAGATTTACTTTATGTTTGGTTCAGAAAGGGAAAGGGAAAGGGAAAGGGGAAGGGAAGAGAAGGGAAATAAGGACTTTTATTTTTATCAGGGAAAGTAAATATAATTTATTTTTATTTTATTTAATTACAATAAAAGAAAATTAAATAAAAAACATTATATTAATTTATATGTTAATATTTAAATTTAGACGGATATTTTATTGATGTGAAGGGAACCTTTCCTCCTGATTTATTTTTTATCTATCTTTCCTTCTTTTGTCTATTTATATTCATATTTATATTTTCTCTAATTCTCTTTTATTTTTTCACCCAAACTAAACATATACTGTGAGTGAAAGAAGAGTAGATAGATGAAGGAAAAGGATAAGAGATGAGAGGGTAGGAGAAATTTGTGGTATGCCCTATTAATGTGATAAGACTTGGCTTCAATGCTCTGATTTTCCTTTGGGTGGAAGCAAAGGAACTCCTCACTTCATAATGCTACAATAAAGATTTGGACATAAATCAATATTTTAGAAAATAATACATTTAAAAATAAAGTAAAAATATTTAATTTTATATAGAAGGCATAGACAAAGTTTTTGGATATAAACCAATATTGGATAACTTTATATTTTTCATGATGCAATTCCAGTTTCATAATTTCACTATCTTTTCTTAAAAGCAAGAAAATCAATTTGCATTTTTAACATAAAAATTATTTATATATTCTTCATTTTTATAGGAATATATGTAATAGAAAGAATAATTATTTTCATAAGCTTACCTATTAGGATTTGTTAAACTTTTATGAAGACGAATAAGAATTACAAGATCTAAATTTTGCATACAATGAAACTTGGACAAATTTCATGTTTCAAGAAGTGATTCTAGACAGATCTACATCGCCTTCCTTATCATATTAAAAATATGTATACATGAATGATTTAAATTGGCTTCGATTAAAATTATATATATATATATATATATATATATATATATATATATATATATATATATAAGTCTTTGATAAAGACGAACAACAATCACAATATTCTAATTTTGTATACAATAAAATTTGGACTGATCTTATATTTCAAGAAATGATTTCAGACAGATCCATATTACCTTCCTTATTACATTTAAAATATGCATACATGAATGATTTAAATGGATTTTGATTGAAGTTGTATATCTAAGAAGGGTATATTGTCTAAGGGCTTTTAAGTGTTGTATTTTTATAATAATGTATAATTTTTAATACATATAATACAACATTTGAAGCGGTGGTCCACTCAAGCATTTCCCTTGCCATTCCCCTCCACATCAGATTTTTAACACCTCACATTTTGGAAGAATTGGTGCAATCATTCTATTATAAAGATCAAAATGAACTCAATTTTTTTTTTAACTTTTACATTTTTTATCTCTTTCTTTTATTTTTTTTCTAACTTGTTAACTTCTCTCTCTATATATATATTAAATTTCTCCCACCATTATTATGCTTTCTATCCCTTTTCACCACTCCTTCTAACAATAAAGTAAATATTTTTTGGTTGTCTAATATTAATTTTCTTTGAAAAATATTAATATCTTATTTAATACATTAACAATGACTTGTCTAATAAATAATATTTTGTCTCAATTTTATAATATAACTATTTACTTCACTCCAAATCATATCAAACAAATAAAAATAAATTAATTCACTTTTTTAGTAGTATGAGTATAATAATAAATTTGATAAAATATTTTTTCCTTCATATTTTAAGAGAACCAAATAAGAGTAAATATTTATCATTTATTTATTTTTTATTTATATCGAATAAAATAAAAGTAAATTTATACCGAATAAAATAAAAATAAATAGGAATAATTCTATTAAGGGAAGCAGATGTGCCTCTCCGTTCCCCTTTCCCTCCTTCACCCCTTTTGTGAACCAAACAAAGCCAAAATTCCAAGAAACCAATATAAAGCCATAAAAAAATAATCAAAACTAAAATCAAATTTAGAGAAAGAAAAGAAAAGGAAAAAAAAAATCCCAAATAAAAAACACACTACACCGTCACTCTGTCGTCCTCCACGACCGCCTTCCACGCTCAACCTGGCTGCCACTATTCCCGCCACCACAACCGGTGCAGCAACTAATCCTTCACCTGCTAGTGGAACTCTACCAAACAACCCTTCCGCTACTCCTAGCCCCACCGCTGCCACCACAGCTTCCAGTTTTTTTTATTATACCGGAGAGGAGCATCCCCCAAATTATCGTTTTTTAGTTCAGCATTGCACCACTGGACGAAATTGCCGCAGAATATCACCATCTCAGCGCCACCGTGCACGGCCACAGCACCAGCCCGGCGATTCCAATTTTTGCATTCATTTGGCTGACCAAATATTGGGAATGGATAAAAAGTACGGATTACAACTTAGGGTTAAGCCCCAGCAGCAGAAGAAACCCCTCGCTAGACCTCCTCTCCCTAAACCGGCGCTCGGTTTTGGTGGTGACGATGATGAAGACGATGTTGAAAGAGAAATTTCTCGGCAAGCCTACAAAAACAAATCTCTTAAAGATGTAAGTGTAATAGAGGAAAAGAAGAGGAAAAAAGTTGTAATTTTGATGTTGAATTACTGATTTTTTTTTTCTAATTACATTCGGTAGGTTGAAGAGCAGCACAAAAAGGCATTAGAGGAGGATCCCTTGGCCTTTGATTACGATGGAGTGTATGATGATATGAAGCAGAAAGTAGCTCGTCCTATGATGAATGATCGGCAAGAAAAAAAGGCGAGCATTTTTAAATTTAATTCGCTTTTATACTTAGTTTTTGGTTGGATTGTGTTTAGTTAATTTGATTTTTTACTTCTTTTTTGGTTGGATTGAGTTTAAACTGAATATTGTGATTGAGTACTGCTTCCAATATTAGATTCATATTTGATGATTACTCTGTGATAATTAGATCTTTTAAAAAAAACTTTAGAAGCTAAGAGGAGAGTGTATTTTCATTTACTTGAGTCACAATATTGGAATGTACAGTATCAAGTTTGAAGCATACTAATGGGTGGATAACAGTCGGAAATTAATATCCTGAGTTTTTGTTTGAATTTATCTAGACTGAAGTTGCAATGCTGCTCTTCTCATAATCAGCCAAAAGAATAAGGAACTAAGAGGGAAAAAGCCACGTTTAAGGACAGCATAATTTTGATTACTCATAAAGAACTTGGACTGTGATATAGGGTCTTGAAGTGTGAGGGCATTCTTAGAAGAGCTAGCTATCTCGTACGTATAGTTCATACATTTCTTTAGGAAGTTTTAGCTTGGATGTGCACTTGTTGACTTCCAATGTATAGTGGTATGCTCCCTCCCTTCCCTTGCTCTTTTTGTTTCCACCAGAAGCTTAAACTTAAATAAAAGATTTTCCTCTTTTGTTGTTCCCTCTTCAATTGGGTAGAGGAACTGAGGTGAAAAATATTTAGAAAAAAGGGATTCATTGACCTTTTGAATGGGATTCAAATAACGCATCTGTAGAAAGAGTGGAAGGTTGTCTTAGAACCCCACCCCCCCCCCCCCCACCACCCCCCAAAAAAAGGAAGAAAAGAAAAGAAAAGAGTGGAAGGTTAGATAATAGGTCTTTTAGTTTATGGGGAAGGCCAACATTCTCTACTGAGGTTGAGGATTTAGGTCTTCGATATTGTTAAAACATTGAACAAAGTTACCACATAGGAAGTTCTTTGGAGAGTTGCCCTGGAATCACTAGCATTGAAGAGGAAGGCTTGTGAGTATTATTATTATTATTATTATTATTTATTTAGAGTTCGGAGTTGGAGAATAAATTTGATTTATTGCTCTTTGCAAAATTTTTTTGTGAAGAGGGGATTATGAGGGGTTACTTGTACTGTTCAATTTAAATGATCTCGTTGATCATGGATTCATAAATAAGTTTTTATCTCAATATTTGGTGGGTTACTTGTACATGCAACTTATCAGGTTAATTTTATTACTAGTATTGTTGTATTGTTAGTGTGCTGTCAATGGCGGCTATATTGTTAGGTTACTTGAAGAGCTATTGTCTAGATCAATGACTAAACATTAACAGGTGACTCCTTTATCCTGGATAAAGTGAGGTAACAGATGTCTGTGACAAATTCCTCTATCAAAGATAAGCATAGTAGTGCCCATATAACTTGTCTTTCTGCTGGGTTGAGAATCTCTTTCTAGATGAACAGAATAAAATTAGGGTAAAAGATACTGCTCACATATTTTTCAATAGGTTTCTTCCCTTTTCCAGAAAGTCTCCCCTGACCTTCCCCAGGCAGGAGCTTGTGCAGAACTAGTGGAAAATGGCCTTATGATTTCCTCTTGTTTTACCTCCTCTTTTTGATATTTCTTGTCCTTGAAATTAGATTTCTTTCTAACATGCGCTTGGTTTTCTTGTTGCAGCCAAAGTATATTCAAGCGCTACTTGAAAAGGCAAAACAAAGAGAACGGGAGCATGAAGTAGTTTATGAGAGAAAAATTGCTAAAGAGAGAAGCAAAGATGACCACCTGTATGCTGACAAAGACAAATTTGTTACAAGTGCCTACAAAAAGAAACTTGCAGAGCAGGCTAAGTGGATGGAGGAAGAGCGTCTCCGAGAACTGCGAGAGGAGAGAGATGACGTATGTTTAACTTTCCTTTCTTTTATAATTCACATGCGTAATTACACTTGTGATTCAAAATTTTCCATACCGCTGTGTGGTCTCTTTCTTGTACTTCATCCTCAACCCCCCCTTCTTCGTCTCATAGCTGTGTGTGTATGTCTCTGCCTCTTGCTGTCATAACTCTTCAATGGATGTTGGCCATAAATGTATCTAGGAATCCCTGAAATGAAAGGAAATTACACCATGTAGGCATAAAACAAAAACCTTTTTTTTTTTTTTGTGTGTGTGTCTTTGCCAAATGCATTTCTGGGTGCCAAATAACTCCCTTCTGCAGTCATGCAAGCATAAGTACATATACTGGTGTTTATTTTGTGTTTCTTTCTTGAGAATGTCCAAATGCATTGGCCCTTATCTGTGGCTTACTAATTGTTGACATCAATGTTATCGACTTAAAATGATTCTGCTGGTTTGAAAAATTAGAGGAGGTTCACTATTGATGAGGCATATTTGTGTCTAAATGTGATTTTACATTCCTACTAACTCGATTTATTCTAGTTCTTCATTTTATGTGTGTGTGTGTGTGTTTTGAATCCAATAAAAATGTCATATCTGAATTTCTCTGGACATTCTGGGTTTACTCTCTGGCTTAGCCCTTTATGATCGGTACAGACAGTGTTTTGATGTTTCTGCCTATTTATGCATGGAAGGTTTAGACCCTTTTTGTTAGATTCAAAGTCTTTGATTAGGGGAGCGCTTGTAGTCTTCTTGTTAGCATCGTATTTTGTCAAATTTTGAGATGAAATAGTATTTTTTTGTCGCATTGGGTCTTTTCTATCATCTGCATTCTTCAGGATCTTGCTATTGTATTTGTCAGTTATGCCTGCAAATCTTCTAAGCTTTGCTATAGTATATTGGATGGATAATAATAACCTTGATTCACATTTCATTCCTCCAGGTTACCAAAAAAACTGATATTACTGACTTCTACTTCAGCCTTTCAAAAAATGTTGCCTTTGGTGGTAGAGAAGCAGAGCTGCGAAAGGCTGAGGAGCCACAGGAAGATCCAGTGGCTAAGTCACCAGAGAAAACCCCTTCCTCAAGCAATAGATTCTCTGAGTCATCTAAAGTGATCAGGAGGCAAGAAAGTGAGTCTTCTCTTTCTCCTAGGAAACAATCTGAAGATGCAGAGGCCAAGCCAGATTCTGATCCTTCTGCACAAGAAAGTGCTATTGAGAAACCACCAGCAAGTGAACAACCAAGAGGCGATCATCACAAAAGAACTCAGGACACATTAGCTGCAGCCAAAGAAAGGTTTCTGGCACGGAAGAAGGCAAAGGAACAATAGTTCTACATATGTTACGGTTAAGTCATTGCTGATACCCCAACTTCTGATGAGCTGGAGTTGGCTTCCTTTGTTCTTTTACATTCCTTTTAATCAGTTTGATGTTTGAATTGTTTTTATCCCGCCCCAATAGGAATGGGAATCATGTTGCTGCATAATAACTAGCCAGTATAATAGATCATCACATGTATATTAGAAGTTCTAAAGGTTTCATCTCAGTCCCCATCAGTTACTTCCCCATTTGTTAAAGAATTTTCTATTCACATCATTCTGCATTCCCAATCTTTTCTTTTGAGTTTCCGAATGTTTTGACTTCGTGCATAGGTCATGCAAGATGCCTTCGTGATAAGCTGATGCCTGTCTATCTGAATGGCAATGAAAATTATTAATTGATCTTTGGCTGTGCCAGTTTGTCTTCTATGTAGCTTTGAAACACCGCTCATCATGTGTGCAGTCTCAAACTGACGTATGCAGGATGAAAACAAAGAAAAATAGAGGTGGCTGGACTTGAAAAAGACAGAAACCCGTATTTGGTCCTAGAAAAGAAAACCCATCAAATATTTGTTATGGACTACTGGCAGAAAAGAAAGGTTCCTACAGGCATCGGCATTGTTATAGTATGTTAAATTAGGGCGCAATGTGAATAAACTGTTCGGATCTGTGAGGTACCGCCCCAAGCCTCAATCCCCAGTCCTCAACACACCCCCAGACCGACCTTTCTTCCTCTGGCTAGGTTTCAGGAAAGTTTGCTCATGGTGTGGAGATAGTTCTGTAAGATTCTCCTTTTTTCACACACCTGATAATTGGTTTCTTTCTGATATTGGTGAACAGATTGTGGAAAAGATCCTTTTTTTTGCCGCCATCTTTTTAATAGTCCTTTTTGGAAGAGGAAGATTTGCATGTCCTTCTTTTCTCGTGTTTTTGTTTGGTTCTAAATATTGGTTTAACACTCACTGATTTGCGGTGATCAGCAATGTCACCACACAATAGCAATCCGCTGTTTTCCTATACATTGTTTACTAGACAAGGTGAATCTTTGCTCAATTTTCATCCATTTCCTTTACCACCTGAAAGAGTTTGGGGGTAGGGTCAGAGCAGTTGGTTTGGCGTTTGATAAACACAGTTTATCACCTGGACAGTGTAAGTTCAATTTTCATCCCCTTCTCTTACCGTGCCAAAGGGCTTTTGGCCATAAGGTAGTACTTTAATTAGAAGGGTCGCAACTCCAAATGGAAATGAAATGATCTAAGAAAATAAAATGCTTGTTTGTTTGTGAAAATCAGCAATATGTCCTCTCCCAGCTCTCCCAGCTCAACTTGAAAGCGAGGATTCACATGTCCAAAAACACTTACCCATGTGGCATGTCCTGAATACTTCTTTTCTTTCTTCCTGATATACGTTATGGTATTAGTCCACCCTTCTCTATTCTCCTCACACCTGATTCAAAAACTAAGACCAAGTAGAAGTTTAAGTCTTAAGCACACAAAGTTAAGTGCAAAGTCCTAGGTCAGCACATTTTGCACGTGAAGCCAATATCTTCACTTTCAATCCACTCTCACTAACTGGAAATTTTGATGATTTTGGAAAGGTGAGTTTACTTCCCCTTCTTTTTTTCTCAGAGAATTCAGAGCTACCCTTCTCCCCTATCTTCTTTTGGTTTTTCCTTCATCGCCAAGCACCAGCATCCTTTCCTATCTCTTTCCTTTTTCTCCTCCTTTAGCTTTAGTTCTTCATTGTTTGTGATTCAACTGCTTATTACCTCTTTTATTTAGCGCTTTTCTTTCCTTTTTGTTCACTTGTTATTGTTTCTGACCATGCTTTTTGCATTTCTTGTCTTCTCTCCTTCTTACACACAAAACAATTTGAATTGGCTTTTTAAGTTATGGCTGCTGTATACCATAGAACAGTTGTAGCCTTCCCCCGAGCATTACTGACTGTATATTGGAATGCAAAGCTACATTTATGCGGTTTATTCTGTAACCTCTGTGGTATTGTGAATCTTGTGCAATGGCGTTCTATCTTAACAATACTTCTGTTAAAGTTAGTAATCTCCAAAGTGTATGCAAATCCCTTCCATGATTCCTATGAAAATATTAATACTACACATTTAAATACTTGTTTATATGCATGCGTATACATGTGTCTGTGGAAAACGTTTGTGGCTTTGCTCTTCTTCTTTTTTGGTTTTGGTTTACACTGCTGGAATTGTGGAATGATACCAACTTGTTACTTGTGAATTCTCTTTTGACTTCAAGCTTTGATTCAAAATTGTAATTCTACTGTTCTGGCTGATACATTTACTGTTGGCGTGATAAAGCTTCTTCTCATTTCTTTTACCTGCGCTGCTTATAAGGTGGATTGATGTATCTGCTGAGTCAATAATACGTTCTCTGAATATATATTTGCATTCATGTTGGTTGTGGCCCTGTGGTTACTGCTTTATTTGACTGTTCAATTTGGCGTTGTCTACCAAATTCCAAATCTAGTAGTTTGATCTTTTAGTAGTAAAAGAAAAAGAGTTGGGAAAAACATGCGCTACTTTGGTCACTGTTATGGTATTTATTTGATCAACCATGTCTAGATCTCAATGCATACGAGAAGTAATAGTAGTTATTTTGGTGACAGGATATACAATACAAGAAGAAAATGAGGGAAAGCTGGATGGCTAATTTCTCCCGTCTAATCTGAAGTTCTCTCCGGAGGGGTGGCTTGAAGCAGACACTATTTCCCGTCAAGACATAAGCAATGATCTGTTGTAAAAATTTGTATTTGTAGTAGTCTTTGAAACAGCTACATTTCAAACCCCTACATCCCGGTTTTCTTCCCTCTCCTTCACCCCATACGATATCATACTCCTGCTTCTTATTGATTCTTTTGAGTTGGAAGCTTTTTGTATTGTGATTTAGAGTTGTCCCACCGTCAAGCATTTTCATGTATTCATAATGATCGATTAGAGCAAATTAGTGATGGATTTGATCAAGTCAAGTTGTTAGATCAAATTGTCTCTGCTGCGTGAAATGGGCTTATCTTTCTCCATGCAAGGTGATAAAGTTCAGCTAAATTAGCAGAAAACACATTGTTATCTTGTCCAAATTGAATATGCATGATCTAACAGAGAACCAGAGATAAGAAGAGATCTGTTGAAATCCTTGCACAAGAAGACTCGCTACCTCTCTGATAAGAGGGATTCACCTCATCTCAAGCTATGTTTTCCCACAGGGGCAGGAAAATTCTGTATCTAAACCAAAAGATTTGACAGTACGAAGAGAAACCAAGCATTGCATTGAGAAGCATTGTAATGCCATCTTATAAAGAACCAAATAAAGTTCATCATGCAGAAGGTTATAAGCGCAATGAAATACTAAAAATATACCAAGAAATTAACCCGAGTTCTGTTACACCTTACACGATACTCCTACATAATAGTTATTTACTTGAACAAATGTGCCAGATCAGGGTCATCCAAGTTCACATCCAACCACCCATTTAGCCGCATATACTCAATGTAATGTTCCGGTGGCTTTATAGCACGTGGATTTCTTGGAGTGAAGTGATGAATCATTTCTACATCCCGGGCAAGCCATCGAGCATATGCCTGGTCTATAGGAGGCACAATCTTCAACAGCACTTCTTCCTTCTTTGGCCTTGCAGGCTTGTTTCCCATCACAAATCTGTTCAAAATCAAGTTTCATTAGGAAAGAAACACATCGCAACAAACACAGTTTTTACAACCAAGCGACAACGCAACCAGAAAAGGTTTAGCATTAAAAACCCAGATAACATGAAATAAATATCCAGCAACTGAAGCATGGGAAGAGCTTAATGTTTGTAGACCATTTATTGATACAAAATTCTTGAAATAATGCTAGTGTGTAGTCAGGCACCATAACTTTGACTAAATGATGAAACATTGACAACAGATGTACAAGGTTAACTAGACAATCCACCAAAGAATCAACAACACTGATACTGAATGGACAATTATATGATGGAAAAATGAGGAATCCAAAGAATTTTTTTAAGGCACTTCCCTTCCCTCCACCCCCCCCCCGCCCCTCTTCTTCTCTATGTTGAAATAACTAAGTTCACACAGAAATGACTCAGTTGAACATCAGGGTTGATGATTAATAAAATATTTTCATTATACAAATGAAAATTCCCTGATTTGAAGTTAAAGGGTGTAAAATTATTTAATTTGCTTTTTCTTCTTGGAATTAATTACAGACAGAAAAAAAAATGCACCACAACATTGTGGTGTTGAAATTCATCTTGGACAATGCATCTCTGGACAAACAATCCGGAAAAGGATATTGATGATGTATGAATCCAGAAGCTCCACGCTCAAGTTCATGATATCCGATTAACAGAAAGTTCATCCTTGCTCAGATTTTGAGAATGCTGCACCTAATTAGAAAATAATGCTGAAACTCAACATGGTCTCTGCATACTGGGAATCTAATTTATCAATAAAGAGCACTGAGAAAAATACCACATGTCAAATCAATAAGTGAATTAAAACATGTGGCAGGAGCTGTGATGCTCTATTACCATACATCCTAATCTCAACCCTAGAACATTGGCAAAAATTACAGGACTTTTAACGAATAAAAGCCAGAAGGACGATGAGTTCAGTGCAGCTGAAAGACTGAAAAGATTGGGACTTGAAACCTAGGAAGTAGATTTCACATGCGGCAGCTTCAACCTTGTGTAAAATTTATGACAAAATCCTATCTCGTTCTAATGCCTTCTCTCATTTGCATTCTATACTATTCCAATGGTAATGTGGACAAACCCCAACAAACCAAGGCTAATGAAGCAGTTGATAATAGAATCATAAGGTAAATATCAGCTTGTGGATTCTCTTTTCCGTTTTAAGGTAACATCTACCTATCAGAGCTGCTATAGGTTAAGTGGGGATCTACCTGAAGCTAAACCAGTATACAATACAGGTATCTGTTCACTGAAAATGAGTCCTGCAAATCCCAATCCTAGCAGGTAATAGACATTAAGTTGGATTCTATTTTTGTGCTTGCTTTACCCAACCCAACTTACATGTCATAATGATGCATTCAATGCAATTTCTTTATGAATTGAAGCAAGAACATGAAGGGAATCGCCAGCATGCATACCTACTAACCCATGAACAGTACAAAACTTTGAAGGAACTCCCTAACACCATAATGCTGAATGTGGACACTTGCATGTGGTGTTGCAAGGACCAGAATAAAAAAGTATTCACCAAACTAGCTAAAGCTTTGAACGCAAATTACAGAAAAAGCAAATGCAGAACCCTGTTATACAAATATTGGATGCCAAAATGTGGAAATAATTCAAGATGGTGTTGGATGAAGCATTTCTTTCTCACGCGTTCTCTTTCTATTAAGATACATATCTTCTACCATTCCCATACACTTCAAGCTATTCCCTGCCCCATCCTGACCAGTCCTTCAGGTTCCCTCAAGACAGTGTCAGCTATGAGTATCGTTTTCCCCCTTCTAACTCTATAGATTGTACACAGAAATATACCTCTAGAATATCAGAATTCTTCCAGTTTTACCCACCTTAAAAACTCAAGAAACGGATATAGACATTGTTTATGAAAAAACAGACTATTGGACTTAACAAAGGTTAAAAAAACAAATATCCAAGTCAGAAAGAAGGCGAGTAATTAGCCAGGGTAATTTGTTGGATTTCAAACAACATATAGAGTTATCAATCGATTTCTCAACAAAGTAGGTAATAGCAGTCTTCAAGAAAAACACAAAAGAGCAATTTGCTTATTTTCACTTGTTTCTATCATGGTATCCGAGACAGATAATTCAGAAAACCAAATTCTTGACACAGCCCCTTTACAAACACCAAAAACAAAAATCTTTCTGACAACAATTAGTCAATGGCAACTAAAACCTTTGGTTCCGTTCAAACAAAAATTTTCGTTTGTTATGGAGATTGTGTATCCTCATCTTGATAGCTCCATGGAGGCAATCATATACTACAAATACACCAATCTAAATTCTAATATGTGGAACCTCAAATAATAATCCGCTGTCCCAGCCTGACCATTTCTTTCAAGTATCTTTTTTTCCCCCTTCTTACCCTACTAGAATGAACCTAGAAATATCCTGCTAGACTATCAAAACTCATCCAATTTTTACACTTACTAAAACTCAACAAATGGATATAAAATAAACATTTTTAACAAAATTGGACAACATAGGTTTAAAAAAAAAAAGGAGTAATTAGACAAGATAATTTTTTGGGTTTCAAACGACATAAAGAGTTACCAAATCAATTTCTCAACAAAGTGGGTAATAGCAGCAACAACAACAACAACAAACTAAGCTTTAATCCCAAGTAACTTGGGGTCGGCTACATGAACCAACGTCAGGCAACGTGTGGTCATCCACATGAATCCTCTCTCGCCACTTTCTTCTATCGAACGTCATACTTTCATCCAAATCTAACAAAGACATATCTCTCTTAATTACCTCTATCCATGTCGTTTTAGGCCTACCTCTACCTCTACCTCTGTCTAACCTATCCTGCCTCACCCTCTCCATCGCCCTAACAGGAGCATCCATCGATCTTCTCTGAACGTGTCCAAACCAACGCAGACGACTTTCTCTCATCTTTTCCTCAATAGATGCCACACCTACCTTTTCCCTAATGATCTCATTTCTAACTCTATCCTTCCTAGTATATCCACACATCCACCGTAACATATGCATCTCACCTACTTTCATTTTTTGAATATGACACCTTTTAGCTGCCCAACATTCCGTATCATATAACAAAGCAAGTCGTACGACTGCCTTGTAAAACTTTCCCTTTAAATTCAACGGTGCATTACAATCACAAAGAATACCAGTCGCACTCCTCCATTTCAACCAACCCGTCTTAACTCGATGTGCAACGTCGCTATCGAACTCTCTGTCTTTCTGAATAATAGATCCTAGATAGCGAAAACAATCAGCTAACGGTATATCTTTACCTTCCAAAGTTACACTCTGGGCTATGTTTCTGCTACTACTAAACTTGCATCCCATATATTCTGTTTTACTCCTACTAATTCTGAAACCCTTGGATTCCAATGTCTACCGCCATAACTCCAATTTAGCATTTACACCGGCTCTAATATCATCAATTAATACAATATCATCTGCAAACAACATACACCATGGCACAACCTCCTGTATAGTGTAGGTCAACTCATCCATAACGGCTGCAAAGAGGAAAGGGCTAAACGCTGATCCTTGATGCACCCCGATATTAATAGGGAATTCTGCAGTCACTCCGGCGCCAGTCTTTACACTTGTACATGCTCCCTCATACATATCTTTAATGAGAGTAATATACTTTATTGATATACCTTTCTTGGCCAGCACCCACCAAACTACTTCTTTAGGAACCCTGTCATAGGCTTTTTCCAGGTCAATAAATACCATATGTAAATCTTTCTTTCTTTCCCTATGATATTCAATCATCTGCCGTAATAAATGAATTGCCTCCGTAGTGGAACGCCCAGGCATAAAACCAAACTGATTATCTGAAATTTGTATAATGCCCCGTAACCTCTGTTCAATCACTCTCTTCCAAAGTTTCATAGTATGATTCGTGAGTTTAATCCCACGGTAATTGGCACAATCTTGGACATCTCCTTTATTCTTGTACAAATGAATCAGAGTACTCTTCCTCCACTCTGTAGGCATCCTATTAACTTTATATATCTTGTTGAACAGACTTGTCAGCCACGTAATACCTATATCTCCTAAATACTTCCAAACCTCGATCGGTATACCATCTGATCCTACAGCTTTTTTTGGACTCATCCTTTTAAGGGCATCAAAGACTTCATGCTTTTGAATACGACGAATCCATGCACGGTTAACCTCTTCATTCGAAAGCGCCAGGCTACCTACACTCGGAACTTGGACTTGACTCCCGTTGAATAACTTATCAAAATATGATCTCCATCTCTTCTTTATTTCTTCATCCTTAACTAAAACATTGTGGTTTTCGTCCTTTACACATTTCACTACACCTATATCCCTCGTCTTCTCCATGTAACGCGCCAGTCTATATGTATTCTTCTTTCCGTCTTTGGTATCTAACTTTTCATATAAATCCTTGTAAACTATGACTCTTGCGTTTCTGACAGCTGCTTTAGCTTTTCTTCTCGTGACCTTGTATTTCTCAAAATTTTCATCACTCCTACACCTTCCTAAGTTGCTATAGCACTCTCTTTTACTCCTTACGGCTTCTTTCACTTCGTTGTTCCACCACGACACATCCTTGTTAAGAGGTATTTTTTCTTTAGATTCCCCAAGCACTTCTTTAGCTACTGTCCTAATACATTGAGCCATCTTTCTCCACATAGTATCTAGATCCGAATCCATATCAGAAGACCAATTATCCGCCTTAACTACCTTATTGATAAAGGCTATTCTGTCATCCCCCTGAAGCCTCCACCACCTAATCCTAGGGTCAACTCGAAAATTCTGCTGCTTACTCTTTTTCCTAAAATTAAAATCAAGAACCAACAGCCTGTGTTGCGTAACTACACTCTCACCTGTAATAACTTTACAATCCGTACACCCACTACGAAACCTACGTCTCATAATAAAGAAGTCTATCTGACTGGCATTTAATCCGCTTCTAAAGGTCACTAAGTGAGAATCTCTCTTCTTAAACCAAGTATTTGCTATGGTCAAATCATAGGCCAAGGCAAAATCAAGAATAGCAGTTCCTGCTTCGTTTTTAGCTCCGAAACCTTGACCTCCATGAACACTCTCAAGCCCGCTCTTATCAGTACCTACATGTCCGTTTAGATCACCACCAATGAAAAGCTTTTCTACACACGGTACATTCTGGACAATCTCATCTAAATCATCCCAAAACTATTGCCTAACCAAATCATCGAGTCCTATTTGCGGCGCATACGCACTAATAACATTAGTAATCTCGCCGCCAATCATGATCTTGATACTCAAAATCCTATCACTCTTCCTCTGTACTTCAACCACATCATCAATAAACTTACGATCAATAATAATCTTGACTCCATTTCTATTTCTAACTCTACCTGAATACCAAAGCTTATAACCCCATGGAGCGACTACTCTCGCCTTCTCACCTACCCACTTGGTTTCCCGAAGACACAAAATGCTAATCTTTCTCCTCCGCATTACCTCAACTAGCTCTGTCAATCTACCGGTCAAAGATCCTATATTCCATGTAGTTAGACGAACCCTATCCCTATAGACTGTCTTTTTTACCCTACACCCTTGCATATTTGACATCGCATCCGGGGACCGACAAGGCGCGTTGCTTCCGGGCAACGGCATAGCAACCCTCGCATATTTATCACTACACCCGGGTCTAATAGCAGTCTTAAAAAAAAACACAAGAGAGCAATTTGCCAATTTTGTCTTGTTTCTCTCATTCTATTAGAGACTGATAATTTTAGACCAGTGGAAAAGTGGGCATCAGAAAAGCAAATTCTTGAAACAGCCCCTTTACAAACACAAAATAATCTTTATTATAACCATTAGCCAACAGCAACTAAACCTTCAGCTCGGTCCAAACAAACAAGAATTTCCCTTTATGAAGGAGATTGTGTGTGTCTTCAAATCTTGATAGCTCCATGGAGGCAATCATATACTCCACGTACACATATCTCATATGCAAAAACAAGTTCAAGCAAGAACAGCAAACTCTCCAAGAAATCATACTAACTGGGGAGAAAAAACGAAGAACAAACAAATATAAAACTACAGTCATCATGCGATTTCAATCACACAGATTGAATTCCAACTGAGAAAATTCCAAGAAAATGAAGATAATTAGAAAGAATCTTGAGCTCACTCTATATACTCCAATCTCTTTGAATCTATAAAGAAAGTCTTCTTGGGTTGCTGTTTGCAGTGTGGAGTGTGTGGAGCAAACCAGAGAGAAATGACGGTGAATCGCCGGTGCCGTGGTCTTCGATGGCTTCGGATTTCGGTTCAACCAATCCTACCCGCTTTATAACCGAATCCGCAAACTAATTGGGATATTTTTATTATTATTATTTTTTCTAGTTGGTAAATAAGCTTCTTTTTTTATTTTTAGGAAAAAAGTGAAATTTTCAATAATCAAATTATCCGTATATATGATATGATTATTGATTTATTTCGTTATATTTTATTGCATATTAATTAATAGCAGGATTGTATTTGAGTCGGTCCTGTCATAATTGAGGCGAATTCAATAATTTTGTAAAGTTTAAATTTAAATTTAAATTTGAATTTTACCGTTTGAATTTCATTCAATAAAAATATGTTAAAATTCAAATTTAATTTATTATTTAATTAATTAATGAATTCAAAATCAATTTAAATGTTTTTTAAAAAAATTAAAGATATAAAAATAAATATATTCGTAAGTTTATATCGATTTCAAATTTGAAACCAATAATAACACTCAAATTTAATTATATTCGAATTAAATTCTTATAGAGCCAAACACCAAACACCTTGATAAAAAATCAATTCAGATACATTTCTAATTAATAATGTGTCAGAATGATACTTACAAATTTCTATTTTGTACAATATTATTTATTTCAAAATATGATATTTTGATACTTTAATGTATTTTTTGTTATATAGCATTGTTATTAATTGTTATGAACAAAAGTAAAAAATAATTTAAATAATCAATATCGAGATTTGGCATTACTTTTGAACATCATGTCTAATCTTTAATTAAATTAACATAAAAATTAAATAATAAATGATTGAAACTAATTATATATAATTAATAAAATTATCTTTTCCAACATATCTATGCTAGTATTTATTAGTTTAATTTTAAATTTTATATATGTAAATTTTATAATCGAGATCATGTAATTGCTTTCATCACTTATTTGAATTATATTTTTGTTTCTTGCATTGCTTTTCACATTTTCTCTCCCTTTCCTTGCAATTTCTCTAACTTTGATTCAATTGAATTAATTGATTGGAGTTTTCTTTTGCCAATTATCAAGTTTAATTATAGGTCGAGTAATACTTGACATTAATTTGATTTGTATATGAATATATGATTTTTTTACATTAATTTACATTTTTAAATTTAAAAATATTTTTAAAATAATGTTGCTTAAAACTTGAATCAAGGTAATAGTTAAAATAATATAATAACTGAATTTGTTATAATCCCTTTATTATAAACTTATACTAATTTAGGAAAAAGTAAAATTTATAATCACAATACTTGAAAAATATTTATATCTCATTTTTATGCATAAAAAATTTAATATTATATATATATATATAAATATATATAAAGGAAAGTTAATTTAAAGATTTTTTTTAAAAAAAAGATGAGTTAGTTTAAAGATGTTTTTGAACCTAAATATGTAAAATATGCTGATTATTAGCATATAATGCATATCTGAAATTTAAGAGTCAAACAGAAAATAGAAGTCAAATCACATATAAATAAATTTCTAATCCAACGGCTGAGAAAACACTCAAACCCTAAATCAAATTGTGTGATCCGACGACCTAAATTCCAAGAGATCCAATATAAAGACATCAGAAAAAAAGAAACAAAAGCAAAATCAAAATTTAAAGAAAAGAAAAGAAAAAAAATTCCCAAATCCAAAAACACACACTACACACACTAACCTCTGTCGTCCTCCAATGGACCCTAATGAACGTAGTGGACTGAGCTCTTACTATCAACCAGCACCACCACCACCTTCTTCCCTCAATCCCGTTGCCACCATTCCCGCCACCACTACCGGTGCAACATCTAATACTTCACCCACTAATGGAATTCTACCAAACCACCCCTCCGTTACTCCTAACACCACTGCGGCCACCACACCTTCGTCTCCCATGGTGTACCCTCACTCGGTCCCTCCGGCCGTGTCCTCTGGGTTAGAGACTGTCAAGAGGAAGAGAGGGAGGCCTAGAAAATACGGGACTCCAGAGCAAGCCGCGGCTGCCAAGCGGCTTTCTTCATCCGCTTCGTCTTCTGCTCCGATTTCTCCGCCGAAGAGAAAGGACCACTCTTTTAACAGTGGCAGTGCCGGTGGAGGCGCGGGTACTTCTTCGTCTTCCAAAAAATTCCAGTTGGCCTCTCTCGGTAACCTTCCCTCCCGAAAGAAGTTGTTTTTTCCCCCGTCTGGAAGTTTGTTCTCTAACTGCATTTGGTGTGTTTACATAACTATGCAACTAGAGGAGGCAGTCTATCTGAATGCGATGCCGTGCGCTTACTTTTTCCGTAGTTGCTTAAAATTTTTTGGTGTCGGTCCTCGTTGGGAGGATCTAGTTTTATACGTAAGAGATATGTTTTCCGCTGTATTAAAGGGGAAGTAGTTAGTTGAGGGATGGTTAAGTCGTTTATAGCATTTAACTGTTGTTGTTGATTTTTTTTGTGGTGGGGATATGCTGCACTGGTAATATAATGTTTTTCGGTAATTGCTTCCTCTCTGTTTTTCCTAAACACTTGATTATTGGGGGAAGTTGCCATCTTCACCAAAATTTTATAGCTACTGATGTGGCACAAATTTTCTACTTGTAATACACGGGGTCCCAGGGATTTGGAAAGTACCAATTTGCATATGTCACAGAAGACTTGGTCTGAATTCTTGGTATGGCTTCTGTTTGTTTATCAAACTTTGCTCGTCTGGGCATGAATGGTTGCTGTTAAGGACTCTCATAAAGGAAGGTCCATCCAGCAGAATTTTTGGTACATGTTGGAATGCTAATAGAATAGTTAATGCACATATTCTTTTAGGCATTTAACAGAAACTACTCAAGTTTTTGCAGGTTAAAAGAACAATTTTTGGAAAACTAGACAGCTGTTTATGCTAGATTGATCCAACATTTTGTGATAATGCTTTACTACTTATGTGCCCCCCAGAAAATTTTGATATTTCTAACTGTTGTAATATTTATTATCTGCAATACAATATTGCACATAAGATAAAAGTTTTACTTGTTTTTATTGGTCTTGTAGTGTCCAATTATTGGCATTCCTTGTTCCTAATTCATGCAATGACTTACCCAATGGGCCTTTGGCTGGAGTGATTTCTTCTTACTTCCCCCTCCTTTTTCATGGTTCAAAATTTCTCTTCTTCCTCTGGGGATTTGGTTTCTAAAAATGAGTTATCTTGTTGATATGTGCTGTTAACTTGTGAGATTATATATCAGACTTCTTTGTCTGAATGCTATGGATGTGATTCTAGTGATATACCACGTTGATGCTTACCCAATGGAGTTGCAATTCTTGTTGTCATTTGGACGAGTGGAAATTTGAGCATTGTCACTAGAAGTTCAATTGAATTTGTTTTATGTTGCATGTTATTGGCAATGGAGGCTGTTGCACATGGGCAGTTTGCAAAGCCTACTTTCACAAGTTCTTCATATTTATGCCCTAACAATTATCGTCGAAGTCTTGGAAAAAGAGGTTCTTTGAGTGTCTTGTAATGTCCTTTACTGGACTGGAGTGTCATTCCTTCCTCTGTAAGGGGAGGAGGACAGGAGGCTTGAGGGGCTTGAGGCATGACAAATAATTTAAGGGGCACAACGTACTGGTTTGAGGTCAGAAGACAGATCGGAGATACCAGTGAGATGACACCTTCACTAGAAAGGAAAGGATTGAAAGTATGCCAAGGAACATAAAAAACTAATGATCCTGGATCGTCTGCCTGTTATAATTGTGTGTATCCTTAAAAAGGGAAAAGCATGTTTATGGCGAGTGGAGAATACTTGATACAAATGTCAAAGGATAGTGTAGTTTCCCATAATAGCTTTTGTAAGACCTTATCTTTTGTTGTTTTCCCCCTTTTGGGTGTTTTGGGGGGGGGGGGGGGGTGTAAGCGGCATGCATCTCTGTTCACTTCATAGCTCCAATATGGACTCTTAAGTTGTTTCCTTTCTCTGCATCTAGCCAGATATAATGATTACGTTTTGATTTGTTCAGTTTCTCGTCGTAAAGTGCAACTTTGTTTTCTTGGTAGTTTTTTGTTTGCTAATATCAGATGTCATTGATGGGTTTAACTTCGTCTTTTCCTTTTATCTAATTAGATCGTGCGGACTATTGTGATCACTGATCCGTCTTTTCTGTGGTGGTACAGGCAGCACTGGACAATCTTTCACACCTCATGTAATAACTGTGGCTGCTGGAGAAGTATGCTATCTGTCTCTAACCTACTTCTAGAATTGCAGTTACCTTTTACAACTTATCATTGTCCTAGCATAGTTTCTTTTCCTTTGCAAAATGTTTTCATAGAAAGTAAGAAGAAATAGTTCCTTCTAACTTGATGATCTATTCAATCTAATTTCTGCTTGTTACTTGGATGTTTAGCTATCGGTTTGTGCACTTTTGCACCCTCGTTTATGTTTTTGCACTGTCATTGGATGTAGACAATATTTTTATAGGATGAAACTAGAATGACGGTCTCATTGGTTTCACATTGATGGGATGATGTTGTGAATGTGCCATTGGCAGCATCAACATCTTTAAAGTTAAAATAATCCATGTAGCTCTGATTAGGCTCCATCGTTGGGTGTTCATATACTGCTAAACTGTTTTGGGTTCAATTTCAAAACCTTCTCCAAAACAAGGGCGAAAAAATGTTTGAATACTTTACATTTTTCTTCCCACAACTGTTTGGACTTTGGAGGCAGATAATATTCTTTCCTTTTGCCCCTTACTTTCTGCATGCTGAAGAATCAAGGAAAAGAAATAGAAGTGACGTGTTTTCTGATATTTGAGGAAGTATGTGTACTTTTAGATCCTTATTATATGAAGGAGAACAATAAATATTTCTTATAGTTAAGCTGTAAATGCTACCATATTGAATTTCTTATCTCATGTCTCTTATGACGAAGACTGTTTTGATTAAAACAAAATTATTTGGATATAAAAGTAAGAACATGTTGAGAGGGGCGTATTCTGAAATTTTCTATTATAGTTACATGCATAAAAAACTGTCACTGTGCCGTGGATGCTATAATACTATACTACCATTCATGGTTTTAGTAGTTGGCAAGGGCTTTTGGCCTTTTTCTTGCTAATTTTCTACACATGATTGGCGCTTCTAGTATCACAGTTGTCACTTTGAATTTCAATTGCTTGTATTACAAACGACGATGCGCTAGCTTTAGTTTCTCTACCTTTTGCATGTAGCTGTATACCATGCTCTTATTGGTAACTTTTTTCTTTGGCTTTGGGCAGGATGTCGGTCAGAAGATCATGACGTTCACACAGCAAAGCAAGCGTGAAATTTGCATTCTTTCGGCATCAGGTTCAATATCTAATGCATCTCTCCGCCAGCCGGCTACTTCTGGAGGCAGTGTCACTTATGAGGTATATAATTTGTACTTTCATCCCAGTTGGACAATTTTTATCAGTGACAGCGACTAATATTTTTGGGCAAATGGATTTTGGTAGAAAACTTTGCTCTACCATATGATTGTCATTATACATAGTTTCAGGATGGCGTGAGTTACAGGGAATAATAATCATGATGTAGTGTTTTGTTGAACCAAGATATTGTTTTCCTTCATAGCTTTATTACTTGTAGATATAACTCTATAGTGGTGTGCTTGGATTCCAGGGGCGATTTGATATCCTTTCTCTCTCTGGATCTTTTGTGCGCAATGAGATTGGAGGGAAAACTGGAGGACTAAGTGTATGTCTGGCCAGCACTGATGGTCAAATAATTGGTGGTGGTGTTGGTGGACCTCTTACAGCTGCAGGGCCCATTCAGGTATTTTGTTCTTGAGTGCAAGTATGCTGTAATTACAAATATTGCCCCAGTCATACTTGTGGATTTTTCTTTTCTTGGTACCAATTATCTTAGGCAATTAGGATCCATATCTTGGTGTTTTATTTATAGGTAAATTTTTACTTTCAATATTTTCTTTCTGTACCCTTTTGTTACTCCTCCCTTATTGAGATATTGTTAGTACTTTTAAATGACTGCACATGTTTCAATGTTTCTCTGGAAGGAAAACTCTTTTTGAATGCTTACTGTTTCTGCTATATCTCACTCTCTGTGTTCAATTATATTTTGGATTTAATTTTACAGTGATGTTGTGAACAGAAGAGGTATTTCAGATCACAAATTATAAAGTCAATTGTTTAAGTTAAAATTCCTATGAAAGTAATGATATTGGAATTGGATGCTTGGAAATATATTCTTAATACAAATTGTCGCTTAAATGCTGTTTGATATTACTTTTTGACAGCAGAATAAAGTGCAAATCATGAACTTAAGTTACTTCTTTTACGCAAGTTGGTGTAACAGAGAATTTTTCTGGACTTTCTCCTTTTTCTAAAGAAAAAATTTCTTCCACTTAGATTCTGCAGATTTCATTCATACGGCATGAGTTTGTCTTAAAATTTCCAAAGTTCTTCTACTTGAAAAGACTGCAAGATGTCTGGTGTCCAATTCTTAAGATCATTAACCCGGGTCCATAATTCATCAGGGAGCGTCCTACTTCTTGCTTTTGTATTTACAAGCTATCATCTTCAAATTCCTGTAATTGTTTATTATTTTAGTTTAATTACATGCTCCATTCTGGTTGTTGTAATTTATAGGAGTTGTTTTCCTGTGAAAGGTAACCTGTATAATTTTCCTTCCTGAATATTGCAAGCATCTTTGATGTTGACAAGGGCATCCTCAATTGTTTAAAAAATTGAGTAAATAGGCCATCTCAAAATACTTTTGCTTATTAAAGCTTTTAAGTTGACTGTGTCCTCTTAATTTTCCACCAATTCTTTCAGTGATCACTTTTTCCACAACTTAGTGAAAAGCTAATGCAATTAAATTTAAATAGTCCTCAAGGCTGGTAGACCGTATATGATGGATATGCATGTACATGCACAGGATGGAAGTTTCCTTTTCATGTTCCAAATACAAGAAAATTATAAGGGAGGGAGAAAACATTAAGCAGAACCTTAGAATGTAGCTCATTTCCTCATTTTTTAGTCTTTCACTTGTCCTGTGATGTTTAGAAGAACTAATTTCTTATAATGCAATTTGTATATACCTCTACCACTTAATTGGGGGGAATTCCTTAATGTGATCTATATGTTAATTTTTTATTAAGTCATTTTCGATAAAAGATTTCTTGATTGTAAAGACTGATCAGTTAGAATTGGGGGGAATTCTGTCAGTAAAGATACATCTGCCTCTTTATTTCCTGTTCTCTAACTATAGCCTCATTAAAGGCCAGATTGTAATGTTTGGTAAATGTAAATCTTATGGATTAGCCTCAAGCAGTAAATTACCTAGCAAGTTGGGGCCATAGGGGTGCATTGCTCATAGAATGCAACAAGAAAAGAAAGGATGATTACTTTTCCATTGGCTACCATATGGTAAGTCTAACAGAATATAATTAATGGTGCTCTGCCTTCTCAAGTGTAAAATTCTTTAGGCGCAGCTGTTGTTAGTAATTATTTTTCAGTTAGTAATTCCATCAAGAATTCACATATTCTGGTCTCTGGGCAATGTCTTCTGATGCTGTCTCAGAAGTGTTTGTGTCGTCACCAAAAATTCTGTTATTTCTTTCCTTCAAGAGGGGATTAAGGATTTTGATAATGCAAGCTTTGGATCCACCTTGACTGTAATTGTACTAGAAAACCTGAGCAAACCACCTTCACCTCCTGCCTTTTTATACCTAGAGGAGTCAGGTTTTCCACTTCTGGATGTGGAAATAAGACCAGCAACATTCATATAAGTTGACAATGCGAAGATTTTTGACACCTTTGATCTTCTAATCAGTAAGTCACTATCTATATTTTCTGTCTGATTGAAATTTTAAATTTAATTTTTGGTTCACCATATTTTGAAGTTATCCAAATGGTTCTAAATTTAATGCTCAGCTATACTCTACAATCAAACATGAAATTTACCATTACGTATGCACTCTTAATGCCCCTGGGGATTTTGTGCTACATCCCTTTTGCAGTTTTGCCGTGGCTTATGAGTTTGCTATGCTGATAGGTAATTGTTGGAACATTTGTATTGGATGGCAAGAAGGATATTACAGGTGCTGTGAAAGGGGACGCTTCTGCTGGTAAGTTGCCATCACCCATTGGTGGGGCATCATTTTCAGGTGTAAGCTTCTGGTCACCGATTGATTCTTACCAAAATATTGGTGGCAGTCAATTCATGATTCAGCCTCGGAGTACACATTTGGAACCTGCACAATCTATGGAATGGAGGGATCTCTCAGGAAATGATGTGCAGCAGTCTCCAGAAAATGGCAACTATGAACACATCCCAAAATAGAGCAGCTAGTTTAGAATTGCTACCTTTGCCTATAACTCTGTGTAACAGATATTTTAGTAGGGGAAGCTAGAGAGTTTTCACCATTAGGAGTTAATTTATACCAGTGTACAGGTCGTGAACTTGTACTCCTTTTGACAGCGGAGACTGTTCAGATATATATGCTGCATGAATTGACGTAGTTTTGTAATGCCTGCTCTTTCTCTCTTAAATCTTTAAGGGTGTTAGCTGATCCTGCTGTGCAGAATAGAGAAATCCCTCCTAAGAAATCTGCACCGGCTATGCCATTCCGTCTTCCTCTCCATGCCCCTTCTTTCCCCCGCCCAACCCATTTTCTGTGGCTTAGAGAGCTTAGTTATTGGAGAAAATGCAGGTCAGTTTTGCAAGTTTTCCCCACCCCACCCCATCTCTCTCTCTCTCTCTCCCTCCTGTTCTTGGTGGTCTCAATCTCTATAGTAACTTGCTAGTGCACTAATAAGTCCTAAAAGCTTAAAGTTTAATCCATGAATACTGGAGCAGATTACTGCTAGTCCCCGTGAAATCAAATGTGTGTGTGCCCCTCACATTACAGTAACAATGAATTCTTTGGAATCCATTTCCTGGCTGGGATTATGAAAGTTAGAAGTGCTTTGGCATCTTCAACAAGGTCATTGAAGATCTCTCTCTCTCTCTCTCTGTCTCTCTCTCTCTCGCACACACACACTGACTGTTTTGGAAATTGAAAAGCATTTCTCACATCAATGTTACTTACCAGTTTTGGAACTAATTTTACATTCAGAAACATCATTTTTAGTTTCTAAGACTAGATTCTCTTCATTTCTAAAAACGAAAATCACCAAACAGAGAAGTAGAATTTTATTTGTCCCCAAGATTCACTAAACCAAATGCACGTGGTAAGAAAGTTGGAATCAATAGAAACAAATTTTATCTTGTTCTCCCAATATCAGGACGAGAGGGCGAGGTAGTCGCTCTCCTTTGAATCTTCAGAAAATATATTTTCCTTTTTTTTAAAAAATAAAGTTTATGTAAATTATTTTTTATCCTTTTAAAAGTTCTTAAAAATTTTAACATTTTCTCCCTTTTTTTTTTCCCTTTCACTTTACCTTCCAAGTCTAAGGTCTTGATTCCGTAATATATTGTGATCTACTGAAAATAAGTGACAAAATTATTAATATTTCACAAATTAAATTTGTTCTATTGACAAATTTTAAAATAAATTTTTATTAAGAATGACAACGAGGAGGTCGAATCGACTTAGATTATGGATTTGAAATTCTATCTCTATCCCTACATTCCCCCTGTTCCTTTCCAATCTCGTGCTGTCTCTAACAGAGGAAAAGGGGAGAACCCCGCTCCTAGCTCGTCGAGAATAAAATAATTTTCGGTGCCGACCCAACAAGGAAATGAAAAGGCAACAGAAATTTTAAGCCTAAAAATTTTCAATTGGATTTAAAATTAAAAAATAAAATAAAACCCTATAAAAAAAAATGAATAAAATACATTCGCTATTAAAATTTCAATGTAATCACAATAAAATAAATCACAGAATAAACATCACAAATTATATGAATCATAAAAAATTTATACCATAATAAACTTCACAATTTATTCATAATGATAATAAAGTTACAAAATAAACTCTAAATAACTAAGATGATAGACTTGTGAGAGATTATATATATTAAAATATACTAAAATGATAAACTTGATTTTGTTCAACAAAATAGCAATTTAAAAATTAATTTTTTATATATAGATAGTATATAAAATATTATTTTGTATCATTCTTTTTTTGTTATATAATTATATTTATAATTTTGAATTATAATAATTTATTATATTTTTATATAAATTTATATTCTGTGTATATATAAAAAATAATAAAAATATCTTATACAAATAATATATATATAGAAGTATATGTATTATGTTTTGATATATATATTTTGATTTGACCATACTTATATTATATTATATAAATACATATTACATATAAAAATATAAATATTTTATATTTACTTATTTATATATTTATATTCTAATTATATTAAATATTTATATGTATATATAAATGGGACGGAACAGGACGGGATGGGACACAAGAATCACACAATCCACACCTCTAACTAGTGGAAAAATTCTTATGTGAATCGGATCTGTGATAGACAACAATTTTAAAATATTGTATCTTTTTAAAAATATATAACATATAAAACATATAGTATAATACTTAAAATATTCGATTTACAATTCACCGAATCCATATAAGAATTTCTCCAAGTGGACTGGAGAATCAGGTTTGACTCTTTTCATTTCCTTACTTAAATTGGGGACATGGCCGATCGAAAAAATTGCCATCCCCACTGAGTTTCTATTTTTATAATCCTAAAAATTAAAATCAAACGTACCAGACATGAGTTGGGATGTCATGTTATTGAAAGACCGGGCTCCATTTGCTGTCTAGGGCGGGCAGGGAGTCATAACCAGTCAACTCAAAAGTTATCAACTCAATCAAAAATCATAAAAATTTGAACATAATAAAAAGATTATATATATATATATATATATATATATATATATATATATAATGATACTAT
The DNA here is from genome assembly GCA_026120185.1 of Voacanga thouarsii. Taxonomy (NCBI): domain Eukaryota; kingdom Viridiplantae; phylum Streptophyta; class Magnoliopsida; order Gentianales; family Apocynaceae; genus Voacanga; species Voacanga thouarsii. Next base: position 1,192,419 of record JANUWF010001067.1, on the reverse strand, counting down.
GTATCTTCAAGAATAAAAATCAAATTTAAATTTATCATATTTTTATAATATATATAAAAATATAAATTATATTTAAGCATTCTCACAGTATATCTTCCTTATTAAGAGTTCAAATAGATTAAAGTTTTTTAATCTCATTTTAAATTAAAATTTTATTTTAATTTAAATATATTATTATTTTATAAAATTTTTATTTTTCAAAAATTATCTTTTACTCATAACACATTATATTCTATTTCTTTGACTCTTACCTGATCTTATTATTTAATAAATTTTTATAAAATTCATCTCAAATTATTGTACTAAACTATTATTTCATTCATCGAAATTACTCATACTCATATTTCCTCTCTTGAAATGCCTTCAATAAGCATTAGCTTTTTTTAAAAATGTAGTAATAGTACAGTTATCTTAATACAATTTTATTCTAGTCATTAGTCTTGCCTTCGACATATCTCTCTCCGGTTAAGGTAATGACTTCGAGCATGCTCTTGTATGATGGACGATATGTACAAGGTTTAAGAATAAATTCATCGTCGTATGATTGATCGGTGATTACTAGTGATTTCAGTTTCATGCAAGCGAGTTGCAGTTCACCTACAATCCGAACCGAGGATGAATTTTTGGGTTAACTCAACCTTGCAGGATCGCGACCTTTGTCTGGGCGACTAAATGGATATTTTGACCTTTTTGCATGTGACTAATAAAGATATATGTTGAACAAGTATGGAGGTTACTTCACTCACTCTCTCTCTCTCTCTCTCTCTATATATATATATATTAATCATCAAGCCCGTTAGCCCACGAGCAAAAATTCGACATTGTTTGTTTCTTCAAACTTATGTAAAGGGCCATTTTTGGATGTTGTCTTAAACGGACAGGATTGCGGCATCGTCATCGCACATGTCATCCTAAAGGTTTGCTTTACGTCTAAGGTGTAATATACAGCGTGCGATGAATGGGCTTCACATCAAAAGGCTATACGGTCGGTGGATGACGAAGGCTGACATACACATGCGATGCATCCAGCAAAGAGCCACGTCCACATTCAACGGATGCGGTAGAACAATATAGAAAAGGGTAGTGAGGACGTGGAGCTGGTGGAATGCAAAACTGACTGGGTTCTCTTCATCTACTTATACTGTGGGCCACCCTTCAATATCACTCGCAATCTGGGTTGGCCCTTTTTATCATTTGCCCCTTCATTTTTTCCACATTTGTAAATTGACTACTATAGGAAATAATATTTCAATAATTCCCCTCTTTAATTTTTAGAATAATACTTTTTTCTTTTTCTTAAAAGTATTTATGGTGAGTTTGACTTGAACGAAAAGAGAGAAGAAGATAAGTGCATTGGATGCTTAGGAGATTTTTATCATTAATAAGTATGAATTTCTTTCATATTAATATGTTTGTCTGGTCAGAAATAAGTTAGAGAAGATAAGAAGAATTAAAATAAATAACATATTAATAAACACTCTAAAACATCTTATATTAAGATAAATTTCTAACTCGAAGGATAAAAAGCGATTTTATTTTTATTTTTAAATAATAACAAAATAAGATGTGAATAAAGATCATAACTATTATATTTTATTATAATTCTTATTTGGAGTTAAGGGCCAAGTATGTCCTTATAAAGCAAATACAAAAGGTTTGTAAATATTTATAAATTGTCAATTACTTGTAACGTACTTAATAAAATGCTACTTGTGTTTATTTTAAGTGATTATTTTATTATTTGAACTCTCTATTATTGAAGATGAAAAAATATGATATTATTTAATAATTAACTTTCTTCTTAAAATTTATTATCAAATCAAATGAAATCATTCATTCCAAAATAAGATAAATACTATTTTAAATGTATAGAATATTTACCTAACATTGGTGGATCACTTCATTTTATTTTTGTAAAATAAAATAATTAAAAGCGTATCACTACAAGAGAATGCAACTTTAAATTTCTTTTAATTTTTTACAAATTATTTAATACTTTAATATATTATTGAATTTTTTCTAAAAATAATATATAAATACAATGCGAGTTAATAGTACAGAGTAGAGCAGATTATGCGGTATAAATTAAACAATCAAACAATATAAATCAATCAAATAAATATACAATATAGGAAGTTTGAGGGGTTCACTTTGAATACAAATTTCAGCTAGGTTGCAAATTACAAACTTTGACAAGTTTTGGGGAAATAAGAAGGGAAGAAACATCCGTGCTGTTCCTCTCATCTTCCTCCTCGTTCTCCCCTTCGCATATTGTCCTAATGTAGTTTGAAGATTTTGCAATAAGCTTCCTCTATAAAACTGCTGCAATTATATTCTCTCCCCACTTGCAAATCTAATCACACAGTCGAGGCAAAGACACTGTTTGAACGTAGATTAGAAAAATAACCAGGAGGACGGAGAATATATGCAAGGCTTCTCATGTGGATCGTCTCTTTTTTCAAGCATACAACAAGCTAAAGAATATGCAGAGTAGAAGTGGGGTTCAGTGTCTTACTTTGAATAGTTCTTGGTGGTTGACTAATTTGTTTTAGTGTTTCCCATACATGGGTAGTGGGGGAAGGAGCGTCAATATTGATAGGCTTACTATTTGCATCAATCATCAGTGTGTCCAAGAAGTGATTTTTTTGGTTGCTGCATTTTTGGTGCATTGAATAGGACTTTGAATAGTGTGTTCGATTGATTTTTCCACCACACTGATAAAAATAGTTTGATAGGTAACTCATTTTTGTCGAAACCTTTTTGGAGGTTGGCTGGTTGGGTTTTGAAGGACGATTGAAGTTGGATTTTCCCTCGAGGTTCTCTTTCCATTTAAGCTCTTCTTCATTTTTGTTTATCTAGATTGGCTCTTTCTGACCTTTAATAGTAATTAGAGCTTGGTGGGATTTTGAATCTTGATCTTTCTTCGGTGGGTAAATTTTGTTTGTTTATTAGTTGTTCAAACTTCATTCTTGAAAACTGGGACGCCTCGAAGACAAAGGGGGTTCTGCTTAATTCTGATTTTCGCACATATTACACAGAGATATATACAAAAATTAAGGCCGAAGATGACATAGGAAAAGGTTTTTCTTGGGAGAATTACATCACTATCAGTCTGAGAGCTTGATTTTTCCTGCCTGGCGGTTATTTTGGATCTTGAGGCACATAAAGCGTATTAGATCTAGAAATGTTGAAGATTTGCGGAGTTATTAATTGTTTGTTTGGCATGTCTTCCTGAGAAGCACATACAATTCAAGATAGGGGTTTTAGTTTCAAGGGAAACGACTATTCCCTCTTGAAAATCGATTAATTGAGGGTTTCGAGTTTTTAACTTTGTGATATCGATGGATTGAAAAAGTGGCCTCCATGGATGCAAGATTGCAGCTGTTAGTCGGATTTCTAATTGCTGTTAGAGTGTTTTCTGTGTCAGCCATTGAAGATGAATACTCCCATTGTCACTGCGATGATGACGGTGGTTGGAGCATAGTTAGCATTCTGGTATGTCAGAAAGTGGCTGATTTCTTCATTGCTGCGGCTTATTTTTCTATCCCCATTGAGCTACTCTGCTTCATTAGCTGCGCAAATGTGCCATTCAAATGGGTGCTGCTTCAATTCATTGCATTCATAGTCCTCTGTGGATTGACCCATTTGCTCACTGGGTGGACTTATTATGGTCCTCACTCTTTTCAGCTGATGATGGCCCTTACGATTGCCAAGATTCTTACTGCCCTTGTCTCTTGTGCGACTGCTATTACTCTCATCACTCTGATCCCTATCCTTCTCAAGGTAAAAGTCAGAGAACTCTTTTTAAGGAAAAACGTATTAGAGCTAGGCCAGGAGGTTGGAATAATGATGAAGCAGAAAGAAGCAAGTTGGCATGTCCGAATGCTCACCCAAGAAATTAGGAGATCACTTGATAAGCACACAATATTATACACTACTTTGGTTGAGCTTTCGAAAACCTTGGATCTGCAGAATTGTGCAGTTTGGATGCCTAATGATGAGAGGACAAAGATGGATTTGACTCATCAATTAAGTCGTTTAGAAGGACACCGTTGCTCACTGCCGATTAATGATCCAGATGTACTAGAGATAACAAGTAACAAGGGGGTTGGGTTTTTGAGGCAAGATTCGGTTCTTGGTGCTGCAAGCTGTGGCGAGACTGGTGAACATGGTGCTGTTGCAGCAATTCGGATGCCAGTGCTTCAAGGTTCAAATTTCAAAGGAGGAACACCGGAGTTTATTCAGACCTGGTATGCTATATTAGTTTTGGTTCTTCAGAGTGGGAATGATAAAGTTTGGAGCCACAATGAGATGGAGATTGTGGAAGTGGTTGCTGATCAGGTGGCTGTGGCTCTGTCTCATGCGTCGATTCTTGAGGAGTCCCAGTTGATGAGGGAGAAACTGGAACAGCAAAATCGCGTGCTCCAAATAGCGAAGGAAGATGCAGTGCTGGCAAGCCATGCTAGGAATTCATTTCAAAAAGTAATGAGCAACGGAATGAGGAGACCAATGCACTCTATTTTGGGTTTACTATCTGTGGTTCAAGATGCAAAATTGGGCACTGAACAGAATATTATTGTTGACACAATGGTGAAAACAAGCACTGTTCTCTCAACTCTAATAAATGATGCAATGGAGATATCTGACAAGGATGAAGGAAGATTCCCATTAGAGGTGATGCCTTTTAGGCTACATCCGATGATAAGAGAAGCTTCTTGCTTGGTCAAGTGCCTGTGTGTTTACAAGGGCTTTGGTTTCTCCACAGATATTGCAAACGTTTTGCCCAATCTGGTGATGGGTGATGAAAAGAGGACATTTCAGGTTTTACTACATATGGTTGGGCATTTATTGAATGTCAATGATGGAAGGGGCTCTGTCATATTCAGGGTTGTTTCAGAGAGTGGATTTCAGGATAAGACAGATAAACTTTGGAGACCAAACGTGACTAATGAATATGTGACACTAAAATTTGAAATTGAAGTTAGTTTGGAAGGTTCTCAACAAGATAATTCTATTTCTACTATTCATTTGGGTAGGACAAGGTATAACAACAAGGAGGGCTTGAGCTTCAGCATGTGCAAAAAGCTTGTACAGGTGAGAGCTTTGATATCCTACCACTGGTTAATTTCCTTCTTTTAGCATTTTCTGTGTTCCCGCATTTTTATGAGTTTTATGTGCAATTAGTCTTAAGTAAATCAAATACCTGCTTTGCATTCTGGGTTATGAATTACTTATTTCTATTTCTACTTGTGAACATGTAATACATGTTTATTTTTTTCTGCAGTGTGTGTGTTTGTTTCATTTGCCAATCCAGAAACAATTTCATGCCTTCAATTTCTAGGGGAAGGAAAGACATGAATTATGAAGCATTGGTTATATATGTCTGGACTGAAAGGCAAAATATTTCCTTTTGCAATAATATATTCTTATATAGGCAACATTTGCAATATTTGTCGTCATTCAATGCAGTTAAAGAAGTCGACGTCCCCTGTTATCTAGGGTTCAGTCTATTTAAATTTAGGGAACAATGATACTGAGGGCGTCCGATATCTAAGATTTATTATTCAAAAAGACGGAGAGCTCGATGGCGATGTTGCATACTGGATTACGGCAGGTTGGTTGAAATGGAGGAGTGCGACTAGTATTCTAGGTAAGCGTAATATACCTTTGAGCCTAAAGGGAAAGTTCTATAAAACAGTCGTAAGACCTGCTTTGCTATATGATACGGAATGTTGAGCAGTTAAAATGCGTCATATTCACAAAATGAGAGTAGCTGAGATGCATATGTTACAGTAGATGTGTGGATATACTAGAAAGAATAAAGTCAGAAATTAGACCATTAGGGAAAATGTGGGAGTGATATCTATTGAGGAAAAGATAAGAGAAAGTCGACTGTGTTGGTTTGTACATGTACAGAGAAGATCGAGGGATGCTCCTGTTAGGAGGATGGAGGAAGGGAGGCAGGATAGGTTAGGCAAAGGTAGAAGTCGGCCTAAAACGACATGAATAAAGGTGATTAGGAGAGATATGTCTTTGTTAGATTTGGATGAGAGTATGATGATCGATAGAAGGAAGTGGAGAGAGATGATTCATGTGGATGACCATATGTTGCCTGGTATTGGTTCATGTAGCCAATCTCAAATTTCTTGGGATTAAGGCTTAGTTTTTTGTTGTTGTCGTTGTTGTTGATACTGAGGGCTTCTTGTATCTGTATGAGGTGCAGGCAATCAGGCAGTCAATGTAGTATGTATTCAAGTGTCTGCAGTTAAAAATTGCAGAAAGGGAAAAATGGCGGTTAATATTTTTTGTGATATGTTCCAATGGATAATAATATGAAAGTTGCTTCTATGTGAAGCCAATATCTGAATCAGCCCCTATCCAGGAAAATAGTTACCTAATCACAGTTAATTGATATTTTCACATAAAAAGAATGTTAAATACATTCCAACTATTGTTGCAGAACAACAAAATATTAACCTTATAGCTGTTGATTGTCAGTGATTTGTGCTCCACGGTCTGTTTAACTTTTCTTTTAAAAAATGTTTTTCTGTTCTGAACTTCATACATCTATTGCTTCTTTGTAAGACCCCACGCCTAACTAAGCTGTTAGTCAGCTGGGCCATGGAACTCACTCCGAAGAAACCCCTAACCTTGATCTTCGTGTTCCATATTATTTGAAAGTGCTAATAGAGTTCGTGGCAACTGTAGAATTGGTGCAGCATATGTTCATTTATTTTACGAAGTGGTGGATCTTTTGTAGATATTAAAGGCTCGTCTTAATTCATTGACTGAAGAAGCCACTTTAAGAAAAGTATCTCATGAATGTGATTTTGAGGTCTCTTATATTGAGATATTCTCTGAGAAACCCTGACTGGAAAGAAATCGCTATGAATGTACTTTTATCCATTTACAAAGTCATCAATAGGTATCAACAGTTGATTGTTGGTTAGGAGGTCTCACACTAAGATCTCCCTGTTTTTCCTTTATTGTTGGATGAGCTTACTTTTCAGATCTGGTCATAGGCACTTTCTGATTCTGCATGTGTTTTGAACTTGTTGATCTTTATTAGTGGGGGGCCAATCATTTCTTTTACAAGTTTCATTGACACAGATCGTATATTGTCATGCCATCTTAGATTTATGTTTTTCCTTGCCGAACATTTGCAGATGATGCAAGGTAACATCTGGATGTCCTCGGATTCTCAAGGTCATGCACGAAGTATGACTTTAATGCTCAGATTTCAGAAACAATCTTCTTTTAGAAGACAAATATTTGAACGCGGGAATTCCACAGAGCAGCCAACTTCTAGCTCCATGTTTCAAGGCCTTCAAGTTATTCTAGCTGATGATGATGGTGTTAATAGAATGGTTACAAAAAAGCTGCTTGAGAAACTGGGTTGTCAAGTAACTGCTGTTTCATCTGGTTTCCAGTGCTTGAGCGCGCTCGCCCCTTCAGCAACCACATTCCAATTAGTCATCTTGGATCTTCACATGCCGGAGATGGATGGATTTGAAGTGGCAATGAGAATCCGGAAATTCCGGAGCCGTAACTGGCCGGTAATCATAGCCTTGACAGCGAGTGCAGAAGACAAGGTATGGGAGAGGTGCCTGCAGGTGGGAATGAATGGTCTTGTAAAGAAACCAGTTCTACTACAAGGAATTGCTGAAGAAATTCGGAAAGTCCTGCAACGAGCAGGTGATGTTTTGTGAAGACATGTCAAACAAAGCAAGATGATCCATTTGGGCTTCAGGATTCCTCCTCAGAAAAATGTAAACATTTATACACCAAATTAGGCAAAACCTGCTATCAATTCTTCTAACCATTTAGTTAAAAAGTTTCAGTTAGAAGAAGTCTTGATTTGCCAGCTAAATGATTCACTGGCTTTTACATCATAGTATACATGTCTGTGAAAAGGTGACTAGCTTATACTCCCATGACAAAGAAGGGTTATGAACTAATTGATTGGTTCTCACTCTTTGCCAATATTTTGCTCATCATCTGTGCCATGAACTTTACCACTAGGTTTTGGAAATGGAGATCAAGATTCAATACCTGTTTCTTCCATCTCCAAAGCATAGTGTATAAAAGAAAGATTTCAACTTTCTAATCAATATTATTAATAAAGATAAGATGATAATTTGTTTATGGTTAAAATTTTTCTTAATTTTTTATGTGAAATTAAAATAGAACTTTTAAATTTGGATGAGATAGTATATATAAATTTAGATGAAACAAGAGAAAAAAAAGGTATCAAGCTATCACCGCTTATCATTCCATTAAAGCCACTTCTTGCAAGTATGTAGGATTGCAAATCATAAAATCAATTCTAAATATAACTAGAATGTTATTTTTAGGAAATTATTTGTGTTTTATCTTATGTTATGATGTTATGCATAATAACCACTATAAAACACTTCCAATGATTGTTATTGGTGGTGAAACCATAACTACAATGGCCGTTTTTACAAGGGTTTTGAATTGTTATTTGGAATGGTAAAATACAAATATCTAAATACTTTCTATATTATTTTTAAAAAAAATATAATTCTCAATATAATTTAGTTCACCAAATATAATTTCTTGAAATAATTTTGATGAATTATTAATATCCATCCATGTAAGGGACGGATTATTTGTTAAATTTTTTAAAAATAAATTTAAGGTTAATAGTTATTAAGATTGTATTTGGAGAGAAACTATTTTCAATCCAAATCAAAATTTTAATTTAAATAATTTTTATTTTTCAAAAAATATTATATACTTACACCATATTATATATATATATTTTTATTGATAATTGAATATCTTATTTACTTCATATTTAATATTTTATTAAATTTATCTTAATTCAATCTTTATTTAAGTAAAGTTTTTTGATTGCTTATGTATTTCTGTTCAATATTATATTACTATTCAACTGTTCCCCGCACCCCGCAACCCAAAAAAAACTTGAAAAGGTGAAAACAGCGTCGTTTTTGTGGAGCAGAGAAGAGAACCCAACCGAAAAACCAGAAAACCCTCTGGCTATTGGCGGCCACCGCGACAGCGTCGTCTCAGCTGGTGCTTTCAGTTCAACGGCCGCCCAAGTCGCCGGCACTCCTTCAGTGCAAACAGAAAGAGTATTTGTTTGAGAAAACGATTGGTTTTTCTGAATCATTCAGACTTGAGCAAAGAAAAAGCGATGATTAAGAAAGAAGCAGCAAAGAACTACTACACTAAGGATTTTGATTGGGACCAACTCAGGCAAGAGATTGAGAGCGATCCCTCTTTGCTTTACCACTTGCTCCCTTTTGATGATGGTGAAAATGGTAGTAAAATGAATAACACTGGTAATGCTGCTGCTGAAAGGGATAGAATAGAATCTTCAAGTTCATCGCCGGCTGAAGATTCTGAAGCCTGGAATAAGTTTCACGCTCGTCACTCCACTGGTAAATTCTTCAAGGTATCGTGTAATCTGTAATCCCTCTTCGTCTTTTGTTCATATTTGCTATCTGGGCTTTAATCTGATATTAATAATGTGCTTGTCCGGTAGGTGGTAGTAGATTTTGTATGTTGAAACTAATCAAACTATGATTAGAATCTTGGTCGAATGCAAATTCTAGTGCTAGTAATTTTCCTTATTCTTTCTTTCACAAGTTAACCCATCCTTGTTTGATGGTGGACGGACATCGGTTTCTAAATTTTGTTAAGCTCCCATTTTGACACAAGATCAAATTTTTTGACACCATGATCAGGCTTTCGGGTTTATTTAGTTGGGTTACTGCGCCATTCTTGTAGTTTGGATGGTATAGCTGCAAATCTGTTGCGTGGGAAGTCATTGCTGTATTGGGTATCGTTGTATTGTTGAGCTATTCACAAAGATTTGAAGTGTAGTTTAAGTGAGTTATAGGCGATATCTGGGCTTTGGAAATAAAGCGTATGAGTTGACAGTGAATTGATCAAAGAAAACATCAGCTTCAGAATATTGTTCACCAAAGAGGAATTTTGTAGGTTTGCAAAGATGAGCTAATTCTCTATGTGAAGCTGGTCCATTCATCCTATGAGATGCTGGAATGGGGCTCAGTTGGGAGTGGAATGACGTGTGATGTACTAGAAAGGTTATGATATCCTCAGCTAGTCATTTGCACATGAGGGAAAGATATGCAGTTTCCCAAGCATGGAAATGAATCTTCTAGCCACTATGAATTCCTAGGCTTGGTGTTTACAGGATATATTGTTTTCGATTGGGAGGAGAGAGAAAATCATCATGTACCAATGAATGTAGACTATGCATCTTTTTCCTACTAAGCGCAAGAAGCTAGGTAGTGTTTCCCAACAATTATAGACAAGAGTGATAGGGTAGGCCAAAAAGTTGGTAGAGGGTTTAGGGTCCTATTCAGTCACTACTTTTTCTGCTTCGTAGATTGTATTGCTATTTGCGTTAGGAGTTGCACATGTCCTCCACCATGTGACCTATCATGAAAGCAGGTCTGCCATTTAATTGGTGGAGGAATTGTGATTACTAGCTTGCTAATTTTCATCTGACTGATTGTGGATCTTTCTTAACATGGAGTTGCAAGATATAACTAGACAGATATGAGGGTTTGACACTGTAGATTCTCTCCTTCACTCTTTACTTTTCCTCTAAAAAGGCTTCTTGTCTGTACATCATTATTTTCTTTTGTATGGTTGTGTCATCTACAGTGCTAGGCTCCAATGGTTTATTTGTTCACCTTTTCCTTGTCTCTCAGGGGTGATTTTCTTTTGGTGTAATGTTTAAAATTCCCAATATTTAAGTTTATGCTTGTTTTAGATCATATGAATTCCAAATTTTAGCAAGAATGGATAGCTTATTGATTTTATGCTTGTTTGTTGGAGTCTACACTAATTACAATTATATCTCATAGTTTTCATATTATAGCATTTTATTGGTTTCCGGCTCTTGTTCCAGTCCTGAAAATTGTTCGTTGAATGCAGGAGAGACGTTACTTGTTGAAGGAATTTCCAGAATTAGCTTCTTGTGGGGACTATTCTAAAGTTTTGGAAGTGGGATGTGGTAATGGCAGTACTGTATTACCAATTTTAAGGTAAATTCCGAACTTTTTTGTTGGTTTCGAACTTGTTTGAATATATTTTTTTTAAGAATAAAATTTCTATATTTTGGTATTTCACTTTCTGGAACAAATAACTAAAGGGTAAATCTATTGGGCTTCGTAGGGACTTTATTTGAAGTCAAAATTTTCAATCATAATTTTACATTAGCAGTTATGCGATATTACCCTAGATATTCTTCAAAGAACTGTAATGTTTGGATTTGACATATCCATTGTAGCTTCAGCATTGAGGATAACTACTCACTGAAGTAGAATCCTCTAATCATTTTAGGGGAACTGAAGTACCAAATTCTGAACGTCATGAAACCTTGCCTTCAAAAGACATAGAAAAATGAGTAAATGCCGAATGCATCATATATTTGAGGACGAATCAGAAAATCGAAATTAAAGTGAAAGCAGATAGGATTGTAAAATATGTTTGGGACATATGTTTGGGTAGATTCAATAATGGGGTACTGTTTATAAAAGAAAACAATAGAAGCTACTTTTTTGGCAGCATTCATTTATCTGCTCCTGTTCCTCCCTGTCTGTAGCTTTCTTATCTTTGTCTCTGTTTTGTCTACGTATTGATGGCAGTGATGCCTTCTGTTGAGGATGAATTCTTTATGTTTGTAATACCCTGTCCAAAGAAAATATAAATAATATATATATATATATATATGAGCAAGATGATTTTTGGTGTCAATCTGCTGATATATTTTCTTGCTTGATAATAGCAATATACAGAATGTACTTGTTAAATTTGCTAACAAATTTCTTTTCTTATTGCAGAGGAAAAGAGACCATCATCATATATGCATGTGACTGCAGCAATGAAGCTCTTGATAGGGCTAAAGATACAATTAATGCTGCAAACTTGGTCTCAGCCATACATCGGTTCCATCCATTCTTATGTGATTTCTCTACATGTAGGTTTCCCATGTGGTTGGCCTGCAATTCTTGCCGCAAAAGCTTCTTGCAAAAGCAGTATGTTAATTGCTCAGGTTGCTTGCTATGGATTTTGTTAATTTTCTAGTAATATCATGGCTATTTTCGTTTTTCGTTGGTAATTTAACAAAGGTTATTTTTCCCTTGAAATCCTAATGTAATGTTTGTCTCATGTAGATGCAATTAGATTTAGTAGGGAAGATATCTATAAGCCCTCGTGCTCTGAGGAAAACAGTTGCTGCATTGGTGGAGTGGACCTGATTACCTTAGTATGTATTATGTTCTGCATGCCACTTGACGTTAAAAATTTTATTTTGAGAATCTCTAATATTCTTCGAATATGAATTCTAAATTTTTACTCTTTTCTTGTGTGTGTTTTACATAGCAGATATTCACCCTATCAGCCTTACCACTTCAAAAGATGCCTATAGCCATCCAAGAGTGCATCTCTGTTTTAAAGCCAGGTGGCATGCTCTTGTTCAGGGATTATGGTAATAGCCCAACGAAATAGAGGGTAACCGTTGATATAGAATTTTTAAATGGATAAGAATATTTATCCATTGATCTTTCTTGATGCATGAGCGTTTTTGATTGACATGGAACGCAGGTCTTTATGATATGACCATGCTTCGTTTTGCTCCTGAACAAAGAGTGGGCTACAGGGAATATGTGCGTTCTGATGGTACACTTTCTTATTTCTTCTCTTTGGAAAGCTGCAGGGATCTCTTCTCCAGTGTGGGATTCATTGAGGTATGTATCTTCATCTCACCCTCTCCCTGTACTAGCTTTAGGGGCAAAACTTAGAGCAAGAAATTACCTATGCTACTAGAATGGATTCTTGATATTTATTGTTAGTTTGCCAAAAGGTTTGAGGGCAAGCAGGTGAAAAGCATTATTGATAGTCCTTTAAAACCTCAGGTTTCAAAAGATCTTCTAGACATTGAAGCTCTGAAAGGTTTTCCTCTAATATTATTTCATTCCCAGCAAAAGTTGACTATTCCCCCTTGTATTCCTTTTTTCTTCCATTTTGATTTTCAAGAATGTTGTGCAGTAACCATCTGAGCCCTTTCTGCAGGTTGAGCTTGACTACTGCTGTGTTAGATCCATAAATCGTCGAAATGAGAAAATCATGCAAAGGGTGTGGGTTCATGGGAAGTTCCAGAAGCCCGGTCAAACTTGAGATTGCACATTACTTTGGCAGAGGGATAGGGATGGCGAGGCGAGGAGAAAGAAAGACATTGGTGAAGAAAGCCAACTTCTAAAGTCTAAACACAACTTGAGAAGTTGCACCATTATTGGCCTAGAGGAGAAAAGTATAAACGAGAATTTCTTCCATTCCGTCAAATCCTTCTGCAAGGATGGAAGAAATCCACCTCCTGCCTCCTCTTTGACTAGGATTACTTTGTTTTTTTTAATAACGAGGACTTTGGAAAGACCTCAGGTTAACTGCCCTACCCGGGGCGCAAATGCTTTGTTTAATGGCGAATCATTTTCTGAAACAAGTGGTTAAGCAAATCACTCGCTATCACTGGCGGGTGGACAGTTTACTAGTAATATAATTCTTCAGCAGCCATGGGTGGTTGGTACCTCAGACCTTTGTTGCCCTTTGCAGACTCTGCTTTTATATTCCCTTTTTATACATTTTAATCTAAACCACTATTTTAATCAATGATAAGATAAAAAATTTAGAGTTAAGAGCGAGTCATAAAAAAAAACATAATAGAAGATAATGTCTTAAATCATCATGCTTTCGCTCTTGACCTTAGATCCATCATATTGTGTTGAGGCAAAAAGTATTTATTTTAGTAGTATTAACACTTCAAGTGCATTATTTCGAAAGGTATCAAGAGTTTTATAAAATTTTCGTATATGGTAAAAAAAAAAATGATGAAATGGTGAGGTTAATTATTAGGTCACAAATGGCTCAAAAGAAACGGCACAAAGTTAAAAAAAAAAAAGGACAAAAGTTATATGGTATAATAATTAACACTTCAGGCATTATTGACCATTTACTGTCAAATTATATAGTATACATATAGTATAATAATTTTACGCACAAATCAGCCTCGCAGATTAAAAGACAAAATCATATGCATGATGTTTTCTTGTGTTTCTTATCTTCTAGGTTTTGGACAAATATAATGAATGGACTCAAGGTTAGACATGTTCAATCTTGTTTTGGACAAATGCCCATTTGGGTTCAACTAACCGACAAATCTCCATCGCTAATTTCCTAACCAAAAGAGACATCCAAATTTAGGTGTCCTATGTTTGTTGCTTCCTTCCAATTGTAGCAGCCGATCATGTAGGGGTCAGCATTGCTGCCGTTTATTAAGCTACACGAAGCAAAATGGCTTTCTCCTTTGCTTTTAACTTACAAGAACGAGAAATATTGACAAAATATTAACGTATTTTTAATCAATCGACTTTGTTTGCGTTCGAATTGCATAAAGGGAGAACACAAAGTTGGGTAAAAGAGCACCATATTCGACCCTAAGACATCGTGTACTCCACGGCAAAGTGCATGCAACGAATATATTTCCGGCACCGAGGAATTGGAAATTGAGTGGTTGTGAAAAACCATTATACTTGATAATGATGCATATAATTAGATATCGGTTTGATTCCTCTCTCTCTTTCTTTGTCTACAAAAGTTGATTATATTTTCTTAATTACGATGCCAATGCTAATTAATCAATCTTTTTCTCATTAGTTTATAATTTGTTTAGGTCATGCTTTGTGGTCCACATTTCCTTAATGCAGGATTTATAGATTCCCATTTCAAGTGGCATAGTTTGAAGACTTTTTGCTTTGGAGATAGCTAATGAGTTTAGGGTTTTCAAATTTTATTGGTGAAGCTACACCTGGGGAACAGACAGCTCATGTTTAGGTAAGGGCAAGAAAAAGGCCAATTATTTGAGGGTTTAGTTGTAGCTTATCTTATAAGAGGCTAGGGAGATTAATTTATCAAAATCCATGGGGACCCTTCGTTGTTTGGATGTCCTATTCATGAAATTATTATAAAATTTGGAGATTTTTATCGTACGAGACAAGCTCATATAAGGAAGGTCTTTTCTCGTATATAATTAATAATACAAGACAGTGATTAAAATGATTAAGATATAATCGTATTTTATTTTTCACTAACATAATTATGTATGTAATTTTTTGTACACGTATTTAAGTATCACGCGTTTATATTTAATATTTGTATGTATAGTTATATACTCACCCCCTAATTAAGCATCCAATTTGATCCCTTTGCTGTCATCTTCCTCCACCCTTAAAGAAGTACATTAACCATGTAATAAACTATTAATGTGTGACGAGAATCATGATAGTTTTATTTATATTAAATTTTGTCTTAGTTAGTTCAATCATCTAGTAAATCTGTACTTTACACCTTCTAATCTCTCAGTTACTGATTGACATAAGACATCAATAAATTAGAATCTAAAACACAAATATATATATATATATATATATATATATATATATATATATATATTGATAGCAATTTTCACCTTTTCTTTTGGTTAATTCAAGGACGAAATTAATTAGAAACTTTGTATTGGGGTTAAATTATACTAAGAAGTTAATGTTGTATTTTTAAAAGAAAAAAATTGGGGGAGCTAAATGCTAAAATTGAAAGGATATTTAAAAACTTAAAATTTTTTTAAGATTATTTTAAAAAATTTTAAAATTTTGGGACCAAAGGTGATTTGAGGCAATATGTTGAAGCTTCGGGTTTTCCTCTATAAAATGTAACCTCTTTTACCATTTATATTCTCCTGAGATACATCTCCTTGAGGTTTCCAAACTTATGATTAGCTATTGAGGTATTTTATTTTCTCTATATTTTTTAAAAATTAAAAACTATCATAATTAAGGACCTTTCGCCTTACCGATAAATGATACTTTTAATTAAATTAAAATTTGACATTGTCACTCAAATTTCAAATTTAAGAGAAATATATATTCATATTTATGTATATATGTTTTTTTTTTCTTTTTTGGAAGAAAAGAAAATTGGGAAAGTAGTTGATCAGCAATCACAACACAATAAACTTAATTTAAAATAAACTTTTCTCGTTTATAGACAAATTCTTGCAATACATATAAACATAAATTTTTATTAATTTACGTAGTAAAAAGATGTTATTAATTATTTAATATATGCAAAATAAAATTGTTTTACTCGTTTAATATAGAAAGACCTTACTTGAAAATAGGACTGCTCGCGGGATTGGAGAATAATCGAACTGATTAGAATAATCGGACAGAAAAGAATTAGAATTAAAAAAATCGTTGACTTTTGACTTTTTTCCAAACGAACTATCCTAAATTTTTTTATGTAATATCTATATCGAGAATCGTTCTGAACCATACGAAAACTATCCTGAATCGTTCTGAATTGTACCGAACCAAAATTAGAACTGAATATATATAGTCATGTAAATATATATATATATATATATATATATATACATATAATATTTTAAAAAATAATAAATGTGATTTTAATTATATATATAGTATATAATAAATTATATAATATATTATATGTATAATATGTATATATAGATTATATAATATTATATTATATAGTATATATAAATTATGTAAGTAGATTATATAGATTATTATAAAAAGTGTCATATAGGTTGTTTTAATTTTATTTTAGATTAAAATTTGAAAACTATTAACATGTATTTTTTTAAATTTGTGGATAACAATATTTTTTTTTGTGAAAAATGTTCAAAAATATCTGAAAATCGAACTAGAATTGTCTTTATTCCATTAAAATCGAAATCCCAATATTCGTCCCGTCCCAAAATTAAAAATATTGTCCTATTTCATTTCGAAATTACAATTCGAGACTAGCTAGTACTAAGAATATAAACGAATCGAAATTTCGAAACGATACTGGAAATTTCTAAATCTCCGAACCATGAGCACCCCTATTTAAAAAAGTGAAAAGCAACGACTGCAAAGTTTTTTTACCATCATGCTAATTCTAAGGTAAAAGTTTTATGACATAATTTCAATATTTTATGTATAAAAGTGTGTTATAGTCTGCGCAAAACTCTTCAAAGCCATTATTTTGAATAGTCTTATTGTTCTCTGGGTTTAAAAAACAATCAGTAATAATTGTTTTTTACACGAACCAAATCTTTGCAAAGAATAAGTTCATTCGCTAATCATTTGCATTATGTTAAATTATATAAATAGATAGTATATAATATCTTGAAATTTACTGCCATTGAAGGTAAAATTACTTGCGGAATTACTGGCATCATTTCAGGTACTTTTTAGGCTAAAATAATAACACTAACTAATAAGAGAAGTGGTCACATGGATGACTTTTGCATTGTCGTTTTGCAAACTTTTAAAGAACAATCATTCTTGCTTATTGTAAATTTTAGTGGGCTGATTCAAACACAATATGACAAGGTACTAAAGGAAAAAGGAAAAAGAATAATGGTTAAAGAGATTGATCAATAAAAGGAAAATATTTCTCATCAATTTAACTATTATTTTATGATTATATGTGTTTTAATATTTATTAATCAATGGTTTGCTCAGGAAAATTATATCTTTAGCAGGTTAAGGGCCACTGCCACCCTAACTTAATTAAATAGAGGCTGTTTGAAGAAGCACGCGATCGAGACAAGAAATAAAGTTGGAAGCACCAAACACACACAAGTTGCAATAAAATATATATCATATTGTCATATTCGATCAAGCATAGCATCGAATTGGGTTTTAAGCCTATGAATAAATACAGTATATATATAAATATACATATATATATATATATATATATATATATAAGTTTTTATTCA
Source organism: Voacanga thouarsii (assembly GCA_026120185.1). Lineage (NCBI taxonomy): Eukaryota > Viridiplantae > Streptophyta > Magnoliopsida > Gentianales > Apocynaceae > Voacanga > Voacanga thouarsii. Next base: position 1,174,553 of record JANUWF010001067.1, on the reverse strand, counting down.
AACTGTTGGTGTAACCAATACAAATTAAATGAAATATAAATACTTATATTAATACTATATCTTTATTAAAAATGAGATCGATACATTTTACATTCTTAAAATTTCATAATAAATCTTGATATAATATAGTTTTGATATATATATATATACACACTCACTCGGACAAAGTACAAAAGTTTCAATATTAGGAGTACGAATTAATTAAGTTCACTTTTTTTGAATTAATTGTAATAATTGGTATTAAAATTTTTATATTAACGTCTAAGATTCGAACCTCACTAGTTAATAAAGTGAAAATTATATGCAATTGTCAATTCAAAACTTTAGTTTACATAAAATATAAAGATAAAGTTCTGAATTTCTTTTTTCACAAGTGCTGCTTGGAGTTTATTTGAGCTGCTGACTTCCAAAATTTATTCCTAATTTATTGCTAGAATGAGGTTTAAGTTAATTTTGACACGGATATAGGACGGCCGATGAACTCAGGACATATAACCTAGAAAAATAATTTTAGCATCTTGTTATAATTTCACACAAATCTTGCAAATTATTAATTCTTTATTGGGTGCATAAAATTGATTGCAATACAATTTCAAAAAGCCAAAAAAAATCAAAAAATCAAAAAATCGAATCTATTATAATTTCTTTACAATGTTGAATGCTTTTCACGCATTAATAAATTTGACATTTATCGGTCATGAAATATAGTAATTCATTTAGTTAATTTTTTTTACTAAATAATCATTTTTGTTCTATTCGCATTTTATATCGTTTATCGATCATACTTTACGAGGAAATATCATGTCTTATACACTTTTCGAAAGTTTCGTGTATAATAAAATATATTTATATATATTTTATAGTTAAACGTCATATCTTATAAACATTTGAAGAAACTTTTGTTCGGACTAAACACAACCTAAGAAACTTTTTGAATCTTAATGCAAATCTCCAATAAACAAGCTAGTCAATCTAGCGATTCTCTTTTTCTTGCTCAATTTCTTTAACCATATTCTTTTTCCTTTTTCCTTTTTCTATATCAGAGTGTACCAATCCCTCTTGATTTGGATTTACATTCCTGATTCCTTATATATTAATAGCTTATTTTTAATGTGTGTCTTAACTTAGTTGGGGTGAAATTTCTAATGCATATTACTCGAAAATGAATTTACTTTATGTAATAAAGGAATTTAAAAAATTGGAAAAACACTGTTCTATTGCTTGAAATTTTATTTTAATTTTGCATTTGGAATTAAAAAATCTTTCTTTTTGACTTCTTTTTAAAAAAAAAAAACTTGTGTTGGACTATATGCAATTTTAAGAGCACTCTACTAATCATTTAAATACATATATATAATTCTCCCCCATCGACATATTGAGACCAACCTGAAAATTACATATGTTAAAATCCATGCAATCCCTTATTATCTATTTCGTCCCATAAATCAAGAAATTCATAATTTGTTCATACACAAATTATGTAGCATTTCAATCTAGTGCTTCCTTAATTTAATTTATCTTGATATAATTAGAATATACATTTTAAATCTGAATTGGAAATGTAGAACAGTTCTCCAAATTCAAGCATTGTTTCTCCATTTTCTGGAAAACTAATTAAAAATCTTCAAAACTACTAATATTTCAGGGATAGAAAATTGAAAACAAAGGAACATTTAGACCTTTGAGAAAAGCTATTTAGTGAGAAATTATTCTCTTCCCCTTCGGCGTTACGAGCTTCATGAAACCAAAAACTAGACACAGATGGGGGAGAGAGACACAGAGCTGAGCATCTTCAATGGCTCAAAGGGAAAGGACTATGAAGCAAAAAAGAGAAGGGCCCTATGAATCAATAAAAGAAAGGACTATCACAAGTAATAAAAGAAATCAACCATGATCATCAAAGATCAACCATGGAAACATGACGCTCTCTTTGCTTCCTGTAAAAGTTCCATGGATGAGTTATCGTCTGGGAAACATCCCAGTATGGGTTGAAACTTGAAACCTACCTGTAACTCATATTTTAACTTGAAAGCCTTGTTAAATAAATTTATTTTGTCAAAAAAACAAGATTTTGCTTACAATATGACTAAGATCTTTGCACAATAGAAAAATAGTATATGTAGAGGTGATAGAATCTCGTGGACGTTTTACTGGAATGCACATGGAGTTTCACTTCTTTCCAGTCCTATATTTATGAGTGACCTAAAAATTCGTGTGTGAACAGTTGTTTTGGGCTATAGGAGAAAGCATATATGATCGGCTTCTTGCTACTTAATTCAGTTCCCCTCAAAACTTTATTATTCATCAAGAAATGTAACAAGAAGAGGAAGAAGAAGAAAAGCAGCAGTTTGAGAGGAAATTAATGGACATTATTAGACCTAATTATTCGTGAAGACGAGTTTCCAGGTAAATTCAAGAGAAAATATACACATATAAACTTTTGAATTTCGTCTCTGTGTCTCATCATTCGTCTACAGTGGTACAATATATAAGTGATCAAGATAATTATTTGTGTCTCCGGCGCCTTCAAACTTTCTAATATACTAGTAGGAGTATTTATCTTACCTGAATTTCAGTAAGGAGGGCGGCCATGCGCCCAAGCAAATGCTTCATGGTTCAGCTGGCCACCGTTAGGCATTAGGTTTGGTGGTAAATTATACACTGGCATCGAAGATGGATCACCCAAACCGCCCGGTTGAGGCAGCCCACCACTCCCAAGTGGTGGTGATCCGCTTCCGCCTAGTTGTCCCTGAGCTGCACCACTGGCTTCTTCATCTTCTTCTATAGGCAACCTCTCATAAGTAGCATTAGAAAACGTTGACGCAATTACCATGACCGGGCCGGAAGCCACAAGAGAGCCAACGACGCTGCCGCCTACCACTTGACCTTGGCCTCCTGCTAGGTATATAGTTAGGCCAGTAGCCCCTGGTGGGGCCGGTCCTGGGAGAAACGCTCCGGTTAAAGAGAGAATCTCAAAGCGGCCATGTAAAGCCATGACAGCACCAGGAGCTGAAGGTTGTCTAAGGGTTACATTTGTCACAGTTCCACTAGCGCTGAGCACACAAACTCCTCTTTGCCGTCTCCTAGCAAACTGCGCTATGCTTTCAGCTATATCAGAACCATTTGCTACCTCCATGACGTGGCTCCTGAGCGCGTTTGGGCTGTCTCTGGTGACGAATATGGGTGGTTTTGGCTTGTTTTTGGAACCCGGTGGTCTTCCTCTTGGCCTGCGTGTTGCTACTTCAATTGCACCCTCTTTCGGCTCATCAGTGCTGTTCTCTCTTTCTTCTTCATCATCTCTTCCGGCGCTGCCGCCGCTTCCGCTGTTATCGTTCATAGATATGCCCAGATCTGGCTTCTTCAGAGCTGATGAACCAGCTGATGAAGATGTCTCAACTCCAGGTAGACCTACCTGACCGGCCCACCACCGATTTGACATATTCTCAGCTCAATCAAAGATGCTTTGGCTTGAGAGACTTGAGATCACCCCAAAATTATATCTCAGCTTAGATCTTTGTATTTTCCTCAGAAATTTGACTTTCTATAAAGAAAAGTTCCAAGAACCAACAGCGAGACAAAGGGTTTTGTATATAACCGGTGGAAGATACACAAAGTTGAATCAGTTGAGCGATGAAACCAACAAGGATCTAAACTGAAGACACAAAGACATGCACACACACAAAAAAACACACAGCGATCACAATTTGCAAGAAGAAGAGAGAGAGAGTTGAAAGAGCTTCAAGAGTTTCTCTCTTCTTACAAGTTGGGATTTTTATGATGTCGTTTCTTAGGTTTTGGTGGTGGGGTGTGTGTTTTTGTGTCAAAGTTCTTGGATATCTGTCCTTTTCATCGTCTCTGTCTCTATTCTTTCTCTCCCAATATAAAATTTCACCCCTCTTTCTTTCACTCTCTCTTGAGAAATGGGAATGGGAGAGCAGAGAAGAGTCTTGGAAATTAGGGTTTGGTCGTGGGGTCGCGTGCGCGTGAGGAAGTGGGATGCACGTCTTTGCATATGCAAGAAGAAAGATTTACTAGAGAGAAAGGTACCATTAACATACTAGAGAAAAAGGTTGTAACTGGTAAATTTGTATTCAGAGATAGCAGTCAAAGTATGACTTCAATGCAGAAATCACAGATGTATTTGGGGCATATGAAACCCTTGTACATCTCTGTTTCCAAATTACTCTTCCGGACTTAGTCAAACATCATTTCAGAATTCATAGATTTATTTATTATATTTAAGTAATTTATGTATGCGTCGATTACATATTAAATTATATTGTGTAAATACAAAAGATAGTATCATTCTATGCAAATGGCATAAGAGTCAAAAAAAACAAGAAAAATTATTATAATATAATTCGTGTGAGAAGTATATTAATATAAAATGGCGTATAAAATATAAAATAATAATAATAATAAATATATATATGGCGGTGCGACGACTTCAAATTTGTAATGAAAATTTTAATTAAGAACACAAAAGCAAATGAAGCTATAGGTCTAGCTAGCTAGCCCCTCTTCCACTCTCATTAACTTTCTCTTTTCTTCCAAGAATGTGATGCATATAATTAATTTGGCCTTTGAAAATTATAACCATTTGATCACTTGCAGCTAGTAGTGGGATTCATTATAACAAAGGAGATACGAAGGAGAAAGCATATATAACCAGTGCGTTGAGCCATGGGGTATTGATGGATGGAGCTGCCCATGGAGTTCTTTTACATTTTAACCTTGAGGAAAATTGGTGGGAGGGTGAAGTTATACAGTAGGAGTCTGTGTATATATATATAGTTAGGCAAATTAAAGGGGATCAGGAAAAAAAAAAAAAAGAAAATCGTTCAAACGAAAGTTAAGGTATGACTTAATTGATTAATTTTTTTTAATTATTATTTTAAAAGAAAAAATCATTATTCTCTTTAATTTCTTTTCTTTCTTTTCTTTTCCTCTTCTGGGAGTGTAAATTAAAAAAGACATGTTCTATTTATTAACTTAAATAACATGATTCACATTGTCAAACAACAAATCTAAAAAAAAAAAAAAAAATTGGGACATGATCACTTATCCATCTTGGAGAGAACAAAAAGTTTAATCGAAGTACTATTTATAATAATCTTGAATTTTAACAATATTTGATTGTCCCTGTCTTTATCCAATTGCATTTAAATAATCATTATTTTTTTTTTCACTATGTCAATAGATTATTATATTATTATAAATGCAAAAAATAATTTAATTTTCATCACATTCACATGGACAGTCCTCACCATAAAACAATAATATTAGTTGCTATATAACACTTTTGGGATGCCAAAACTAAAAATAAATAAATGAATAAAGTTGAAAAAGGATTACTTGATATGTTAGTAAAAACTTTCTTATCTAATTGTGTTGGATACTCATTGAGCTAATATATAGCCTCCTTCCCCTTTGTTTTTTGGTTTTTTTAATAGGTCTAACTCCTCATCATTCCAAGAAAACAAATAAGACGATTAGATTATGATTTTAGAAAAAGGGATTAAATAAAAATAAATAAAAGGCTACCATGAAAAATTCCTCATGCTGATTTTTTTTTTTTTTTAATAGAGGCATCGACTTGCAATGATTGATTGGGACAACAAAAAAGAGCTTTCCTGAGGTGAGATAATTAAATGTGTTCTTGCAGATATGGAAATTTGGGATCGTGTATATAGATAATAAATTTACATGGTTTTTTAATGATATAGATTAAATTTGTAGAAGACTAAACTATTTATAATAAGTCATGTATATTGATTAAATTTTTAGCGAAGCGAGATTATTTTTAAAATAAGGAGACATAGACTAGGTTAGTGACTTCTTTTTATCAGAATTTATATCAGAAAAAAAAGCTAGGGACTACTTGATATATCAAAATCTTAATAACGATAGAAAAATATTATTACGGACGAAAATATTATACTAAATATATTAATTTTTTTATAATATATATATATATATATATATATAATTTTGATAATTTTACATCTAATTCATGTGACTAATGTGTATAAATTATCATGACAATGAATCTGAGACATAGTATATTTATTTTTCCATTCATTTTTCAACTACTGCATAAACGCAATTATTTATAATATCTATTTTAATAATATAGCTATTGATTCAATGTCCATATAATTGTCTTACAATAGTTGGTTGTGTCACATCAAATTTGATTGAATTGTAGTACTCCCAGATTCTATTATTCTATTTTATGTTATAAGCTTAAAAGAATCAGAATTTTAAATCATGAATAATAGAAAAAAGAGATTTTTTATTAATTATTTAAAAAGGAAAAAGAAGGGAATTATTTAAAACAATGATAATCTTAAAAGAAACTGTTTCCTTAATTTTATGATTAAGAAGTCATGTCACCATTCTAATCAAATTATAACTTTTCTTTCTTGTCAGAATCAAGTGGGATAATATAAACATTAATTGGGTGCCCCCTACTTAACTTTTCTTCTTCCATTTATTAATATGTACTAATTAATAAGTTATTGCCAAGACTACTCTGTATGGTATTTTCATATATATATATTTTATACATGTAGATCCATAGTAATTTTTCACACATTACCATAGAGGCCTCTATATATATATTTCAAAATATATAGGGAATAGAAACATGAAGTAAATATGAAATTAGAAACTTAGAGTTGGAGAGCAAATTATATGAAAAATATATTAGAGGACAACGCTGTATCTTTTAAAAAATTATTGGAGTACGAAAGGTAAAATTTTTATTAAAAAATCAATATAATAACCTTTAGTATAAGGGGCTTTATAGTTAGTTGAACTATGGTCTTCTTACATTCACTTCTTCAATTTGAATGTCTTTAATGATCAATTAAATATGGAAATAATAAGTCTTTTGAGTTGGTTGAAACAGTTGGAGTTGGGAATTCCACACTAAAGGCTTGGTTAGAGTGAAAATAGAAAGGAAAAATAGAGAGGAAGTAAATTAGGAGATAAATCCAAGATTTACTTCGTTTGGTTAGGGTATAAAGAGAGTGGGAAGTAAATGGGGAAGGAGAGTGATTTTTCTCCGTATTAGTAAATCTCTCCCTTCCGATTTTGATGAAATCACATATACTTCCTATTTTCACTCTAACCAAATAGGATAAAAGTAAATACATTTACTTCCCCAAATAAAAGTAAAATATATCACACCTCTCCTTTCTTCTCCCCCCTCTCCCTGCGCGACCCAAAACAAGTCTAACGTAATAAAATATTAACTGTTATATTTCTTTAGATATATCAGGAAGAAGAAAATACAAAATAAATTTAAAATATTATTATTTAGTAAAAATATTTTTTTAATTATTGAGTTATCGTTTTTTTAAGATATATAGTAATTTTTTTCTCCAGTGTAAGGAATATGTAAATTGACATTAGCTTATATTTTCAACGAGCATCGTTTGGACTTTAGCTCTCCTTTCCCCCACTGTTCAAGATATGGGCTTCTGTGAAATTTTCACTGGGCTTATCATGGGCCTTTGGTCCTGTTCTTTTCAGGAACTTCTCAACGTGGTCCTCTCTCCTTCAGTGGGCCTGGCTTCCTAGTGGCCCGTGGGAGCTATATCATTAACTTTTATCAAAAATAGACATTTTACTTCTCCATTATACCCCTCTCGGCACCCCAGCTCGGCTGCTCCTCCTTCAGGCACTGTGCACCATGCTCCAAAACGAACTCCTGTGATTCCTATTTCCTAACATCGCTTAGGATCTACTGCTGTAGCTGTATAATACCGAGGTGAAGACAAAAGAGAGGGAGAGAAAGAAGGTCGGGAGCTATGGCCGGTGACCTTTTTCAAGATTTGCCACCGCCTTCTGCTTCTGAAGCTCAAGAATTGCAATCGTCAACTGGGCATTCCAATGTTATCGGAAAAGAATCTTCGCCAACCCCACCACCAAAAGCCCCAGCTCCCGCACTCAAGAGTGCTCTCAAGCGCACAAAACCGGCTTCTGAAGAAGCTCCAAAACCTGAAGGTATTGAAGCAACTATAGAATTAATTGTTGTTATTCTGTTATTTTTTTGAATTGATTCTTTCCTTGGTTTGTTTCACATATAGGAGTTTGCAATTTTATTTAGATATTTTAATTTTGACAGCAAGGTTAATTTGCATGAGTTCAAGTTTATGGGTTTCATGACTTTTGGACTCTATAAGTGAGATTCGGTTGGTATAAAGGTGATAAATTTGGAGTGTTCTCCTGAATATTTAGGATGTGGAAGTGCTTGTAGCGTATGCTGGTTTGAAAATATGTTGTTTGGAGCTTTTTATCTTACCAATTGGGAAACCAAAGTAGTTAAATTCCTGAAATTTCATATTCATATTCATATGGGTTGGTACCCAATTGTTTATTTATAGCTTTCAGTAATTCTTCACTTTTGGGGGGGGGTTGCATAGTGGTTGGATTCAACTCTATTACGAGTTGTTTATTAATTGCCTATGGATATTATTTAAGTAGCAAACGTAATAAACGGCTGGTTATTATCACTGGGGCTGCACCAGGAAAACAATTGCGGTTTAAAACAACAACTGATGCTTCAGAGACGCAAGTTATAGAGGCTATGCAGAAGATAGCATCACATATAAAGAATACCTCGAAATTCAGCAAGGCATCAAAGCTTGCTATACAACTGATTCAGGCTGGTAGCGTCAAGCCATCAACTAGTGATCACTTCTTTGCTATACTTGAAGGGGCAATGTCCTCGCTCAGCACCTGCAATGAGGCTTCAGTACGGGCAGATTATCATGCATTGTTCTCTGCGGCACAAGATGCAATTGAGGTGTGAGTTTGGTTTTATGTCTGGTGTAAGTTTCTTTCAGTGAAACTTGTGACTTCTGTACTTGAATGAAATTTAGCTTGATTTGGATTTCTCTTGCAGTGCTTTAACAAGAAGCAGCAAAATCTGTTTAGTTCATGGACGATTAGGGCTGTTTTGGCTAATGACCTATTCACTGATGATAGCTTTGTGGTACATTTCTCATTCTTTTCTTTTCTTTTACTCATTGTATAACATGATTATAAGTGAAACAAACTCTGCATGCTTGAACATGTGCTTGGTGCTTGTTTATGCTGGAGCCACTAAATTTGTTCTGTTTTGTTGTATTTTTTGCATAAGTTGCATTTGCATTAAAGACCTTTATGATTGATACTGACATGAAAAGCACAAGAACTGGTTATAGATTGTTCTATTATCATCAGAATATAAATTACCAAATGTTCCTTGCTTTTATCATTCTTTGTAAGATCATGTTGCTCTGTTTTTGCAATCAACTGCTAATGAAAAAAAAGCATACTTTTAAAAACATACGGTTAGTAGAATGTATTTTGATGCATTTGCTCTCTGGGGAAAAGTGACGTCTATCTATTTCTTTTTTCTTCCTCCATTCTTTTGTTTTGTACTGTTTTAAGAAATACAGTTTCTTAGTCCAAGTATGAAAATGTATTTCCTGGATATTTGATTTGTTCACTTTCAACTAATAGAGATCAGATCCTTTCGTCTGTGTTCTAGTTTTGGTCAAAGTTTTGAGTATGACAGGTTTCATCATATTATACTCCACCTCTTCCAATAGTAACAATAGATATGGGAGCATCTCAAGAAACATTCAAATCCAATTATGGACCACCCTCTGAATAATTTCTCATTAAGTGCATTTTTTACCCCTATTAAGCTGTGACTGTGTGCATCTCTCTCCCTCCATTTGCATAGCTGAGAATTTTTTGCTTTGCCATATATTTGGCTGATATGTTTCATTATTTTACTAATCTATAAATTGTCAAGTATAAGGGTCAAATAGTATCTAATGAATCTAGTCTATGTGGATCTATCTAGTCTTGTGATTCGATTTTGTTCCATCATCACAATATGAGTTAGCATACAAAGTTAACACCATCTTTTTTTATAATTTTGGAGCTATGACTTTTGCGCTTGAATCTGAGAGGGAATCAACAATTTGAGAACCATGAATCTTGAGATGCTGTCGGTTAAATGTTTCCAAGGCTATGGAGAAAATTACGAGTGAGAAGCCGTTAGTTTGCTTTTTGGTGTGCGTTATTCTAGTGTTTGAATTCCAGCTTGCGTTAAGATTCATGTCATGGGACCAAAAGCTGGAGTGTCTTTTGTCTTTCTATTGATGGGAATAACTTCATTGTTTATCATGCTGAACATTTATCAGGTTAACCTGGAAAAAGACTACAATCATTGGCAAAAGCCTTGTTGAAGGTTCTTTTCATTCTCTTTTTTCCCTTGTGCACTCTGTCTCCTTGGATACATGTATATATGTAGCTGTTTGTATATGTTTGTTGGTATGGAACGTCTTGTCCCTCTTTATTTCAGTGGATGGATGAATACTGGTGTAGTTAAGTTGCATCTTTTTTGCCATAACTATATCTGAACATATGTGAAAATCCAAGGAAAGAAGTAGCATTTGAACGCTATAGCGTTTTAGACTACTCTGCCAACTGTTGGAACTGGTGGCATGGATACTAAGAAGTAACAAGGGACATCGTTATTCTGGAATTGTTAATTGATTCTGTTTGAGTCGCATCATCGCATCATAACTGGTATGGATAGGACTCAAAATTTTCTGACTTCTGACTAGACCTGACAATAAGCACCCTCAAAATTTCACATTTTTTGTTAAAAATTGTCAAACAAGCAATTTCTCAAGCTTATAAATCTCAAAAAGTTTTAAATAGCTGCAATCATCTGAAAAAATGAAAATCACCTCTAAAGTATACGAGGGAACATAATTTGAACATATTGGTAAAAATGGCATGATATAACTGTTTAATTAATATGTGCTAGACATCTGGGGCCCGCTAAAAGTTATCAATGACCAGCCCTAATCCCATTCCTGGAAGCTTCTGGCAACTATCCCCGTTACTATTTTAGTTGGGCTTCATTCATGACAGCATGCAAATGTCCTTCATCAAAGATCTTTTGTAGAGTCCTATCTCGCTGCACCTTTGGAAAATTGTTCAACCAGTTTTGCCTTTCTGTTATTTTTGTGGACCTCTTCTTTATTCAATACCAAGTTCCCCCTTGGGCATAGTGCATTTTCTATGCCACTTAGTCTAATAGTCATAAGCCCTAAATCTTTTCTAACTTTCATTTAATAATTTGTAACTTGGGATCACCTTCTTACGGTATTTTCTCTGCATGCTTCTTCATGATCTCTTTGTTAAGCTTAGCCTTCCTCAAAATTTTTTCACTGGCACATCATTCAGCAGCTTGGACTTGAAGCACGCCTTGATGAGACATCTGGGAAAATCTCATCGGGGTCGGGTTGGGAAGAGGGAGCTACCAGTTCTGGACATCATGAGAACCCTTCAAGCTCTCCCACAGTTGCCAATTTACTCTGTGATAATTTTCAGCTTAATGACACAAAACAACCTTGTTTGTTGGTAGCTAATGGGGAAGTTTAGGTGCTTGAATTTTGAAGTTCTTTATGTGCCACATGACTTCTATATTTCGTGACATTTAACAAATATCATGGCCTCTTTTATTTTTAGCCTTGTCAGCTGATTTTTTTTTTTTACCTCCCATATGCAATAGTTTTCAAAAGCTTCTGGGAGATTAAAAGAAGCCATATCAAGTCTTCCTATTACAACAGTTGATGATGACAAAGAAGAAGCTGCTGCTTTGGATGATGCAAAGGAGACGGTAAATGCTGATGGGCAGCCAAAGAAGGACTACACTGCTGGTTCTGCACCTGAAGGACAGGAGGAAGAGTCCGATCCATTTGGACTTAATGCTTTGATTCCAAGCACATCAAAGAAAGATGGTAAAGCAAAGGGGAAAAGAGAAGCAATGGAGGAAAATAGAAAGGAAGAGGATGAGACCAAGAGATTTCTGAAAGCACAGAGAGAAGCATTGATTTCCTGTTTGGAGATTGCTGCACGACGGTACAAGACCCCATGGTAAGACTCAATTTTATTTCTCTATAATGTTCTGATGTTATCTCATAATGATGTAAAATGGTTATTGTGCTTCTACCTTGGAGGAATGACTTGGCTTTCCCTTTTCAGGTGTCAAACAGTCATTGACATCTTAGTCAAGCATGCCTATGAAAATGTTTCAAGGTTTACCTCCAAACAGAGGAATGCAATTGAAAAACTTTGGGCTTCTATTCGGGAGCAGCATATTCGCAGGAAGCAAGGTAAATCTGTATCTGGGAAACTTGATGTGAATGCTTTTGAGTGGCTCCAGCAGAAGTATGCCACCGAGAAGATCAGCATTCGCCATGCTGTTGGTGGCAGTGGTGATCGGCGCTGTGAACAATGGCTTGGATAATTCCGTTCGTCAGGAAAATTTTAAGCAAATGGGTTGAAACGAGAAACTGGCTATTTAATTGCTTAAGTCCATTGAGTTGTACATTATTCATTAAGCAAAAGGAGAGTTATGGCTAGTACTGGTGTTATGTTCCTAAAATGACTCTGTTTTTGAACTCGGGAAGATACAAAAATTGGAGGGCTATAGGTATGAAATGTAAGGAGTCTAACATTGTAGCACCCTTAATGAGGATCTTTATTTGGAAATTACACCTTACTGGCTAAGTGTGTGCAAATATTGTGTTTATTTTGCTGCAACTGCGTCCTACGATTCTGCAAATGCTATATAGCGTTCTGAGTCCAAAGGTGAACTGTCGATGGCCTAATTTTGATAACCAGCATATGACAATTACATGAGTATGGCTATGGTAAGTACGGGAAATAAGCTCCATTCGGTTGGATTTGGCACTGCTGAGCAGGGCTCCTGCATAATAAGACTAGTCGAAAGTTCAACCCCATGAAGGCATTCTGCATACCTCACCATATTGAACGATAAAATGACCTAATTCTTAGGTGAACCCCGTACACGGTCCGCCTGTGGACTGGATTCAACATATGTCCTAAGCATTATTTTATTCCCAATTCTTAAGGATTTCTTTTTTTTTTTTTTCCTTTTTCTTATTATCTGTCAATCATGGTTAACTCTAGTTAAGCAATCCTCTAAAAATTTAGATTCTCAGCCAAGTTCCATCAGATCACTCTCTCTATTCTTTCCTTTTCGTTCCACTCTCTCTCTCTCTACCCCAGACTGAAGTTGTGAGCTTTTGAATGCTGGCTGAAGATACAACGGACGAATAGATGCTCAAGCCGGACTGAAGAAACCAGCAATTCTTTTTGGGTTTTTATTCAAACCAGGCTGAAGATCTACCTACAAACTAAGCTGAAGATACGTTTTCTATAGCTGCTTCCCGGAGCAACCTCTCTCACCGACCAGGAAGAAATCACTCATTGTAGTAGGCGCACACATGCATAGCATCGATCTCTGAGGTACTAGTGGCATTTCCCCTTTCTTTCTTTCTTTCCGTCAAAGATCGACTGAAGACTACACCCGGCAGCAATGTACAATTACATCTGGACCTCTCCAGACCTCTAGTAGTTGTAATTGTATGTTTTTTTTTAACAATTTCTTGTTTGAATTATTCTATAGCAATTCTTGTTGAAGGATTTTTTTTTTCTTAGTTTAATTTCTAATTGCCGCTTTTGTTTTCTCTTGCGCCCCATTTACCTCTTTTTGAAAATAGTTGTAGTGAAACTGAAAATAGTTCACTTTATTCACTTAGCCAAACAATGGAATAGACCTTCCATGGAGGTAGATAACTTGTATTTTGAGGCATATGTTTTTAGCCATGGAAAATGCCTCATTTTGAATCAAGTATGCATTTTTCTTTTTGGGGGTCTTGGAGGATGGAAATCCAATTTTTAATTGGTGCAATTGCTTTGCTACTCTATGCTATCAATGGACTTTCTTTAACAGTATTGGCACACTTGCCGCCAAAGTTTAGGTTTTGCCTATGTCTAGTATTTGTTTTAGGTTATTCATACAACCATTACCATGGCACTGCCTTTATGATTTCAGTGCAACAAAGAAAGGGATACATGACTTGTAATGGAGAGTTTAGTTCTATTCTTATGTTTAAAACATCGCGATGCATGCATTCCCTGTCTTATTAGTAGAACTTATAAACCAGCAGGGCATTGTTGTACTATCTTCATAGATTTCTAGTTTTAGTTTCTTCCTGTCTTCAGTAAATTCTTCATGGGTGACCTTTTGGCCTTTTCTGTTCAAACCAAGTCTATTCAAGAAATATTATTCTAGTAGGTGCCTAGCTCTGTAATTCTAGATATTTGTTTATGTTGCTTGCACCACATATTATTTCTATGAATATTTAGTGGGAATATCTATTATTAGGCTATACCGGGACCTATGATTCACATATATACATGTATCTTAATTTTGTAACATTAGAGTGACCTTTACCCTTATGAGAAAATTTTTATAGTTACATCATGTTTCTTATCATTGTGCATCACATGGGAGAAAGGAATATAATTTCTGATTCTCAAAGTCTTTGATAGATGAATCTTATTGCTTGCTTAAGTTCTCCAATGTTGATTTGAAAAGTGATTTTTTTTAAAGAATAAAAGTTGTTTACATTGAATTGAAGCTGAAGCTGTTCGCTACAAAAAGGGATGTTGTAACTTCAATTTAGTTGGTCTATGTCCTCCTATTCTTCTCTATTGTTATTCTCTAATCTCTTTCAAAACCTCCTTAAGAACAAAGTGGCAATATTGTTTTGGGTAGAAGGCATTAATATGCTATCTGACCACAATATTTGGTTCCTGCAGGCACGAATTTCCAAATGCTTGAAAGAAATATACTAACATTTTACAAGGTCTTGCAATTATGACTTCAGTCCATGACTCATAAGTATGCATATTTAGTTAAACAGTCTTAAGAAAACTAGCTATGTATTTTTGAAGGCTAGGAACAAGAAGAAATATCTGTCGACTCCCTATATCTGTAACTAGGTTAATAATTTTTCACTTAAAAGTTTAATGTCCCAATATTTGAATGTAGCTCCTGTAGAATGTTTCCTTATTTTCTTGGGGCTAGGTAGCTCAAGATGGAGAGCTGAATAACTGAATTTATTTGTTGTTTTGATCATCAACTGTTTGAATTCAATGTTTATGATGCACTAAATTTTTTGTTGTTAGGTTTTGCAATTGATATAACTGGTGCAATGTGAAGATAACAAGGTCCAATGATCTTTTCTAAAGTTAGGTTTAGGAAGACCATATACACTAAAAGAAGAGTTTCAGAATGTAATGTTTCCTAAATTTCTAGTAGATTCAGACCTTATATGTTCTGTCAGCTAATTTGTTGGCTGGTTTTAGCTGGGGAAAGAAATTTGTTTCTACATTTGGGTGGATCTGGGAACTAGTGCATTTTTCATTAAATGATTTTGCTTTTGTTTGATAAGAATGTTATGGTAACAAGAAATTTCCTTTTCCCACAAGAATATGATGGAACATGAAACATTTTTTGTTGTTTTTGGAGGTGGGCTTCAAATGAATATAGTTGCAAGGATTTTTCCATTATTTTTATATCATGTCTTGAGGTGCATTTGATTGATGTATAGTGGTGAGCAACATACACGGTTGATTGCGAGCTTGTATTAGCGGCGTGTATATTCTCCAGCTAGTGGAATGTTTTGAACTACATGTTCTCTTAGTAATTAGTGACATATTGCTGAGATTACTTTGTGAGAAAGTTATTTTTGTACTATTGAACTCATTTCACGATATTCTGATGTGAACTATTTTCCTTTTTGGTTATCGAATTAGAGCTGGGACTCTCCGTACCAAGGTGATTTCAATTGCTGACCAATCGTAGTGAGAGCTACTACTTGTTGTGAATGGATCAACAGGATTTTGCTTGCAGTTTCTGCAAAATTCTTTTGGACGATAAAAGATAGCTTAAAATTTGCAGAGCCACAAATTTGATTCCTATTGTACTTTGATAAGATCAAATCTGGCTCCTGAACAGTTAAGCTAAAAATGATAGTTAAATTTTTCCTACAATTGTAACTTCGTTTTAGAAGTGCAGCATTCTAATGCATTTTTAATATTCCAAGATAGGAAGAGGCTGTGATATTTTGCCGGTAATGAATAAGCAAAATGATAATTCATTTCAGTACCGGTATTATGGATGGCTCCAGGTGTCTCAGTTTTAGAATAGTGGCTCCAGTTGTCTCCATTCAACTAAAAATGATTCAAGAAAATCACGCTCCCGTGCCCGTGGGCGTGTAATTTCGGTTAGCATCATGTAATTGCCAATGAAACAAAGCACGTTAGAAGTTCATTGTCAATCCATATGCTAAAGAAATTTGGGATTACAGAGTCAACTAAATTTACATTAGGAAAGAACCAAGATGCATTCACCATCCCTAAACCATTTGGTTATGTATTATCTCATACCAACTCTTGAATTAGTACCTTGCAACAAAGAGACGAATAGTTTCTAAGCAGTAGCATTTGCAAACCTTGTGTCAAAAAATGGGAACATAATATTAAAGTGCCAACAAAACCAACTATTGTCTGCAATTGCAAAACAAGTCATAAAGCTCCTGGATTGTGGATACTAGCTACTAATTAATCTGAAGTATATTAAAATTGTGGTGATTGCCTCAGCCATGCTATCACTTCTTCTTTTTAGCCTTCAGTTTAGGAGCATTAGTCTCTGTAGCAACTTTGGCAAGGGTTGAAGGTTTAATGGCACTTTTGGGATTGAGAGCTTTTCTTATTTTAAATACTGCCCAGGCTGTCCCAATACCTTTAAACAATGGCATGCTCCACCGCATCAAGGCCTTCATTTGTTACCTTCCCTGCTTGTTCTCCATAGCTGTTGCAATAAAGTTACCAACAATAGCTACCGCTCTAGGAAGGAAACCCCCCACTTTGTTAAAAAACCATACAAAGTTTGATAAGAAAAGACCATACCTGTTTTCCATACCTGTTGCAACAAAAATCATACAACTCTAAATACACCAGGCACAATTTGATATGAAAAAACTGAGCAAATGATGAAATCCTTAAGCACATATAATCTCAGAACACAGCATGAAATGAAATGCAGAAAGCAATATCAAAGAAATTTTTACCTTCCGTAAGACGGGTGCCATTCCCAGTATAACTGAGGCCAAAGCAGAACGAACATGTTGGGATGAGTCTGATGATAATTCCTACAAGAGGAGAGATATTTACTCAGTTTCTAAGCATTGGGCATATGAATGCTGAGAAAGAGAAAAAGGCATACAGTTTCAACATTTGCATACCTTTAAACAAGGGAGGATATACTGGACTGCAAGTTCAATACTCAATTTATGACAGAACTTAGTAACTTTCCTATTAAAGTTAGAGATGTACTTATATTAGATTCTTTGAAGGGGAAAGAATATTGACAGGGAAATTTGGATCAACTGTATAACTAGCAAAGCCTTTCAAACAAAAAATTCAAAAAAATATATATATAAATTGGTATATGCAAGTGAGGAAGACCTGTTGCTGCATGGACTGTTGCCAATAAACAAAGTGTGGAACTAAATAAGCTGATTATGTGTGCCACCCGAAATATCAGAGATATACAACAATCATTGAACAAATACACTGCCAAGTTCAACAGAATAAGAAAAAGAGCAAAATATAACCAAGAAAACTTCAATAAATTCGAAAGGCAATGCATTTAAGCAGGAGAAGATGTTAGCTTGAAAGGCTAATTAGTTGACTATAATTCACCAAGACATCCACAGAAAGCTTCAAACTTAGAAGTAATGGATTTCCATGTGGGCCAGCAATATCATTTAGCAACACATCAGGGAAAGCTTGTGTGCCAATATAGTACCTTTTTGCAGATAAGCAAACATCCGAAGAAAAAAGGTAAGCAAGTATCATCTGTGTATTTAACTCAATGTCAGATTAATTCTTATCTTTCTCTAAAAGTATTTAATGCTTATGATGCACTCTAAAGAACACAGAGTAAGACAAGAAAATATTTGATGAAGTTAGAATATAGAGGAAGCATGGGCCTAGATAGGACTACGCATTAGATAAGCAAAATTTATAGTCGGCTTCAAGATTCCATGTAATTGAACACATGAGAATCCAGATGTAATTGTACATTGCCGCTGGGTGTAATCTTAAGTCGATCTTTGACGGAAAGAAAGAGGGAGAAGGGAAATGCGGCTAGTACCTCAGAGATCAATGCTATGTGCGTGTGCGCCGGCTATGGTGAATGATTTCTTCCCGGGCAGCGAGAGAGGTTGCTCCGGGAAGCAGCTGCAGAGAGTATATCTTCAGCCTGGTTTGGATGCAGGTAGATCTTCAGCCTAGTTTAAATAAAAACCCAAAAAGAATTGCCGATTTCTTCAGTCTGGCTTGAGCATCTATTCATCCACTGTATCTTTAGCCTGCATTCAAAAGCTCAAAACTTTAGTATGGGTAGAGAGAGAGTGTGTAATGCCCCAAATCCGGAACCCAAAATAGAACCTGAGTCCATACCGAAACGTCACACGGTAACATCTCGAGGAAAACACTAAATCTCTAACTCAAAGAAATTACTTTAATTGAAACTAATTATCTCCAAAGAAAAAAAAATACATCCTAAAATAAAATTCCATTAACAAAATATAAAACATTTAATACCATCAATGTCTTACTCAACCTTAACTATGGATTTACGAGAACTACATTGTCTAGTCCACAATAATAATAATGAATAAACTCCCACAGGTGCAGACGTCAATCTTTTCTTTAACTCCTAAAAACTAGTCTCACATGTTGAACTCCACCCGAACTTGGTCTTTTTCTGGGTAAGTCGAGTTAACGGTCTTGAAATTTTTGAAAAATCCTTCACAAACTTCTGATAATACCTAGCTAACCCCAAGAAACTTCTCACTTCAGACACATTAGTTGGTCTAACCCAATTTAAAATGGCTTCTACTTTCCTAGGATTTACAGCAACTCCATTTTCAGATATGACATGACCCAAGAAAGTAACACTTCTGAGCCAAAATTCACACTTGCTACATTTTGCGTAAAATTTCTCCTTCCACAAAGTATGTGAAACCACTGCCAAATGTTCCGCATGCTTTTCTTCGAATGATGAATATATCAGAATGTCATCAATAAATACCACTACAAACTTGTCTAATTAAGGCTTGAAGACCCAGTTCATCAGGTCCATTAATGCTGCTCGAGCATTAGTCATTCCAAATGGCCTGACTAAAAGCTCATAATGTCCATAACAAGTCCGAAAAGCACTTTTAGGTATATCTTCTACCTTAATTCTTAACTGATGATATCTAGAATGCAAGTCAATCTTGAAAAATACACAAGCACCCCTTTCAACTGATCAAAGAGATCATCTATCCGGGGTAAGGGATACCGATTCTTGATGGTGATCTTATTAAGTTCGCGGTAATCAATACTGAGTCTCATACTGCCATCTATTTTCTTCACAAACAAAATTGGAGCTCCCCACAGGAACACACTTGGGCGGCGTATAAACCTCATATCCAATAATTCTTGTAGTTGAATCTTCAATTCTCGTAATTCAGCAGGTGTCATTCTGTACGGAGCCTTCGAGATTGGTTCAGCTCCTGGTATTAAAACAATCTCAAACTCTACTTCTCGCTCAGAAGGGAGTCTTGGTAATTCTTCTGAAAATACATCTGAAAAGTCACACACTATTGGTATGTCTTCAAATATTTGTCCCTTTTTTCGAGTGTCCAATGCGTAAGCTAAAAAACCTTCACTTCCTTTTTAAAGATCTCTCCGTGCCCTTATTGCTTATATGATTGGTTTCAACTTGCCCGTCCACTTCTCCAAACCTCCTAGAAAATAGAATTCGTCCTTCCCTGGAATTGCAAAATTTACCTTTTTGCCCTTACAGTCGATCATTGCGCAATTGCAAGATAGCCAATCCATTCTGAGAATAACATCAAAATTCACTATTAGAATATGGATGAGATCAGCATTTAACACTTCATTTCCAATCTCTACCCTACATCCCCTTAACACAAGCTTGGAGACTAAAACTTTTTCACTAGGAATAGATACATGAAAATGATCTACTAAAGGGGTAGGGACTAATTTTAGATTTTTGACAATACATTGAGATACAAAATAATGGGTGGCACCACAATCAAAGAGCGTCAAAGCTAGTACAAAATTAATTAGTAGGGTACATGTAACCACATCATCTGCAGTTTCAGCCTCCTGTTAAGTAAGCGCCAAACCCCCAGCATTCGGCTTCTTTTGCTCCACTAGCCTTGTAACCGGTTGAGTAGCAGGTCTTGATACTTCCTGAGCCATCATCGGACACTTTCCAATATGATGCCCTATCTTTTCACACTTGAAACAATCCCCAATCTTCCATCTACATTTGCCGGGATGTATACGCTGACAAGTCTCACAAAGCTTCTTGTTATCATAAGAAGCTACTGCTGGAGTAGTTTTGGGCAGTGGACGTCTTTTTGCTGTTGGAGGTCCCATTGGTCTTGAACCCTGGCCTCGAATGAATATAGGTCTAGGTCTCTTCTTCTCCCTTTCGGCATCACCTTTCTTAATCTCTGCCTCAATGTGTAGACACCTGGTATAGGATTCTTTATAATTCTTCGAGGGCATTGAGGATAATCGATCCTTAATTCTCCTTTGCATCCACTTTCAAACCGTAACAGCCTAAGTGTTTCACTGGCCATGATCTCTGGTGCAAGTTGTCCCCGATGCATTAAATCTTATGCATAGAGAACCACACTCATTCTTTCTGTCTATATCAAGTCAAATAATTCATTATGTTTTTGTAGTCTGCCACAGAAAAGTAGTGATCGAGAAATGCTTTCTTGAATACCCCCCAAGTCATAGCTCTCTCACGCTAAGTATACGCTGGTTTTGCCCCTCTCCACCAATGATTTGCGTCTCCGACCAGGAATGGAGGTATAATTTTTGACATGAAATCATTAGGTATCTCCAGAATCTCAAAATTTTTCTGTAACTCTTCCAACCACTTGCTCGCCTTTAATGGATCTGCAGCTCCATCAAAAGTAGGCATCCCTGCCTTCTTTAGTCATTCATAATGCGCTCTAAACCCCAATGTCAGTCTCTGTTGCCTCTGTTCCTGCTCTTGCTGCAATCTCTATTGTTCTTGCTGCATCTACCGTCGATTTTGCATAACATGTGCCATCGTGTTTAAAGTCACCATTAATTCGGATGACATTGGCACGAGCATAGTTGTTAGTGTAACTTGCGAAGGAAGCCCGTCAGGTGGCATCTACACATGTTGGCTAGTTTCACCTGTTGGTTGACATGATATTCTTCGTCCCCACTCAGCCAGTGGCACGCTCATGTCATCTGATTCGCTATTAAGACCCTCACCATTATTTTTATACCTTCCCGCACGTGCCATCTATCTCGCACCCATAATAAGTAATTATGTAATAATTAATATCACAATAATAAATAGATAAATAATTAAATAAATAAGTAGGTAGAGAAAACAATTAAGGGAAAATTATTAAATAAATAAATAAAGCTACTAATAATAAACCATAATAGTTAGACATAAAACTTATGATATCCTATTCTATCTTAGTAAATCATGACTTAATATTAAGGATTTTTAGTTGGGTTTTTTTTTTAAACTAAGGCCAATCTTGGGCCACTTGGCCCATGTAAGAAAACATTTTTTTTTTTTTTTTACTTGCTGGGGTAGCATCAATCCCCAGCTCAGCTAAATTTCCCAAAGAAAACTACTGTGCACGTTTAGTGAATAGCAACCGATTTTTTTTTTTTTTTTTTTTGTGGGTGAGGGGACAATAGTCGTCCCCACACCAAAGCAAAACAACCCAAACATCCCTTGAAGAACGTGAATAGAACACTGAAGACAATTCTGTCTTTTTTTTTTTACACTGTAGCAAACCACAAAAGCAAGAAACAAGAGTCAACTACAATCCTACCTCCAACACCATTAACGAAAGTCACCAAAACAGAAACGACAGCAAAGCCGAAACCATAAACAATTTTTTTTTATATTTCCTTTCAACGTTACAAAATCAAAACCCACACATAAACAATCACACGTATGCTTATGAATTTCAGATTAAAAAAAAAAAAAGATCACTGATATCAGTCATGACTGTTTATCCTATCAAAGAGGCTAAACACCATAAACAAATTTTTTTATATTTCTTTTCAACATTACAAAATCAAAACCCACACATAAACAATCATACGTATGCTCATGAATTTCAGATTAAAAAAAAGATCACTGATATCAGTCATGACTGTTTATCCTATCAAGAAGGCTAAACTAAAATTTATTATTGACTGAGAGGGATTTCAGTCACACAAAAGTTTTAGAACATGTTCTTTCTCTACTTCTCCCAGACCCATGAGCCATTACACACATATCACACACAACACACATAATCATATTATTTCAAAACCAAACCAAAATAACCAAACTCAATTCGCAATTTATATAGAAAATAATATTCATAATATTTTTAAAAATAGAAAATGTTAGAACCACTTACTTTAGAGGTCAGATTAGAATCTCCAATCTAAGTCAATTACTCAACACGATCACTCCCTAATATCAAACCATAGAATACTAATATTAATCTAAGGAACTAATACCCAATGAATTAATTAATCTTATTTTCTAAAATTCTATAAACTAAGAGGAAAAGAGCCTTCTAATATTTATTCCTCAATCTCTAACTGAATTAAGAGTCGAAATTCATATAACTCACATTTAAGATTGAAACAAGTCAGAGCTTTCTTCCCCATACTCTGAAACCCTTGAATGATCGTTTTGAACAACTGATGATAAAACTAAAGAACGTCATTTAAATTAAGACGTAAGTTTAATTTAAAAAAATATTAAATAATAAACACATCCTTTAACTTAATTAAATCTTCCATAACCTCCTAAACCTATGGACTATCTCATGGACCATAATAAAAAGAATAACATTATGGGTAGGTCAAAATACAAAACCCATAATAAATTGGGTTAAGTATTTACAAAGAGCGAGTAAAACGAAAAGGAGAGAATAGAGAGAGAGTGATCTGATGGAATTTGACGGAGAAATCAAAATTTTAGAGTGTTCTTCAACCGGAGTTAACCATGGTTGACAAATAATAAGAAAAAGAAAAAAAAAAGAAATTCTTAAGAATTGGGAATAAAATAATGATTAGGACAAGTGTCGCCTTTAAGTGAATCCGGTTTATAGGTGGGGTCGTGAATCAGGTTCACCTTGGAATTTTCTCTTTCTGTCTTAGCACTTAGTTGGCAGAAATATAGTACTCTATTCATCCATTTTTATCTGTCTATTTTAATTAAGATTTTTATTCCAATTTATATGTCCTATTAACAAATCAAGAGTATATAAATTGTTATTTTTCACAAATAATTTTTTTTAATACAATGAATATGGTGTATTTGTAGTAAAAGGGTAAAATAGAAAATGTTAATTAATTAAAAAAATTATTTTTTAAAAAATTTGTAAATTTATTAAAATGAAATGGAAGGAGTAGTATAAAACATAGCAAAATGAAGTTGTTATGAATTATTGGAATCTCCATTAATTAGTGGAGGCTCCACTAATTATGGATTTATGTGAATTATTAGAAGATTTTTATGGATGTCCACCATTTAGTGGAGACACCATTAATTGAGATTAGTTGAAGATGATGTATGCCATGATATATTCCACTAATTAGAGCTCTATAAATAGAGCTATTCTCTAAGCTTGTAATACACAATTATTTTGTGAAAGAAAGATTAGTGAAAGAAAGATTAGAGAAAGAATTGTGAGAGAAAGAAAGAGAGAAGTTTGAAGAGAAATTTTTGTGCAAAGAATAGTTAAAATTTTCTTAGTGTGTAGATTTTATTCTAACACTATCATAATTTTATAACACGTTATCAGCACGAGTCTATGCCGTTATTAAAGCCAGAAGACAGGTACGCATTTATTGATCTCTATGGCTAACCTCGCTAAATTCGAATTTGTAGCCCTTGATATTTCTGAAAAAAAAAATTATATGTCATACAGAAATGCATCTAAATGCTAACAAAAAAAAGGAGATCCATATGTCATGTGGATAAAAAGAAAGATTTGACCACCTGAAGATGATCGTACTACCCACTGCACGGTATGAATGGTTGCACCTGAAGTTGCAAGATTGTAAAACCGTGAACTCCGTGATGTATAAAACTACATCTTAGTTAAAAATTTTGCGGAGAAAAAGTTACTGATGAAGTTATATTGGAGAAGACATTCTCCACTTTTCATACCTCGAATATTGTCCTGCAGTAACAATATCGAGAAAAATGGTATCCCAAATTGACAAATTTAACATGAGTTATTATTGAGAAATCATGAAACCAGATGAACTAGCTCAACAGCACTCCCAGAAGTGAATGCTGTTGGCTCCAGTAGAAGCCATCGTTATAGTCGTAGTTGTGGCAGTGACCGTGGTTATGGTCATGGACACACTCGATATTTCCTTATCACGAGAAATACCGCCACCCGAAATGGAACAGAAAAGATAATAAGGGAAAAAGATATTTCTATTAATAATAAGCATCACATCTTTTATTCATATCACTAGTGTTCATATGAACTTGAGGATACATGCTTATAGTTGCTCTTTTGTAATTGAGCTGGCAAATTTAAGATGAAGGTTTGTAATTGTTCTTTTTCAATATTTACATTAGAGGAAAACAAACAATTAGTAATTATGGACTTCAGCTCCTCTTTTTCGGCATCCTCCTCCTTTCATTTCCCCTTTGAGCCAGCATCGAAACTAGCAGCAGAATTAGCCATAAAATTACTGCGAAATGAGTCTTGAGATTTTATGATCTCCTTAAGTTTATTATAATTAAATTTCTTATTATATTTGGCCTTGAAGCATGCTTGTCTCAATTTCTGTGTTTGGTCTTCTAACTGCGTATTAGGACTTTCTTCCACCAACTGTTTTTCACATTCCAGTATCGCAATGGCTTCTTTCAACTTCTTCTCAGCCATATGTCCTCTTTCTTCTTTATTTTGCATCTCCTGTAAATCGAAGTGATATCATCGGTTATCTACTTATAAATCTTTCATAGTTTCATACTTGCAAATTATAAGTATGTATGAGAGAGAACCTGAACATTCTTAATTATGGTCTCCAAGCTCACCAACTTCCTGTGAGACCATCGACGAATTCCTAACTCCCTACATCTTTTCTTGAGACAGGTTATGCCAATATTCAATTCTTTGGCTGCGCTCTTGATTGGTAGGTAAAAGTATTGCGAAATTGTTTCTCTTGATAGTGTGTGGGAGTTATTGCCCTTCTTCTCTCTCTGCCTCTTAATCATCTTCTTCTCCCCAAGAATTTTGTCTACAATAATATCTTGAACTTCGATATTATGCATTTCATGAGTACTTACTCCGACTTCGTTATCAAGACCACTCATTATTTCTCCTAGAAAAATAAAATAATATCAGTAAAGGTAATACCATTCAAAATCCATGTTTAAATGGATAATAACCTGGAATCATATTCTGGCTTTGTTCAAAATCCATTAGAGAGTAGAATGGATCATGCACAAGCATATCCTCATTCAAAGGAATAGCATCAAGAGGAACAGTATCAAAAGCAGTCTCTTATAGGGGCAGATCAACTTGGTCCAAAGCAGTATGTTCAAAACTTCCACTGATTTACATAAAAAACAAACCAAAAGAGAGTTTAATTTCATTATCAAGCACACTAAAAACAAATGGAAGCCCTCAAAGGTATCTCACCTGAAATTAGGAGGAAGTGGTTGGTTTGAAAAGAAAAACATATCACAATCTTCTGCGTTCGAATTAGGCAGAAGCGGTTGGTTTGAAAAGGAAAACATATCACAATCTTCTGCGTTCGAATTAGGCAGAAGCGGTTGGTTTAGAAAGGAAAACATATCAAAATCTTCTGTGTTTGAATTAGGCAGAAACGGTTGGTTTGGAAAGAAAAATACATCAACATCTGCTGCAGAAACTGAGTCAAAATTTGACCATGTCTCAAATGAATTACGAGTCTCCATATCTGCTTTGTGATTTTTGTTTTTGATGTTTACTAATGACTGATAACTGAGATATATATCGATACATATATATATATATATATATATCTGTATGAGGAAGAAGAAGAGGTAGATGGTAGGTAGAGGGTCGGAGGAGAAGAAAAGACAAGAGAGGAAGAGGAAAAGTCGGTACTGGAAAGAGTAAAAAAAAAAAGGGAGATATTTTTCTTGGCATTTTCTGCTTGTCATCATTTTCTTATATTTCTTTTCTTATTCTCTTGTGAAATCATTATTCCCTAAATTAGGGGGAGAACAGAAACAGTACAAGAAAGATCGTGATTGGACAACATCATTAAATTATCTTGATCCGCATACAAGCGCATGTGAACTTGAAGTTCAAAAGATAATTCATTTGTAAAGCATTGCAAATCAAATGTCAGACGCTTTTGTTGACTCTAGAAGAGTAACAAAATTGCATATGCCAACTATAAATGTTCCTATTGTAATTGACGTTCCAATAGAATAAAAGATTTTACATATAGCTGCTGAGCCAAAAGCATGTCAGAAGCATGACCGACCTCTTGGTTCTAAAGATAAAAATCCTCGAAAGAAGAGAGGATTAATGGTCCAAATAATCATATTAAAGCAAAGAATGATAAAGACCAAGAGAAAACTTATGACAAAGAACCAGACATAAATGAAAGTAACACTGAAATTTCTATCCATTATACCACTTCTGGTAGAAGTTGGAATCGGATAGAAACAATTATTGATCATATGTTTGCATATAATATCTCTTGATGTTATGCAGGATACTGATGATCCTGAACCAATATCAGTTGATGAATGTCGGCATAGAAAAGATTGGCGGCAATGGAAAGATGCGATTCAATCGGAGTTAAATGCACTGACAAAACGTGAAGTCTTCGGACCTGCAGTCCGAACACCAGAAGGTGTAAAACCTGTTGGGTACAAATGGATATTTGTGCGAAAGCGCAATGAAAAGAGTGAAATAGTTCGATATAAAGCGCGATTAGTAGCCCAAGGTTTTCACAAAGATCAGGTATTGATTATGATGAAACTTATTCTCCAATTGTTGATGCTATTACACTCCGATATCTTATCAGTTCGGCAGTACATGAAAAGATAGATATGCGCCTATTAGATGTTGTCACTGCTTACTTGTATGGAAATTTAGAAAATGATATTTACATGAAAATCCTCGAAGGATTTCATATGCCTGAAGCATATAAACATTATCCTCGTGAAAATTACTCCATCAAGTTGCGTAAATCATTATATGGCCCGAAGCAATGCGGCGCATGTGGTTCACACGTCTTAGTGAATATTTATTGAAAGCGGGATTTAAAAATGACCAGGTATGTCCATGTATTTTTATTAAGAAATCTGGTTCTAAATTTGTGATATTAGCTATATATGTTGATGATATTAATCTTATTGGAACTCCTGAAGAGCTCCAAGAAACAATTGATTATTTAAAAAGAGAATTCGAAATCAAGGATTTTGGTAAAACCAAATTTTGCCTTGGTTTACAAATTGAACATCCGGAGAGTGGAATATTTATTCATCAATCAACATATACAGCAAAAGTGCTAAAAAGATTTTACATGGACAAAGCACATCAATTGAGTATTCCAATGATCGTCCGATCATTAAATGTGGATAAAAATCCTTTCCGACCTCAAGAAAATGATGAAGAACTCCTTGGTCTTGAAGTACCATATCTCAGTGCAATTGGTGCATTGATTTATCTTGCTAATAATACACGACTCGATATTGCTTTTCTTGTCAATTTATTAGCAAGATTTAGTTTTTCACCAACACGACGACATTGGAATGGAATTAAACAAGTCCTTCGATATCTCCAAGGTACAATTGATCTCGGATTATTTTATTCAAATAAAACCAGTCCAACATTGATAGGTTATGCAGATGCTGGTTATTTATCTGATCCACATAAAGCACGTCTCAAACGGGCTATCTATTTACATGTGGAAATACTGCTATATCATGGCGTTCTACGAAACAATCTATAACAGCTACTTCTTCAAATCATACTGAAATTATAGCCATTCATGAAGCAAGTCGAGAATGTGTATGGCTAAGATCCATGATTCATTATATCCGAGAAAGTTGTGGATTATCATCAATCAAAGATATTCCAACTCCTCTTTATGAAGACAATGCAGCTTGCATAACTCAATTACGAGGAGGATATATTAAAGGAGATCGGACAAAACATATTTCACCAAAATTCTTCTTTACTCATGAACTCCAGAAGAAATGTGAAATTGATGTGCTACAAATTCGGTCATGTGATAACCTCGCAGATATTTTCACGAAGACTTTACCAACTGCAACATTTGAGAAGTTGAGATATAAAATCGGTATGCGTCGATTTAAAGATTTAAAGGAATCATCTTATCAGGGGGAGTAATAAACAAACATATAGAATAATGTACTCTTTTTCCTTCACTAGATTTTTTTTCCTACTGAGTTTTTATCTAGTAAGGTTTTAACGAGGTATATTCTTTATGTAATGGGTGGACATCCAAGGGGGAGTGTTATGAATTATTGGAATCTCCATTAATTAGTGGAGGCTCCACTAATTATGGATTTATGTGAATTATTAGAAGATTTTTATGGATGTCCACCATTTAGTGGAGACACAATTAATTGAGATTAGTTGAAGATGCTGTATGCCATGATATATTCCACTAATTAGAGTTCTATAAATAAATTTTTCTAAGCTTGTAATACACCATTATTTTGTGAAAGAAAGATTAGTGAAAGAAAGATTAGAGAAAGAATTGTGAGAGAAAGAAAGAGAGAAGTTTGAAGAGAAATTCTTGTGCAAAAAATAATTAGAATTTTCTTAATGTGTAGTGTGTAAATTTTATTCTAACACTACCTTAATTTTATAACAGAAGCAACATTTTTAACACCTTCAACAATTACTTGTAATATTCACACACACTCTCTCTACAGAGTACAGAGCACAAAACGTTTGTGCCCTAGATCCGCTCATGCCTTTTCCTCCACCAGACACTGTATACTCTTGTATGGGACTTCATCATCTTCTGCGTAGTGTCAGTTGCAGTCATTATACGTCCAACTCGAGGTACTATGGGCAGAGCCCATTTTAGTTTTCTTGTAAATTTTGGTGATTTTTGAGATGCACCTGTGAGAATGAATTGTTCCTTGGTTATTAAGTTTGTTTGCTGTAAGTCTGCCATTCAATATATCAAGGAAAGTCCAAGGGCTGTTTCGTCCAGGAGAGAGGAAGGTTGCAGTGTGAAAGATCGGCTGGATGGTAATGAAGGGGGGGTTGTGTCGATTGATCGGCAAACTAATGTCTCGGTCAGGCTTGATGGTAACAATTTTGAAAGAAAAAGGGAGAAAACTGAATATATTGTCATGTCCGACCATCCGGGATCAGGCAGGGTTCCGAAAGCTACTGAGGGGGAACACGTGGCGGCCGGATGGCCGCCGTTGTTAGCTGCAGTGGCTGGTGAAGCAATCCGAGGATGGGTACCTAGGCGTGCGAAATCTTTCGAGAAGTTGGATAAAGTATGCTCATTTCTTTCCTTCACTATCAGGATTGCATTCATTTTTAACTAATAACTAGATATATATGATTTGACGAAACTAATAGTGTTCTAATATTTTTGTATTTTTGTTTGTTATTGCACTTATTACTAGTTGAAGTCGACAAGTTTAAAATACTTTTGAAATTGACTTATGATATTTATTCAATAATAACGTTTTTGTCACAAAAGGTTATTGACATGTAGCTAACTTTAGTTGAGAACTAGATTTCAAACTCCCGGATTATTCCCCGTATGCACCTGTTAAGCATCTTACAACAATCTATGCCTTATGACACTTACCACAACCTTCATTTCTCTGTTTTTTGGAACATGTCCAACATCTCTGTTTTTGACTGAGTTGCCCATCCAGAATTGTCCATGCTTACTTTGTAGCAGGAGTATATTGCAGTGTGTTCAATTACTTGAAGGGTCAAAACTTGGCCATAACCAAAAGCTGTTAAGATGCGTATACTATGGCTAATCATCGTAGGTTTCCTGGAGTATAGGAAATCGTTAAAAATAAACGGCTGTATATTCATAAGAGAGTAGCTTCAGATTAGTGTATATTATTTGTGTAGGGAAGACTGAAGGATGGGGGAGGCATGGTGGTGCCAGACTGTCGTTTGTTTGAAGAATTGGAGGCTAGCGGCTGAATTTTTGGGAATTAGCACACTTATGATATTCTTGTTGGTGTATTGAAGTTCTATTGCTAACTGAAAGTATTCTTGTTCTCATGGATTGATTCTGTGTGTCCATGCATTTCCTTACAATTATAGAGTTCTGGTGGAATTACCATGCCCCTGGGGTAAAGGGCATATTCACAAAGTACAAATGAGAAAGAAATTTAAATCATTTCTATGTAGACTCTAGTTTCCAAGCACGAATAAAGCTTGACGTTGTACTGAACTGTACCGGATTTTCCTTTTGTACTTTGTTGTCTCATATCTTATGATGTGTTATATTAGATGCACAGAAGTGCCTATATATTTTCCATTTTCAAAATCTAATTGCAATTCACCAGTTTAACGGTTTTGTTGTTAGCGGGTTTTAGATCTTAAAATTTACAAGCCAGTAATCTTCCTTTTGCTCTTTTAAATCCTATCTTAAACTTAATTAATAATTGGCTGAAAAACACTCTTATGTTTATTCCATATATCTCAAGGTATTTATACAAGATACCTAGACCTATTTAAGGTAAGCCAACTATACATTACAAATATAGACACAATTACATGAAAATTATTACAGCTATAATTCCTAAATATGTGCAGCTATATATGCTAAGTCTCCCCCTCAAGTTGGTGCGTAGATATCACACATGCCCAACTTGGACAATGATGCATAAAATGGTCCACTAGTAATAGTATAAGTCATTATGTCAGCCAGTTGCTCTGCACTCTTAATGTACGGAACCTCTATCATACCAGAATCCAGACTATCATTGATATAATTCCTCTCAAGTTCAATGTGCTTAGTTCGATCATGTTGAACTGGATTGTTAGCGATCTCAATAGCTGCAGTGTTATCACAATACAGTACCATAGGTTTCTTTGGACCAAACCCGAGTTTTGTCAAGAGAATTTTTAACCAAGCAAGCTCTGTGGTTGCATGATGAAGAGCCCTGTATTCAGCTTCTGCACTAGATAATGACACTACATTATGTTTCTTACTCCTCTAAGTCACCAAATTACCTCCAACAAATGACACATAGCCTGAAGTAGACTTTCTATCTAACTTAGAGCCAGCAAAGTCAGAGTCTGTGTAACCAACAATATCCAAGTGCCCATGTTTGGAGAACATAATACCTTTACCTGGAGAGGACTTCAGATAAGCCAAAATACGATTCACTGCATTCATGTGTCTATCACTTGGATTGTGCATAAACTGACTGACAACACTAACTGCATATGATAGATCAGGCCTAGTATGAGTCAGATAAATCAACTTTCCCACTAATCTCTGATATCTCTCCTTGTTAGTTGGAACCTGATCAGGATAGATAGCCAGGCCATGATTCATCTCAATAGGAGTATTTACAGGTTCACAGGCAGAATTACCAATTTCGGCTAAGAGATCTAAAATATACTTCCGTTGAGAGAGGAAAAGTCCTTGGTTGGACCGAGATACTTCAACACCCAAGAAGTATTTTAGAACCCCCAAGTCCTTCATCTCAAATTCCTTGGCCAAATAGCTTCGAAGTTTCTCTATCTCACCAGTATTACTACCTGTAACAATCATATCATCAACATAAACAATAAGCAAGGTAATATCATCATGCTCCCGCTTATAAAACAAAGTATGATCCGCTAAAGCTTGCTTAAAACCATACGTCTTCATCGAGTAGCTCAACTTGCCATACCATGCCCTTGGCGATTGTTTCAACCCATACAATGCCTTTTTCAGCTTACACACCTTACCTTTCCCTAGTGTAAATCCTGGGGGAGGATCCATATACACCTCCTCGGTCAAATCACCATGGAGAAAAGCATTTTTTACATCAAATTGGCGTAATGGCCAGCCTAGATTGACCGCAAGAGATAGAATGACTCGAACGGTGTTCATCTTAGCCATAGGAGCAAAAGTCTCATGATAGTCAATCCCATGGGTTTGAGTGTAACCCTTGGCCACCAGCCTAGCCTTATACCTTTCAACCGTCCCATCCGACTTGTATTTCATCTGTAAACACCCACTTGCATCCTACTCGTCCTCTTCTCCCGTGGCAACTCAACCATCTCCCAAGTAGAATTTTTTTGAAGGGCCTTCATCTCCTCTTCCATAGCAATCTTCCACTTAGGGTCTCCAAGGGCTTCCTGAAAATGACTAGGAATAGACACAGAAGACAACTGGAAGAGCAAAAGCTAGATGAGCCTTAGACAAACGGTGATAAGAGATAAAATCGAAATAGGATAAGTGACATTAAAATATGACTTGGAAAAACCCAACCTATCAAGTTCTCTACGTTCACGAAGGGGATATCTTCTACCATGATCGTGATCCATAACTGGTAGAGTCAAAGTAGTAGAATCTATCTCTAAAGTTGAAGTGGGAAGAGAAGGAACACATACCTCAGGGTTAATAGTAGAAGAGTCATCCGATGGCATGGTAGCATCATCAAGAGGGGCACTAGAATCAAGAGGAGGCATAACAGATGGTATTCTCGTTTTCTTCTTGTATAGCCTTTTTGAAATAACCTAGCGGGTCTTTCATCCTTTCTCTCTTTAAATTCGGACTCAACCTCACTCGAACAAGTATCATCTAAAGATTCCTTATTCTCCACAATAGCCGAGTTCTCCCCTTACTCGACATCCACAACTTCTTCTCTTCTAACCATAACCGTTCCTCTTCCTTACTACTAATCTCCCCCGAAGAGGAATCATAGAGACATCTCCGTGAAAAATACGACTCTTGTTCACAAAACCGAACATCCATGGAAACATAATATTTACCCGTAGGAGGATGAAAACATTTATAGCCTTTTTGAGAATTAGAGTAACAAAGAAAAACACATTTGAGAGCACGTGGATCAAGCTTATCCCGATATATAGAGTGGACATGAACATAGCATACACAACCAAAGACCTTAGGACAAATATTTAGAGCAGAAGGGATAGAGTGAAATTGTGACAACATCCGTAAAGGGGTTTGAAAATTAAGGATACGAGTGGGCATGTGATTAATAAGAAAGACAGCAGTCATGACAGTCTCAACCCAAAAACGTTTAGGAACATGCATAGTAAAGCTCAAAGCCCGAGCAACGTCAAGGATATGACGATTCTTACGCTCTGCTACCCCATTTTGTTGTGGTGTGTAGGCACAAGTTGTTTGGTGGAGGATGCCATGTTCTAGGAAGAATTGGGTAAGAGATTGATTTACAAACTCACGACCATTATCAGAATGAAAAACTTGGACCTGAGTATGAAACTGTGTCACAATCATTTTGTAAAATTGAGGAATCACTTGTATAACATCACTTTTAGATTTCATCAAATATACCTAGTTCACTCTAGTGCAGTCATCAATAAAAGACACAAAGTATTTATGGCCAGAAGCAGATGGAGTAGAAAAAGGACCCCATACATCAGTGTAAACACACGAAAAAGGAATAGAACTCTTATTGAAACTAGTTTTGAAAGGAACACGATGGTTTTTAGCATAAATGCATTGTTCACATCTTAAACTAGAGATAGCAACATTGCGAAACAATTTTGGAAATAAACGCTCTAAATAAGGAAAAGATGGATGCCCTAGACGACAATGCCATAAAAGAATCTTCTCTCTATCAAATGACTTGCTCTCTACTTGAAGGCCATGGCTAGGTTCAGATTGAAATTGCGTAGCCCCCTCTAAGTAATAAAGACCGCCTCTTTCCCTACCAATGCCAATCGTCCTCTTCGTACGTTTGTCCTGAAAGATACAATGAGTGGAATCAAATATTGCAGAACAATTAAGACTTTTGGTAATCTTACTAATGGAAAGAAGACTATTAGAAAGAGCAGGTGCAAGTAAGACAGATGACATGGAGAATGTAGGAGAAATTGAGACACCCCCGACTCCTGTAATGGGCATAGAGGTCCCATTAGCAACCTGTACAGACTTGACAAGTGAAGACATTAGAGAGGCAAGGATAGAAGAATTACTAGTCATATGATTAGTGGCCCCTGAATCAATAACCCAAGTGTTAGAATTACCTTGGTGAGCAGACACTTGAGAGACATGAGAAGCAGAAGGTGGAGAAGTATCAATAACAGCAATCTGAGCAGATTTCTTATTTTTCCTCTCAGCTTGTTTAAGTTTATACCACTCCGGATATCCATGCTTCTTCCAACAAACCTCTATGGTATGCCTGGGACTATTGCAATGAGTGCAGAAGCGAGAATTGGAAGCGACAGAATTCACAGGAACAGAAGGAGTCAACTGAGAGGTGCTCTTTTGAATCGTTAGAGCTGAAGCTTCAGAATGATTTTCTGTTCCCATAGTGACCTGTCTCTGTTCTTCACGACGAACTAAAGAGTAGGCTTCTTCCAAGCTTGGTAGAGGAGAAGTAGCCAAAACACGACTACTAACTTGATCCAAATGGTGATCAAGACCTGCAAGAAACATATAGATGCGATCCTCTGCAATACGCTTCCTTTGTTTCTCGATATCAGCAGCACATGTCATGTCATTGGGCCTACGATAATCAAGTTCCATGAAAATTGAATTCAACTCGTTGTAATATTCCGGCAGAAGTCGACTACCCTGGCGCAATTGGAATGACCTCTTCATCAATTCATAGACTTGGGAAGAGTCAGACAGATCAAGATAGCTCCTCTTAACCGCATCCCAAACTTCTTTAGATGTCCCCCACTGAACAAAGTGTGACATCAGATTATCAGTCATGGAATTAATAAGCCAAGACTTGACAAGAGCATCTTCAGCTTCCCATTCATCATAACCCGGATCATCTTCTGCAGGTGTAGCCTTTCGTCCAGTAATATAACCCTTCTTCTTTCTCCCAGCAATATGCATCTCTAAAATCTTTGGCCAAACACGATAATTAGTACCATCCAATTTAATATGGATTGGAGAAGAGGTTTCATAAATGGTCACCGTCGAGAGTTTCTTACTATCAGGGATCGCTTCATTGTCAGTTTTGGTAGCCATGATAGATGATAACCAGCGCGATTTGCTACAGTACCCGCGCACTACAGTGCCGCCGCCGTTACAGTGTTGCTACAGTGCCGACGCTACAGTGTCACCACAGTGCGCGCTGGTTTTGGAAGAGACAATGGCGGCTAGGGTTTGGGAAAAGGAGGCAGCGGAAGTCTTTTCTTTGTTTCTGATACCAAATTAATAATTGGCTGAAAAACACTCTTATGTTTATTCCATATATCTCAAGGTATTTATACAAGATATCTAGACCTATTTAAGGTAAGCCAACTATACATTACAAATATAGAAACAATTACAGGAAATAATTACAGCTATAATTCCTAAATATGTGCAGCTATATATGCTAAGTGACTTTAAACGTGTTTGTTTCAGGTTTCTTTGTCAGTCCCCTGGCTTTATTGAGTTAAAGTCTCTCTTAGGCTGCTATTATCATGTATACTATATTAAACACAAAGGAACTACACACCAATATGAATTTTCTTACACTTGCATTGCCCCCTCTAATAGTTTAGGCGTCTAACTTGTATTGCAATATGTATTGCTTGGCCTTAAGCTGTGAATGCCCCTTGCCAATAATATCCATCCATCAAATAATGGAGGAGCATGTCAGAAATTTTAACTTGTACCTTATGCATGTGTAATACCTGAAGTGTCAATGCTTTTCCTTCATTGTGAAATTGCTAGAAGGGCCTAATTTTAAACAAATGAGATTCTGATTCTATCTGAGTGAATCATTCCAGAGAATTCTGAAAGTCAACAAAGTTATTTTGGAAATCTAGGGGAAGTAAATTGTGCAATCTTGTGGTCTTCACTTTTATCTCGTGCTCAAAGTTAATTTTGGCATTAGATCTTGACTGCTGACTCCTTGTCATGCTATCTTTGAAGCTTGTATTATTCATTTTGGGGTAAAAGGAGATTAGGGAATGTTGTGTTATTCGCAAATTTTCATGGTAGAATAGGTCAGTTATTATAGTAAATTTTATTTGCTGACATGGTTTCTGGTGTGATGGCTTCTTTTTGTGCAGATTGGCCAGGGCACTTACAGTAATGTTTACCGTGCTCGTGATGTTGATCAAAACAAGATTGTTGCTTTGAAGAAAGTAAGGTTTGACGATCAGGATCCTGAGAGCGTTCGTTTCATGGCTCGGGAGATTCACATTCTGCGAAGGCTTGACCATCCTAATATTATAAAGTTGGAAGGTCTAATTGCATCTCAAATGTCTTGCAGCTTGTACCTTGTTTTTGAGTACATGGAGCATGACCTAGCAGGTCTTGCATCACACCCTGGTCTCAAATTCACTGAACCACAGGTACTCACTTTGCATTGAACATGATTATCAAATAGATTTGCTTGTTGCTATAATGGTTGAGAGTGGATTTTTGTAGTTTTCACTTGATGAGATTTTCAGAAAATTAACCTGCATTCATCCATAGTATCTTCCTACTGTACATTAATATACGATAAGGGAATGGTAAACATACTGGAGTGAAATAGGATATCTATTTTTCTTATCCTGGTCGTTTGCTGATTGTCTAATGTCTTGCATTTTAATTGCTCAATGATATGTGATTTTTAATATAATATTTTCAGGTTAAATGCTACATGCAACAACTTTTATGTGGACTTGATCACTGTCATACTCGTGGTGTGCTCCATCGTGATATTAAGGGTTCTGACCTTCTAATCGACAATAATGGCATTTTAAAAATAGCAGACTTTGGTCTGGCAAGCTTCTTTGATCCCCATCCAAGTCAGCCTTTGACAAGCTGTGTTGCTACTCTATGGTACCGGCCACCTGAGCTTCTACTAGGAGCAACCTATTATGGTGCTGCTGTTGATTTATGGAGTACTGGTTGCATACTTGCAGAACTTTATGCTGGCAAGCCTATCATGCCTGGAAGAACTGAGGTATATTAATTTGTTACCTGTTACTACCAAAAATTAGAGGATAAATATTGAAACCAAGGTCGGAAAGATGCTGTTTGTGCCATACTGTTTAACGAGCTAACTTTCGAATACTAAAAAGTTTTTGAGGGATCAGGGTTTTTCATAGATTTTTTGTTACTCGAGCTACTTTTGCAAAATATGGACTATTCCTACTTTTGTATCAACTATGTTTATAGATCTCTGGACTCAGATGATATCTACAACATTCGTCTTTCTTGAAAAGGTAATTTCGAGTATGGTGAAGATTTAACTTAAAGGCGGAAGAATGAAGTTGCTTTTTTTAATTTATATAGATCATGAACTTATTAACGTTATTTATTTGAGTATTAATTATACTTCCAGTCAGATTATCATTTAGAGAAATTCTAATTTCTTGTTCTTCACTAGCTTATTTTTAGCAGGCAAGTCATTCAATTAATCAAGTTTCTAATTGTTTGTTATCTCGCTTGTCATCATTTCCTTGCTTTAGGAACACCAACAAATTGAGCATATTTTTCTCTTATGTATTCAATAAACTTGCCCTGTAGGATGAGCAGTTACAGAAAATTTTCGAGCTCTGTGGTTCTCCCTCTGAGGATTATTGGAGAAAATCAAAGTTGCCTCGTCCAACAATTTGTAAACCCCAGCAGCCATATAGTCGTGTGGCTGAAACATTCAAAGACTGTCCTGCACCAGCATTAGCACTTATGGAGATTCTACTTTCTATAGATCCTGCTGATCGTGGATCTGCGGCCTCTGCTCTCCAGAGTGAGGTGGGAAGCTTTTATTTGGTTAGATCTTCTGCTGTTGCATTGAAGAGGAGCTTTGTCTTTCTGTCTCTGTTCCCCCAAGAAGAAAAAAGAAAGGAAGATAAATGTAGGCCAAAACAAATCTTTAAAATGTTGCAAATGGAAATACATAAAAGGCTATTCCTTCTTTAAAAGAAAAAGGAGATGATGTAATGGATTTTGCCAGTCATCACCTGTGATAAGAAGGGTACACTTGGTACTAGGTAGAAAGTGGAACCTGATTGAAATCATGTTAAAGAACGGTTCATGAGGCACAGATGAAGTGAATCACATGAATACTTTACCAAGTTAATAATTGATTTACATCATTTACAAGTCAGGATTCCTCAATACTACATTATGTATATGTTAGAGTCCAAAGATGTCTTTTCATTATCTGAATATCCGGTCTCCCTCCGGCTCATACTTAATGGCCATGAGAAGATCATAGTTAAATATTTCCTTTAAAATGGTTCATTTAAGCTTTTCAATTTCATTCTTCAATGAAATATCTGGCTGAAGGGTTACTTGGAGCTGTTTGGATGTTATGACAAGAAGAATTACTCTTCTCCAAGCTATTTTAAATGTTCTTCTCCGCCCTTCCACCTTTTGTCTGTTGCCTCTTTTGATAGTCCTTCTTGTTGGTATTCTTTTACTCACTATCTCTAGTCTTTGTCTGCTTTCTTGAGTGAACGTGGTCTGTGTTGATTTAGTTGCTTCTTGATTCACACGCATAATCAAAACTTCACATATTTAAAACATGATCCAACAACCTATATTACAGTATTCAACATTTCATCTGCAATTCATGAATCCAGAAGCACTTAACCATATTATTATGATTCTCATGCATTTTGTATATCTTTTATTTTTCCTTAATCATATCATTTGGCTCAAAAACAAATGTAGTAATCTCCACCATACTTGATTACCAACATTTCTTCTTCACACTGTTTATACATACGCATATAGGATCATATTTTAAGGGGTACACATCAGAATACTGTGCATTATGATACCCTTGTTACCATCAGGAATGTCGTTGCACATTCAGTACTTGCTTAAGGTTGCAAAAGAACTTTTATAATCTTTTGTTGGTTGAATTCCTTAAGCATTTTTCATACTTTTGCAGTTCTTTGCAACAAAACCGCTTCCTTGTAATCCTTCAAGCTTGCCAAGATACCCTCCCAGTAAAGAGTTTGTTGCAAAAGTACGAGATGAAGAAGCTAGAAGGTGAGTAAGCCTGTTAAACAATCATCCGTCTCTATAAGTTCATAGCCTCTAACTTGGTTAACTGGTTACCATGTATGCAATTAATGCACTTAGAGAAGTTTCTCTTTTTCACCTTTTATTGCACATAAATTGGCTTTTGCTGATTTCCTTTGTACTAGAGCAAATTTTGCTTCATAACTGGTGAAGAGGCACGTAACTAATGTCCTTAATGGCGAAAGAAATGGAAAACAAACCAAAATCTGTTTAGGACATTTGTTAGGTCTTTATTTTCCCCCTTACCAAAAAACACTAATGTGAATGCTGGAAAATTTCAGACTAGCCGCAGCTGGAAATAAGGGTCACAGATGATGCTGAAAGGAGAGGTGCGAGAGAGTCCCGTGCAGTTCCAGCACCTGATGCTAATGCCAAGTTAGTCTTATCGATGCAGGTAATGATTCTTCTGACACGTTCACAAATAAGTAAGGAACACTGCTGCTGCATTTAATATGATGGAAAAGGCCATGTATTTAATAGATTGAGTCACAGAATAGAGGTCAATTATGAGGCCATTTCTCTTATCTCTTTCGAAACCCCCTTAAGAACAAAGTGGCAATATTTTTTTGGGTAGAAGGCATTAATCTGCTATCTGACCACAATATTTGGTTCCTGCAGGCACGAGTTTCCAAATGCTTGAAAGAAATATACTAACATTTTACAAGGTCTTGCAATTATGACTTCAGTCCATGACTCATAAGTATGCATATTTAGTTAAACAGTCTTAAGAAAACTAGCTATGTATTTTTGAAGGCTAGGAACAAGAAGAAATATCTGTCGACTCCCTATATCTGTAACTAGGTTAATAATTTTTCACTTAAAAGTTTAATGTCCCAATATTTGAATGTAGCTCCTGTAGAATGTTTCCTTATTTTCTTGGGGCTAGGTAGCTCAAGATGGAGAGCTGAATAACTGAATTTATTTGTTGTTTTGATCATCAACTGTTTGAATTCAATGTTTATGATGCACTAAATTTTTTGTTGTTAGGTTTTGCAATTGATATAACTGGTGCAATGTGAAGATAACAAGGTCCAATGATCTTTTCTAAAGTTAGGTTTAGGAAGACCATATACACTAAAAGAAGAGTTTCAGAATGTAATGTTTCCTAAATTTCTAGTAGATTCAGACCTTATATGTTCTGTCAGCTAATTTGTTGGCTGGTTTTAGCTGGGGAAAGAAATTTGTTTCTACATTTGGGTGGATCTGGGAACTAGTGCATTTTTCATTAAATGATTTTGCTTTTGTTTGATAAGAATGTTATGGTAACAAGAAATTTCCTTTTCCCACAAGAATATGATGGAACATGAAACATTTTTTGTTGTTTTTGGAGGTGGGCTTCAAATGAATATAGTTGCAAGGATTTTTCCATTATTTTTATATCATGTCTTGAGGTGCATTTGATTGATGTATAGTGGTGAGCAACATACACGGTTGATTGCGAGCTTGTATTAGCGGCGTGTATATTCTCCAGCTAGTGGAATGTTTTGAACTACATGTTCTCTTAGTAATTAGTGACATATTGCTGAGATTACTTTGTGAGAAAGTTATTTTTGTACTATTGAACTCATTTCACGATATTCTGATGTGAACTATTTTCCTTTTTGGTTATCGAATTAGAGCTGGGACTCTCCGTACCAAGGTGATTTCAATTGCTGACCAATCGTAGTGAGAGCTACTACTTGTTGTGAATGGATCAACAGGATTTTGCTTGCAGTTTCTGCAAAATTCTTTTGGACGATAAAAGATAGCTTAAAATTTGCAGAGCCACAAATTTGATTCCTATTGTACTTTGATAAGATCAAATCTGGCTCCTGAACAGTTAAGCTAAAAATGATAGTTAAATTTTTCCTACAATTGTAACTTCGTTTTAGAAGTGCAGCATTCTAATGCATTTTTAATATTCCAAGATAGGAAGAGGCTGTGATATTTTGCCGGTAATGAATAAGCAAAATTGATAATTCATTTCAGTACCGGTATTATGGATGGCTCCAGGTGTCTCAGTTTTAGAATAGTGGCTCCAGTTGTCTCCATTCAACTAAAAATGATTCAAGAAAATCACGCTCCGGTGCATGTGGGCGTGTAATTTCGGTTAGCATCATGTAATTGCCAATGAAACAAAGCACGTTAGAAGTTCATTGTCAATCCATATGCTAAAGAAATTTGGGATTACAGAGTCAACTAAATTTACATTAGGAAAGAACCAAGATGCATTCACCATCCCTAAACCATTTGGTTATGTATTATCTCATACCAACTCTTGAATTAGTACCTTGCAACAAAGAGACGAATAGTTTCTAAGCACTAGCATTTGCAAACCTTGTGTCAAAAAATGGGAACATAATATTAAAGTGCCAACAAAACCAACTATTGTCTGCAATTGCAAAACAAGTCATAAAGCTCCTGGATTGTGGATACTAGCTACTAATTAATCTGAAGTATATTAAAATTGTGGTGATTGCCTCAGCCATGCTATCACTTCTTCTTTTTAGCCTTCAGTTTAGGAGCATTAGTCTCTGTAGCAACTTTGGCAAGGGTTGAAGGTTTAATGGCACTTTTGGGATTGAGAGCTTTTCTTATTTTAAATACTGCCCAGGCTGTCCCAATACCTTTAAACAATGGCATGCTCCACCGCATCAAGGCCTTCATTTGTTACCTTCCCTGCTTGTTCTCCATAGCTGTTGCAATAAAGTTACCAACAATAGCTACCGCTCTAGGAAGGAAACCCCCCACTTTGTTAAAAAACCATACAAAGTTTGATATGAAAAGACCATACCTGTTTTCCATACCTGTTGCAACAAAAATCATACAACTCTAAATACACCAGGCACAATTTGATATGAAAAAACTGAGCAAATGATGAAATCCTTAAGCACATATAATCTCAGAACACAGCATGAAATGAAATGCAGAAAGCAATATCAAAGAAATTTTTTCCTTCCGTAAGACGGGTGCCATTCCCAGTATAACTGAGGCCAAAGCAGAACGAACATGTTGGGATGAGTCTGATGATAATTCCTACAAGAGGAGAGCTATTTACTCAGTTTCTAAGCATTGGGCATATGAATGCTGAGAAAGAGAAAAAGGCATACAGTTTCAACATTTGCATACCTTTAAACAAGGGAGGATATACTGGACTGCAAGTTCAGTACTCAATTTATGACAGAACTTAGTAACTTTCCTATTAAAGTTAGAGATGTACTTATATTAGATTCTTTGAAGGGGAAAGAATATTGACAGGGAAATTTGGATCAACTGTATAACTAGCAAAGCCTTTCAAACAAAAAATTCAAAAAAATATATATATAAATTGGTATATGCAAGTGAGGAAGACCTGTTGCTGCATGGACTGTTGCCAATAAACAAAGTGTGGAACTAAATAAGCTGATTATGTGTGCCACCCGAAATATCAGAGATATACAACAATCATTGAACAAATACACTGCCAAGTTCAACAGAATAAGAAAAAGAGCAAAATATAACCAAGAAAACTTCAATAAATTCGAAAGGCAATGCATTTAAGCAGGAGAAGATGTTAGCTTGAAAGGCTAATTATTTGACTATAATTCACCAAGACATCCACAGAAAGCTTCAAACTTAGAAGTAATGGATTTCCATGTGGGCCAGCAATATCATTTAGCAACACATCAGGGAAAGCTTGTGTGCCAATATAGTACCTTTTTGCAGATAAGCAAACATCCGAAGAAAAAAGGTAAGCAAGTATCATCTGTGTATTTAACTCAATGTCAGATTAATTCTTATCTTTCTCTAAAAGTATTTAATGCTTATGATGCACTCTAAAGAACACAGAGTAAGACAAGAAAATATTTGATGAAGTTAGAATATAGAGGAAGCATGGGCCTAGATAGGACTACGCATTAGATAAGCAAAATTTATAGTCGGCTTCAAGATTCCATGTAATTGAACACATGAGAATCCAGATGTAATTGTACATTGCCGCTGGGTTTAATCTTAAGTCGATTTTTGACGGAAAGAAAGAGGGAGAAGGGAAATGCCGCTAGTACCTCAGAGATCAATGCTATGTGCGTGTGCGCCGGCTATGGTGAATGATTTCTTCCCGGGCAGCGAGAGAGGTTGCTCCGGGAAGCAGCTGCAGAGAGTATATCTTCAGCCTGGTTTGGATGCAGGTAGATCTTCAGCCTAGTTTAAATAAAAACCCAAAAAGAATTGCCGATTTCTTCAGTCTGGCTTGAGCATCTATTCATCCACTGTATCTTTAGCCTGCATTCAAAAGATCAGAACTTTAGTCTGGGGTAGAGAGAGAGAGTGTAATGTCCCAAATCCGGAACCCAAAATAGAACCTGAGTCCATACCGAAACGTCACACGGTAACATCTCCAGGAAACACTAAATCTCTAACTCAAAGAAATTACTTTAATTGAAACTAATTATCTCCAAAGAAAAAAAAATACATCCTAAAATAAAATTCCATTAACAAAATATAAAACATTTAATACAACCAATGTATTACTCAACCTTAACTATGGATTTACGAGAACTACATTGTCTAGTCCACAATAATAATAATGAATAAACTCCCACAGGTGCAGACGTCAATCTTTTCTTTAACTCCTAAAAACTAGTCTCACATGCTGAACTCCACCCGAACTTGGTCTTTTTCTGGGTAAGTCGAGTTAACGGTCTTGAAATTTTTGAAAAATCCTTCACAAACTTCCGATAATACCTAGCTAACCC
This sequence comes from Voacanga thouarsii, assembly GCA_026120185.1. Lineage (NCBI taxonomy): Eukaryota > Viridiplantae > Streptophyta > Magnoliopsida > Gentianales > Apocynaceae > Voacanga > Voacanga thouarsii. Next base: position 1,130,625 of record JANUWF010001067.1, on the reverse strand, counting down.
CAAGAAACTTCTCACTTCAGACGCATTAGTTGGTCTAACCCAATTTAAAATGGCTTCTACTTTCCTAGGATTTACAGCAACTCCATTTTCAGATATGACATGACCCAAGAAAGTAACACTTCTGAGCCAAAATTCACACTTGCTACATTTTGCGTAAAATTTCTCCTTCCGCAAAGTATGTGAAACCACTGCCAAATGTTCCGCATGCTTTTCTTCAAATGATGAATATATCAGAATGCCATCAATAAATACCACTACAAACTTGTCTAATTGAGGCTTGAAGACCCAATTCATTAGGTTCATAAATGCTGCTCGAGCATTAGTCATTCCAAATGGCATGACTAAAAGCTCATAATGTCCATAACAAGTCCAAAAAGCACTTTTGGGTATATCTTCTACATTAATTCTTAACTGATGATATCTAGATTGCAAGTCAATCTTGAAAAATACACAAGCACTTTTCAACTGATCAAAGAGATCATCTATCTGGGGTAAGGGATACCGATTCTTGATGGTGATCTTATTAAGTTCGCGGTAGTCAATATAGAATCTCATACTGCCATCTCGTTTCTTCACAAACAAAATTAGAGCTCCCCACAGGGACACACTTAGGCGGCGTATAAACCCAAAATCCAATAATTCTTGTAGTTGAGTCTTCAATTCTCGTAATTTAGCAGGTGTCATTCTGTACGGAGCCTTCGAGATTGGTTCAGCTCCTGGTATTAAAACAATCTCAAACTCTACTTCTCGCTCAGGAGGGAGTCTTGGTAATTCTTCTGGAAATACATCTGGAAAGTCACACACTATTGGTATGTCTTCAAATGTTTGTCCCTTTTTCCGAGTGTCCAATATGTAAGCTAAGAAACCTTCACTTCCTTCTTAAAGATCTCTCCGCGCCCTTATTGCTGATATGATTGGTTTCAACTTGCCCGTCTGCTTCTCCAAACCTCCCAGAAAATGGAATTCGCCCTTCCCTGGAATTGCAAAATTTACCTTTTTGCCCTTACAGTCGATCATTGCACAGTTGCAAGAAAGCCAATCCATTCCGAGAATCACATCAAAATTCACTATTGGAATATGGATGAGATCAGCATCTAACAACTCATTTCCAATCTCTACCCTACATCCCCTTAACACAAGTTTGGAGACTAAAACTTTTTCACTAGGAATAGATACATGAAAATGATCTACTAAAGGGGTAGGGACTAATTTTAGAGTTTTGACAATACGTTGAGATACAAAAGAATGGGTGGCACCACAATCAAAGAGCATCAAAGCTGATACAAAATTAATTAGTAGGGTACATGTAACCACATCATCTGCAGTCTCAGCCTCCTGTTAAGTCAGCGCAAAAACCCCAGCATTTGGCTTATTTTGCTCCACTGGCCTCGTGACCAGTTGAGTAGCAAGCCTTGATACTTCCTGAGCCATCATGGGACACTTCCCAATACGATACCCTATCTTTTCACACTTGAAACAAGTCCCAATCTTTCCTCTACATTCGTCGAGATGTATACGCTGACAAGTCTTACAAAGCTTTTTGTTATCATAAGAAGCTATTACTGGAATTGTTTTGGGCAGTGGACGTCTTTTTGCTGTTGGAGGTCCCGTTGGTCTTGAACCCTGACCTCGAATGAATATTGGTCTAGGTCTCTTCTTCTCCCTTTCGATATCGCCTTTCTTAATCTTTGCCTCAATGTGTAGACACCTAGTATAGGATTCTTCATAATTCTTCGAGGGCATCGAGGATAATCGATCTTTAATTCTCCTTTGCAATCCACTTTCAAACCGTTGCAACCTAAGTGTTTCACTGGCCATGATCTCTAGTGCAAGCTGTCCCCAATGCATTAAATCTTATGCATAGAGAACCACACTCATCATTTCTGCCTGTATCAAGTCAAATAATTCATTCTATTTTTGTAGTCTGCCACAGAGAAGTAGTGATCGAGAAATGCTTTCTTGAATACCCCCCAAGTCAAAGCTCTCTCACGCTGAGTATACGCTAGTTTTGCCCCTCTCCACCAATGATTTGCATCTCTGACCAGGAATGGAGGTATAATTTTTTACTTGAAATCATCAGGTATCTCCAGAATTTCAAATTTTTTCTCTAACTCTTCCAACCACTTGCTCGCCTTTAACAGATATGCAGTTCCATCAAAAGTAGGCATCCCCGCCTTCTTTGGTCGTTCATAATGCGCTCTAGACCCCAATGTCAGTCTCTGTTGCCTCTGTTCCTGCTCTTACTGCAATCTCTGTTGTTCTTGCTGCATCTACCGTCGATTTTGCATAACACGTGCCATCGTGTTTAAAGTCGCCATTAATTCGGATGACATTGGCACAGGCATAGCTGTTTGTGTAACTTGCGAAGGAAGCCCGACAGGTGGCATCGACACATGTTGACTGGTTCCACCTGTTGGTTGACATGGTATTATTCGTCCTCACTCAACCAGTGGTACGCTCATGTCATCTGATTCGCTATTAAGACCCTCACCATTGTTTTCATACCTTCCCTCGCGTGCCATCTATCTCGCACCCATAATAAGTAATTATGTAATCATTAATATCACAATGATAAATAGATGAATATTTAAATAAATAAGTAGGTAGATAAAATAATTAAGGAAATTTTTTTATCAAATAAATAAATAAAGCTACTAATAATAAACCATAATAGTTAGACATAAAACTTATGATATCCTATTCTATCTTAGTAAATCATGACTTAATATTAAGGATCATGACTTAATTAAGGATGTTTTAGTTGGGTTTTTTTTTTTTTTCTTTAAACTAAGGCCAATCTTGGGCCACTTGGCCCATGTAAGAAAACAAAATGTTTTTTTTTTTTTTTTTTTACTTGCTGGGGTAGCATCAATCGCCAGCTCAGCTAAATTTCCCAAAGAAAACTACTTTGCACGTTTAGTGAATAGCAACCGATTTTTTTTATTTTTATTTGTTTTTGTGGGTGAGGGGACAACAGTCGTCCCCACACCATAGCAAAACAACCCAAACATCCATTGAAGAACGTGAACAGAACACTGAAGACAATTCTGATTTTTTTTTTTTTAACACTATAGCAAACAACAAAAGCAAGAAACAAGAGTCAACTACAGTTCTACCTCCAACACCATTAACGGAAGTCACCAAAACAGAACGACATCAAAGCCGAAACCATAAACAATTTTTTTTATATTTCTTTTCAACATTACAAAATCAAAACCCACACATAAACAATTACACGTATGCTCATGAATTTCATATTAAAAAAAAAGATCACTGATATCTGTCATGACTGTTTATCCTATCAAGGAGGTTAAACTAAAATTTATTATTGATTGAGAGGGATTTCAATCACACAAAAATTTCAGAACATGTTATTTCTCTCCTTCTCCCAGACCCATGAGCCATTACACACATATCACACACAACACACATAATCATATTATTTCAAAACTAAACCAAAATAATCAAATTCAATTCGCAATTTAGTACAAAAAATAATATTCATAGTATTCTTAAAAATAGAAGATGTCAGAACCACTTACCTCAGAGGTCAGATTAGAATCACTAATCCAAGTCAATTACTCAACACGATCTCTCCCTAATATCAGACCATATAATATCAATATTAATCTAAGGAACTAACACTCAATGAATCAATTAATCTTATTCTCTAAAATTCAATAAACCAAGAGGAAAAGAGCGTTCTAATATTTACTCCTCAATCTCTAACTGAATTAAGAGTCGAAATTCATATAACTCACCTTTAAGATTGAAACAAGTCAGAGCTTTCTTCCCTATACTCTGAAACTCTTGAATGATCGTTTTGGACAACTGATGATAAAACCAAAGAACGTCGTTTAGATTAAAACGTAGATTTAATTTTAAAAAAAATACTAAATAATAAATACATCCCTTAACTTAATTAAATCTCCCATGATCCCTAAAACCTATAGACTATCTCATGGACCATAATAAAAAGAATAACATTATGGGTCGGTCAAAATACAAAACGCATAATAAATTGGACTGGGTATTTACAAAGAGAGAGTAAAACGAAAAGGAGAGAATAGAGAGAGTGATCTGATGGAATTTGACGGAGAAATCAAAATTTTAGAGTATTCTTCAACCAGAGTTAACCATGGTTGACAAATAATAAGAAAAAGGGGAAAAAAAGAAATTCTTAAGAATTGGGAATAAAATAATGATTATGACAGGTGTCGCCTTTTAAGTGAATTCGGTTCACAGGTGCGGTCGTGGATCGGGTTCACCTAAGAATTTTCTCTTTCTGTCTTAGCACTTAGCATGCAGAAATATAGTACTCTATTCATCCCCTTTTATCTCTCTATTTTAATTAAGATTTTTATCTCAATTTATATGTTTGATTAACAAATCAAGAATATATGAATTGTTATTTTTTCACAAATATTCTTTTTTAATACAATGAATATTGTGTATTTGTAGTAAAAAATAGAAGTAAATTAAATATTCTTACAATATATAAAATTTTAGAATTTGATTATTCCTTAATAAATAGAGAGATTCTTTGAAGGTAAAATCGAAAATGTTTATTAATTAAAAATTTTATTTTTTTAAAATTTGTAAATTTATTAAAATGAAATGGAAGGAGTAGTATAAAACATAGCAAAATGAAGGAACATTTTTAACACCTTCAACAATTACTACTCACACCGTCCCAAATTATCTATCCACTTTCTTGTCTAATTTTTGTCCCAAATTGTTTGTCCCTTTAAGAAATCAAGATTTCATTTTCTAAATGTACCATTATTTAATAGCATCTTACTTCCTAAACATATTTAAAATACTACAATCAAAACGAGTTTTACTATTGATATTCATCTAGTTAATTTCTAAAAAAATATTAATACAGTACAACTTCTACCATCTATTTGAATAAAATAGCAATTAAATTATAATATTTTAACCCACTTTTTATAAAGAATTAAATGCTCAAGAGAGAGAAATAAATTAGAATTAATACATCAAAATTTTAGAGTTTATATACGTATGACTAAATTTTAAAGATAAAAAAAACATATTTAATTAACTAAAAAATATATATTTTTTAATTTCTGCACATTCGGTTAAAGTGACTCATAATTTAGGACGGAGGGATCGTAATATTCACTCTCTCTCTCTTTCTGCAGAGTCCAGAGCACAAAACGTTTGTGCCCTAGATCCGCTCATGCCTTTTCCTCCGCCAGACACTGTATACTCTTGTATGGGACTTCATCATCTTCTGCGTAGTGTCAGTTGCAGTCATTATACGTCCAGCTCGAGGTACTATGTGCAGAGCCCATTTTAGTTTTCTTGTAAATTTTGGTGATTTTTGAGATGCACCTGTGAGAATGAATTGTTCCTTGGTTATTAAGTGTGTTTGCTGTAAGTCTGCCATTCAATATATCAAGGAAAGTCCAAGGGAGAGGATATCCAGTAAGGCATCTTCGGATTTATGGGCGCCAAGGGCTGTTTCGTCCGGGAGAGAGGAAGGTTACACTGCGAAAGATCGGCTGGATGGTAATGAAGGGAGGGTTGTGTTGATTGATCGGCAAACTAATGTCTCGGTCAGCCTTCATGGTGACAATTTTGAAAGAAAAAGGGAGAAAACTGAATATATTGTCATGTCCGCCCATCCGGGATCAGGCAGGGTTCCAAAAGCTACTGAGCGGGAACACGTTGCGGCCGGATGGCCGCCGTGGTTAGCTGCAGTGGCTGGTGAAGCAATCCGAGGATGGGTACCTAGGCGTGCGGAATCTTTCGAGAAGTTGGATAAAGTATGCTCATTTCTTTCCTTTGCTATCAGGATTGCATTCATTTTTAACTAATAACTAGACATATATGATTTGACGAAACTAATAGTATTCTAATATTTTTGTATTTTTGTTTGTTATTGCTCTTATTACTAGTTGAAGTTGACAAGTTTAAAATACTTTTGAAATTGACTTATGATATTTCTTCAATAATAACGTTTTTGTCGCAAAAGGTCATTGACACGTAGCTAACTTTAGTTGAGAACTAGATTTCAAACTCCCGGATTATTCCCCGTATGCACCTGTTAAGCATCTTACAACAATCTATGCCTTATGACACTTACCACAACCTTCATTTCTCTGTTTTTTGGAACATGTCCAACATCTCTGTTTTTGACCGAGTTGCCCATCCAGAATTGTCCATGCTTACTTTGTAGCAGGAGTATATTGCAGTGTGTTCAATTACTTGAAGAGTCAAAAATTGGCCATAAGCAAAAGCCGTTAAGATGTGTATACTATGGCTAATCATCGTAGGTTTCCTGGAGTATAGGAAATCGTTAAAAATAAATGGATGTATATTCATAAGAGAGTAGCTTCAGACTAGTGTATATAGAGAAGACTGAAGGATGGGGGAGGCATGGTGGTGCCAGACTGTCGTTTGTTTGAAGAATTGGAGGCTGATGGCTGAATTTTCGGGAATTAGCACACTTATGATATTCTTGTTGGTGTATTGAAGTTCTATTGCTGACTGAAAGTATTTCTTGTTCTCATGGAATGATTCTGTGTGTCCATGCATTTCCTAACAATTATGGAGTTCTGGTGGAATTACCATACCCCTGGGGTAAAGGGCATATTCACAAAGTACAAATGAGAGAGAAATTTAAATCATGTCTATGTAGACTCTAGTTTCCAAGCATGAATAAAGCTCGACATTGTACTGAACTGTACCGGATTTTCCTTTTATACTTTGTTGTCTCATGTCTTATGATGTGTTATATTAGATGCACAGAAGTGCCTATATATTTTCCATTTTCAAAATCTAATTGCAATTCACCAGTTTAAAGGTTCTGTTGTTAGCGGGTTTTAGATGTTAAAATTTACAAGTTTTGCTCTTTTAAATCCTATCTTAGACTTTAAAGGTGTTTGTTTCAGCTTTCTTTGTCAGTCCCCTGGCTTTATTGAGTTAAAGTCCCTCTTAGGCTGCTATTATCATGTATACTGTATTAAGCACAAAGGAACTACACACCAATATGAATTTTCTTACACTTGCATTGCCCCCTCTAATAGTTTAGGCGTCTAACTTGTATTACAATATGTGTTGCTTGGCCTTAAGCTGTGAATGCCCCTTGCCAATAATATCCATCCATCAAATAATGGAGGAACATGTCAGAAATTTTAACTTGTACCTTATGCATGTGTAATACCTGAAGTGTCAATGCTTTTCCTTCATTGTGAAATTGCTAGAAGGGCCTAATTTTAAACAAATGAGATTCTGATTCTATCTGAGTGAATCATTCCAGAGAATTCTGAAAGTCAACAAAGTCATTTTGGAAATCTAGGCGAAGTAAATTGTGCAATCTTGTGGTCTTCCCTTTTATCTCGTGCTCAAAGTTAATTTTGGCATTAGATCTTGACTGCTGACTCCTTGTCATGCTATCTTTGAAGCTTGTATTATTCATTTTGGGGTAAAAGGAGATTAGGGAATGTTGTGTTATTCGCAAATTTTCATGGCAGAATAGGTCAGTTATTATAGGAAATTTTATTTGCTGACATGGTTTCTGGTGTGATGGCTTCTTTTTGTGCAGATTGGCCAGGGCACTTACAGTAAAGTTTACCGTGCTCGTGATCTTGATCAAAACAAGATTGTTGCTTTGAAGAGAGTAAGGTTTGACTGTCCGGAGCCTGAGAGCGTTCGTTTCATGGCTCGGGAGATTCACATTCTGCGAAGGCTTGACCATCCTAATATTATAAAGTTGGAAGGTCTAATTCCATCTCAAATGTCTTGCAGCTTGTACCTTGTTTTTGAGTACATGGAGCATGACCTAGCAGGTCTTGCATCACACCCTGGTCTCAAATTCACTGAACCACAGGTACTCACTTTGCATTGAATATGATTATCAAATAGATTTGTTTGTTGCTATAGTGGTTGAGAGTGGATTTTTGTAGTTTTCACTTGATGAGATTTTCAGAAAATTAACCTGCATTCATCCATAGTATCTTCCTACTGTACATTAATATACAACAAGGGAATGGCAAACATACTGGAGTGAAATAGGATATCTATTTTTCTTATCCTGGTCGTTTGCTGATTGTCTAATGTCTTGCATTTTAATTGCTCAATGATATGCGATTTTTAATATATTATTTTCAGGTTAAATGCTACATGCAACAACTTTTACGTGGACTTGATCACTGTCATACTCATGGTGTGCTCCATCGTGATATTAAAGGTTCTGACCTTCTAATCGACAATAATGGTATTTTAAAAATAGCAGACTTTGGTCAGGCAAGCTTCTTTGATCCCCATCAAAGCCAGCCTTTGACAAGCCGTGTTGTTACTCTATGGTACCGGCCACCTGAGCTTCTACTAGGAGCAACCTATTGTGGTGCTGCTGTTGATTTATGGAGTAGTGGTTGCATACTTGCAGAACTTTATGCTGGCAAGCCTATCATGCCTGGAAGAACTGAGGTATATTAATTTGTTACCTGTTACTACCAAAAATTAGAGGATAAATATTGAAACCAAGGTCGGAAAGATGCTGTTTGTGCCATACTGTTTAACAAGCTAACTTTCGAATACTAAAAAGTTTTGAGGGATCGGGGTTTTTCATAGATTTTTTGTTACTCGAGCTACTTTTGCAAAATATGGACTATTCCTACTTTTGTATCAACTATGTTTATAGATCTCTGGACTCAGATAATATCTACAACATTCGTCATGTTTCTTGAAAAGGTAATTTCGAGTATGGTGAAGATTTAACTTCAAGGCGGAAGAATGAAGTTACTTTTTTTAATTTATATAGATCGTGAACTTATTAACGTTATTTATTTGAGTATTAATTATACTTCCAGTCAGATTATCATTTAGAATTTCTCTTTCTTCACTAGCTTATTATTAGCAGGCAAGTCATTCAATTAATCAAGTTTCTAATTGTTTGTTATCTCGCTTGTCATCATTTCCTTGCTTTAGGAACACCAACAAATTGAGCATATTTTTCTCTTATGTATTCAATAAACTTGCCCTGTAGGATGAGCAGTTACATAAAATTTTCGAGCTCTGTGGTTCTCCCTCTGAGGATTATTGGAGAAAATCAAAGTTGCCTCGTCCAACAATTTTTAAACCCCAGCAGCCATATAGACGTTGTGTGGCTGAAACATTCAAAGACTTTCCTGCACCAGCATTAGCACTTATGGAGATTCTACTTTCTATAGATCCTGCTGATCGTGGATCTGCGGCCTCTGCTCTCCAGAGTGAGGTGGGAAGCTTTTATTTGGTTAGATCTTCTGCTGTTGCATTGAAGAGGAGCTTTGTCTTTCTGTCTCTGTTCCCCCAAGAAGAAAAAAGAAAGGAAGATAAATGAAGTAGGCCAAAACAAATCTTTAAAATGTTGCAAATGGAAATACATAAAAGGCTGTACCTTCTTTAAAAGAAAAAGGAGATAATGTAATGGATTTTGCCAGTCATCACCTGTGATAAGAAGGGTACACTTGGTACTAGGTAGAAAGTGGAACCTGATTGAAATCATGTTAAAGAACGGTTCTTGAGGCACAGATGAAGTGAATCACATGAATACTTTACCAAGTTAATAATTGATTTACATCATTTACAAGTCAGGATTCCTCAATACTACATTATGTATATGTTAGAGTCCAAAGATGTCTTTTCATTATCTGAATATCTGGTCTCCTTCCGGCTCATACTTAATGGCCATGAGAAGATCATAGTTAAATATTTCCTTTAAAATGGTTCATTTAAGCTTTTCAATTTCATACTTCAATGAAATATCTGGCTGAAGGGTTACTTGGAGCTGTTTGGATGTTATGACAAGAAGAATTACTCTTCTCAAAGCTATTTTAAATGTTCTTCTCCACCCTTCCACCTTTTATCTGTTGCCTCTTTTGATAGTCCTTCTTGTTGGTATTCTTTTACTCACTATCTCTAGTCTTTGTCTGCTTTCTTGAGTGAACGTGGTCTGTGTTGATTTAGTTGCTTCTTGATTCACACGCATAATCAAAACTTCACATATTTAAAACATGATCCAACAACCTATATTACAGTATTCAACATTTCATCTGCAATTCATGAATCCAGAAGCACTTAACCATATTATTATGATTCTCATGCATTTTGTATATCATTTATTTTTCCTTAATCATATCATTTTGGCTCAAAAACAAATGTAGTAATCTCCACCATACTTGATTACCAACATTTCTTCTTCACACTGTTTATGCATACGCATATAGGATCATATTTTAAGGGGTACACATCAGAATACTGTGCATTATGATACCCTTGTTACCATCAGGAATGTCGTTGCACATTCAGTACTTGCTTAAGGTTGCAAAAGAACTTTTATAATCTTTTGTTGGTTGAATTCCTTAAGCATTTTTCATACTTTTGCAGTTCTTTGCAACAAAACCGCTTCCTTGTAATCCTTCAAGCTTGCCAAGATACCCTCCCAGTAAAGAGTTTGTTGCAAAAGTACGAGATGAAGAAGCTAGAAGGTGAGTAAGCCTGTTAAACAATCATCCGTCTCTATAAGTTCATAGCCTCTAACTTGGTTAACTGGTTACCATGTATGCAATTAATGCACTTAGAGAAGTTTCTCTTTTTCACCTTTTATTGCACATAAATTGGCTTTTGCTGATTTCCTTTGTACTAGAGCAAATTTTGCTTCATAACTGGTGAAGAGGCACGTAACTAATGTCCTTAATGGCGAAAGAAATGGAAAACAAACCAAAATCTGTTGAGGACATTTGTTAGGTCTTTACTTTCCCCCTTAACAAAAAACACTAATGTGAATGCTGGAAAATTTCAGACTAGCCGCAGCTGGAAATAAGGGTCACAGATGATGCTGAAAGGAGAGGTGCGAGAGAGTCTTGTGCAGTTCCAGCACCTGATGCTAATGCCGAGTTAGTCTTATCGATGCAGGTAATGATTCTTCTGACATGTTCACAAATAAGTAAGGAACACTTCTGCTGCATTTAATATGATGGAAAAGGCCATGTATTTAATAGATTGAGTGACGGAATAGAGGGCAATTATGATGCCATTTTGACCTATTGTGAGAGGGTATACATATTGACGGTGCAAATTGACTGAGATCCAGGTTTATAGGTCAAATGAGAGGCATAGAGATGATGTGCAAACCAAAACTTTAATTTTTCTTACTCCATTTCTCCTTTTCTTTTGTTATTCTCACCATGGATATGAACTCTTGACTTTCTTGTTACCTAATGCGTTGCATTATGCATTTATATCTGATCCACGCCTCTGTTCATCAACTTCTACTGTTTTTCCTGTTAAATTTCTGTGCTTTATTTCTGCATCCAGTAAAGACAAGCTCAGTCCAATTCCAAGAGCAGGAGTGAAATGTTCAACTCTCATCAGGAGGAAGTTGCTATGAAAATGTTTCAAGCATGCCTATGAAAATGTTTCAAGGTTTACCTCCAAACAGAGGGATGCAATTGAAAAACTTTGGGCTTCTATTCGGGAGCAGCATATTCGCTGGAAGCAAGGTAGATCTTTATCTGGGAAACTTGATGTGAATGCTTTTGAGTGGCTCCAGCAGAAGTATGCTACCGAGAAGATCAGCATTCGCCATGCTGTTGGTGTCAGTGGTGATCGGCGCTGTGAAAAATGGCTTGGATAATTCCGTTCGTCAGCAAAATTTTAAGCAAATGGGTTAAAACAAGAAACTGGCTATTTAAAGTCCATTTAGTTGTACATTATTCATTAAGCAAAAGGAGAGTTATGGCTAGTACTGGTGTTATGTTCCTAAAACGAATCTGTATTTGAACTCGGGAAGATACAAAAATTGGATGGCTATATGTATGAAATGTAAGGAGTCTAACATTGTAGCACCTTTAATGAGGATCTTTGTTTGGAAATTACATCTTACAGGCTAAGTGTGTGCAAATATCGTTTTTACTTTGCTGCAACTGTGTCCTACGATTTTGCAAATACCATATAGCTTTCTGAGTCCAAAGGTGAACTGTTGATGGCGGAATTTTGATGTCAAGAATAAGCAGCATATAACAATTACATGGGTATGGCTATGATAAGTCCATCAAATAAGCTCCATTCGGTTGGATTTGGTATTGCTGAGCAGGGCTTCTGCAGAATAAGACTAGTCGATAGTTCAACCCCATGAAGGCATTCTGCATACCACACCATATTGAACGAAACACTGACTTTAAAGTTTAAGGGTTAGTTTGTGAGTTTACGAAAGAAAAGAAAGAAGGAGAAATTTTAAGTTAGGAGAAAAAGAAAGAGAAAAGAATATGAAGTAATTTATATTTAATATTATTTGAGTATTAAAGAGATAAAAGAAAAAAAAAGTGTTATTTTTCTCTTTGAGAATTTGGAAAGAAAAGAGAATAAAAGTTATTAAAATGAGTAATTTTACAAAACTGTCCTACCATCTCATCACTCAAACCATCATTTCAAACTCCATCTCAAGCTTCTATCCTTCTTTATTGCAGTGACCACTTCTTTCAAATCCTCCATCTCACCCTTGACCATCACCAACCCTACTATTACAAATCAATTCTTTTCTTTTTTTCTTATCTCAATCGCAAAGAAATTTTACCAAAAAATAAAAAATAAAAAAAAATACTAAGGTTTTCATCACCCATCTAGACGAGCTTTCTTGTTTAATCTTTTGGCAGTGACATTGGAAAATCTTATCACTAAAAAAAAGAAAGAAGAGAATGCAGAAGATAGAGGGTAAGATTAATATTTTTGAAAATTCTTAATAATCTTCTTTCTTTATTCATCGCTTTCTTCCTATTTCTGAAGAAAGTTTTTACTATTATTGATGGAGATTTCACCCATCCAATTCTTCCCACTTGTTTCCCTTTCTTTCCTTACAAAATCTGGCAAACAAGAGGGAAGAAGTCCTTTCTCTCAAAATCCTTTCTTTTTTCTCCATTTTTCAACTCCCAAATTAGCTCTTAACGTGAAGAGGTCAAATAGGATTTTTTTTTTCCCCCTTGAAAGGAAGGGCATAAAGGATACATACTTGAGTGTATTTAAAAGACAATTCATAGGCAGCCACAACATTATGTTTTTTCAGAGGCTTCAAAATGATTAGAGAGTGAGTGTGAAAGTAGACTAATTTGAAAGATAAGAATATTTATCAATCAATATAAAATAAAATTAATTTAAAAGATAATGATGTAAATTGAATTTATAATTATTGTCAGATAATAATTGATTTTTTAAAATAAATTGTGTTATAACTTTATTATATAAATAATATACTATAATTGTGAGAATTTCAAGTGTAGCTAGTATAGGTGGCGAAATTAATAAATCTCAAATTTTGGGGCCAAGTTGAAAAGGCTAGACCTTAAACCCTAAACTTGAGTCTCCAGCATCTGCCTCTATTTATATAAAGCCCCTGGCCTCCTCGTTAAACCCTAGCTGATCTAATCTTCAGAATTCAGAGTTGGGCGTTCGCTCAAAGGTACGGGTCCTTTGACTGTGTTTCCAATCTCTGGTTGTAAAATATCAAGAAAAAGCACATATCGAAGGCTTTACAGGGGTTTTTTTTCATCGACGCTTGTAGAGCTCAAAAACTGTGCAAAATTAAAGGATAATCATGCAAATTTTGTATCCTCTTTGGTGCACATTATGCAAATCTTGAAGAGGATTCATTATAGCATGAACATTTTCTGTTTTCACGCTTGACATTTTTTTTCGAACTACTTGTTTTGTACAATATTTTTTTTTGATAAATCTAGCTACCGTTATGAGCTAATTCATTTAAGGTTTGATCTTGTGATATCTGGGTTTGATGTAAAAAAATGTTAAATGGTTTCCATAAATCTCTTTGTGAATTTAGCGGATAGAGGGTAAATAATTTTTGAAATGATAAGGATACGGCGATTTATATACCACAAGACACTTCTGAATTGTTTAACATTTGATTTTATGTCTTGTTAAGCTGATTTAGCTTATGGATGTGCAGTGCAGATTCAGATTCTGATGTTTATAGTGATTTTTAATGTTTGATGTGTTTTAAGTTGTCTTACTGGCTTAAGCTATCTTTGTCACAGAAAATGTCAAACCCAAAGGTTTTCTTCGACATAGTGATCGGAAAGATGAAGACCGGTCGAATTGTGATGGAATTGTTTGCAGATGTCACTCCTAAAACTGCTGAAAACTTTCGTGCCCTCTGCACGGGAGAGAGAGGCATTGGGAAATTGGGGAAACCATTGCATTATAAGGGCTCATCTTTTCATCGCATTATTCCAAATTTTATGTGTCAAGGTGGAGACTTTACAAGAGGAAATGGGACTGGAGGAGAATCAATTTATGGGACAAAGTTTGCTGATGAGAACTTCAAGCTAAAGCATGATACCCGTGGCATTCTTTCAATGGCAAATGCGGGGGCAAATACTAATGGATCCCAGTTCTTTATCACCACCACTCGGACTCCTTGGCTTGATGGGAAGCATGTTGTGTTTGGGAAGGTTATTGAGGGCTATGGTGTGGTTGAGGAGATGGAGAAGGTGGGTTCAGACAGTGGACAAATATCAGAAAAGGTTCTGATTGAAGATTGTGGTCAAGTAAAGGAGAACTAACTTCCACAAAGTTTATTAGATTGAATTAAACTGTGATTCTCTATTCAAGTCTCATTTTTTGTTCTTTCTCTTTACTATAAAAATGTCAACTTCAAAGGTTGCCCGGGCTTGGATCTTACAATCTACAAAAGTATATATATGTAAAGGAATTTAATTTTTGCTTGATTTATCAATTTTCATCATGTTGTAATGACTTCTAGGAAGCAGGGATGCAAAACTTGAGTTAATCTGTGTTTAGCCGCATTCTTCATTTTCCCAAAGAGAAAAAACATCAGGATGCATGAGAGCAATATTACAACACCAGATCCATCTTAGGATCTTATCCGAAAGCATGGCAATTTGGCACAGGGACCTTTTGGATCTGGAGCAGTTAATTATTGGACGCCATAGCCAGAAAACATTGGCGACCAAGAAGTTTGAGCCTGTGCAGTTTAAATTTCAATGTTACTGATTTTGATTTTAGGCCATATTATTCTTTGAATTCTGCAATGGAATTTGACCTTAAATTGTGAAGAAATAAATTACTAGTATTATCATCTGTATTATGTTGGCAAATACAGCCATGAAGGTGCTCACATTTGAAAATAGAGAAAAGAGTTGAGGGGGAAGCGGCAGAAGGTTTTAGAGTTAAAAATAAAGAAGAGTCGTGCAGCCCAGTGCAGACTTTGAAAATAGAGAAAAGAGTTGAGGAGAAGCAACAGAGGATGCAAGAGTTGCAAATAGAGGAGTTGTGCAGACTGTTAACACAAGATAGAGTAACTACATTTGAAAATACATAAAAGATTTGTGGTTGAATGGATAGGGAAGTCGCTCAAAGGAAATTATGCAGTTGAAGGATATGCTAAATACTAAAGAAACATAAACTTATACAAGTGTCTCTTTTAACTTCAGGCATTCTCCAAGACCCTCAAGGCAAAACACCTCAACAGTGACATTTCCAGCGATGCCCCAGATGCATGATGGCAAAAGAAGAAGAAAGAAGCCATGTACAGAAGAAGAAAGATGTCCTTATGGACCATAATGTAAAGGAGAAGGTAAATTCCCCGAGACAATTTTAACCACCCCCCAGTAACCGAGGCAATATGAGGTAATATGTGTGGAAAGCAGACATTGAAGATTACAGTTGGAAGCATCAAATAATTATCTGAACAGAACAAGAAGCGGATTTGACACAGAAGATAAAAACAAGACTAGTATGCATGTCAGAGAGATGGAGAGGAAATGAAATAAACTCAAGACAGCTATACCTCTTTTTGCATACCAGAGTGATGATGACTATCTTAAGATTTCCTAATATTAAACCTTCAGCAAAACGTGGGATTCTCAAGACACCAATTACCTTTGCACAAGCCAAGAGAAATTAAATAATTTGGTGATTCCAAACTTATTGACTAACATAGCGTGATGAAACTACACACCAGGATTTTCATGAGAAATTGAGAAAGGCAAGACGTGGATGGTACTGCTGCTAGGAATTTTAAAGCTACAGATGAACTTGCCAAAACAGTGCGGCATATGTTAGGTAAACCTATCAGAATCCAAAGAAGAATAAGACAGCCGTTGAAACGTGAAATCATAATCTTATTATTCCTAACTGCAGAAGCAGAAATCAAGTCATTTGTAATTAGACTCAAAGCAGGTTATATGCATAATTGCCAAACAAAATTTGGTTACAATAATCAGGAAAAGGTCACATTATGAAATCAAAATCCCATTAAAACCTATCATGATCAAATGATTCTGGCCAATTACTTCTCTGAAACAAAATCAGTAAACACAAACAAAAAGAAGAGCCTATTTCACGTTGTGATTGAATCACTGACAAGTACAAGCATACATGATTTATTCTACTATCTGCCTCAATCATTTATCCACAGTGAATCCCTCAGTTTACATACAATGTGGCGAAAAAGAATCAAAGCATCAATTATTTCAAATGACAGAAGCAATAAATCATGTATGTTACATAAAAGCCATGCCAAGAGGCTGGAGCCAAGACAAGTTGTTCGCACAACCTGTTTGAGTGAGCAGTAAAAAAATTTGGTTGAGTGCAGCATAAAATGGGTATCCATTATCTGCTAAATGTTTCATGAGAACATGATGCCTGGTTCAGAAGTTATAATCAGACATTTTTTCTTGTGGGAAGTGTACCAGTTAAGGCCATCAAAATATAATTTATTGGTTTTATCGTTTCCCAGTAATAAATAATAAACTGCATTCACTTAAATTTGTAAACTCTTTCTGCATAAGTATCAGAGATTCAGAATAACACTGTATAATATTCCTGAACATTGAATTATTTTGCATCTTCTCATACTGACCTCCCAAGGAATGATGCTCCTAATGGAAAGCAATTTTTCCTAAAGTTTACAAAAGAAACAAAATTGAAGTCTTGATCAAGTTCTCCACCTCAAATTGGACCATTCTCACAATGCAACAATGAGATTGCTCCTTGCAGGCGCTCAAGCAAAGACTGTTTTTGACAATCATCAAAATTCAATCTCGACGCCCTTGATTAGACTTCTGTCTCCAGATACCTCATTCCCAATCTTCATCATTTAGTTGATCGTCAATTTCATCTCTCGGTGGTCTAACTACCAAAAGCACAGTACCCAAACTCTCCTTTACACCAATCTCCTTTAATGCCGACCCTTTCTCCACCTTCAGCGCCTCCTCACCGCTCCCATTCCCACCACCAACCACCAAATAGAACCCATTATCAGCCACTACCTCCTTCCTCCCCCTATCAGCCACTACCAAAATGTTCTCATTCCTGTTCCACCTCTTTGCCCTCCGTGGCAACACTGTTGCATTTTTACATGCCACAGCCACTCCCCCTCTCCTTAAACCTGCCACAGGCTCCCATCCTGGCAATACCACCCACTTATTCCATCCCTTCTCTGCCTCCACTATTCCAAAATCCCCTCCACCTCCACATTCCCAAGGCGCCTCCTCCACCTCAACCTCACTCTCCTCAGCCCTACATACTGGCAAAACCACCACAATACTGGACTCTGCAACCTCCCCTACCTGCATTCTCACAATAGGCACCTTCACTCCATCATCTACCACACCACCTTTATCCTCTTCTTCCCCATCTTTCTTCCCTTCCAGCTCCTTCAACACCCTATTTTTTGCATTTTCAGATTCTACAGCCTCCAAAGCCTTCTCCAGTGAAGCCCTCCACAATTCTACAGAAGACATGCTTTTGTGCTCCTCTGCCTGCCTAAAGTGCATAAACCCCAAACAATCCCCAGGAAGGTCATCATCAAAACTCTCCCAGCCTTTTTCCCCTCGCCTACGTGGCTTATCCTTCATTGACCTCGCCAATTCTTGGGTCCTTTTTCCATCAAACTTATTCTCAATGACATAACGCACAGCCGCAGCACGTTGGGCATTACTCAACAACCTTATCTCATACAGCAATTCAGCACCACTGGCGTCGAAAAACGAAATAATATCAGGATCAGTTTGAGATTGAACAAGAGAATCACGTACTTGAGCAGCAACAACAAGGCGGTTCTGTTCGACTCCTGTGATACCCGTCAGTTCTTCAAGAGTTGAAGGGGTGAAACCTTCTCGAGTTAAAGAAGAAATTAAAGGGGCATACTCAAACCACAACCCAAGACGATTGGCGAGGATCTCCAGCTGACCATTAGTATCAAGAGACTGGAATTTCGAACGAAGCGGAGAAGGGGGAGGCTTAAAGGGCTGATAGAGTTGTTGTTTCGCTTTTGGGGAGGAGGAAGAAGGAGGGATAATGAGTGCAGTGATTGAATTGGGCTTTGAATGAGGAGGAGGAAGAGGTTTGTGAGTATTTGGGGCAGTGAGAGGATGCCCCGGGAGGAATGGGGTGGAGAGGGAGAGGAGCTTGGCGGAGTTTATCATTGCTAGAGAGAGCATGCTCATGGAGAGTGTAGGGAGGAAGGAAGACAGAGCCTTATCTGAAGCTGTAACTGAAGTGTTTGATATTTTTGAGGTGACAGTTGGGTTGGTTGGGAACATAATGGACCCTTTGGGTTTGGTGTATTCCAGCCATGGGCCACTCATGACCCAACCCAAAAGTAGAGGTTCTTCTGGGCCCTATGTCTGAATAATTACATTAACAAGTCTCCGCATTTGGGCTTTCTTAAGAGAAACTTGTTTGAATCATTTTATTTGTTGAATTTGGACTTGGAATTATGTGAACAAAGTATTATTTCCCACCTTCTAAAAACAACTACCTATTTTTTAAATGTTGGTTGTATTAATAATTTTTTTTCTAATTTTATCCTTACATTAATTTTTCATTAATTAATTAATATTATAATTATCTATAATAAATTTCCTTTAATCAAGAATAACAACACATTCTTTTATAAAAAAAAAGTTAAAAGTCTATTTAATTATTTTCTACTTAATTAAGAAAGAGACGGGAACCTGTGAGAGATGATTGAAGTAATAGGATGTAATTAATGAAATAAAATTTTGTTAAAATGAAAAGAGAGGTAAAATAGATATTTTAATTCTTTAAATTATAATTCCTTGATATGTTTGATTTTGACAATTATATCACTTATTTCTTTATGGAAAGAATATATATTTATGATAGAATAAGTTGGTCCAAGTGACAGCAGCTTCTATTTTAGAAAAGCATAAAAATGTAATCCCTTGACTCCAACAAAAATTAGTCTTGACCAAATATGCCGAAAATACCCTTAATTTTTAAACAACATATATTATGTTATGTTTATGTGGAGTGGTCTTGAACCTTTGATATTTTAATGGAGGATTTTGTAATTCACTCACTTGATTGGTACTACTCCATTTGCTTCAGTTTATTTTTCATGTTTGAATAAAATACACAGATTAAGAAAATTCTTGAAATATTAAATTGACCACAAAAAACACCACATTCAAATGATGACATTTGCTTCACAAAGGTAGACTTACTTCTATTTTTACACATATTAATAAATATAGTTAATTCATTATTTTCAAGTATTTTCTTTATATATTCTTCTATTAAATGGCTCATATTATTAATTTATTTTTAAAACTATATACTTTTAACTCTTTTTTTGAATAATTTATTTTTTTCCAACTGGGTTTTTTTTTTTAATAATTAAGTGAATTAACAGAGCTCAACCTGCGAAGGGCTACTGTTAAACTTTATAGTACTACTAAAGAGAAATGGGTCTTGTGGCTGCTATGGAGACCTAGTCTTAGCGGGGAAAAAGGTCGTTTAGATGCATTTAACCAAGGCCTCTCCACTGGAAACTTCTAGACGAAAGGCTTTTTTTTTTTTTTTAATATAACCAAAATTGCTTTGATTTAATTATCATAAAAATTGTTGCATGTTACTTTGTAATTCAATATTTTAATCGAGTCATATATATATATATATATATATATATATATATATATATATATTAAAAGAGACAACGTGAATTGAATTTATAATTTTTTGAGGATATTATCATGTGCAATACAGAAATTTAGCCATACCTTGTTTTTGCATATTTTGGTCCAAACTTTAATAGTTTCGTTAACCCTCTTGTAGTCTATATTAGAGAATATGTCTTTTTTATGTATATAACTATAAGAATAATCGTTATTTTGAAATGTAATAGCTTTCATTCCAGGTGACAAATTAATATGAATAATTTTGTAATTAATCATATGCAGTACTAAGTTATTAGCCATTTTCATTAAGAAACTTAATTAGGAGAATTAATGTAATTTTCAAATTAATTAAGAGTAATAGAGGGACTTTTTAATTCTAAAAAATAAAGAGTATTAGCCATTTCCATAGAGATTCATTGTCTCTAGCATGGTATTGGAATGTGAACTTGAATATAGCCACTACCACTTTTTTACATTTTTTTAAATTCATCAAATCAAACTTTTGACCAAACCTTTTTTGTAAAACTTTGAACTACTAATTACTTTCTTTTCCCTTTTGACCCAATAACACAAAATTTAAAAAAAATTAAAAATTACAAAATATAAGAAAGACAAAAAGAGAGAGAGAGAAAGGTGTGGGGTTCACAAGACTATTGCAAACTTCTTGGGGGGAAGAAATGAAAATGAAAGAAGATAAGATGGAGGAGTGGCTCCAATTGTCTTATTGACCATCCCATCAAGTTGGTTATTATATTCACTTATTTGAGTACTCATCCAATCCCTTCATGTTGAGTAGTTGGTTTCTTGAAGGGGATTTGGTAGATGATGATGATCACTTATTCAAGACTCATTTTCATTCTCCTGTCTGCTTTGAATATTTACAAAAACCTTGGGCTGACCCTCCCCAATTAATTTTTTTTTAAAAAAAAATAAAAAACCCCTCTTGAATTTGTCGATTGATCTCTTTATCTACGTGGATTATATAAATTACGAGATATATCTCAACAGTCTGATTTCAACCAAATCTCGACCGTAAGAAACAATCTAGCGAAATTTGATTCTATGTTGATTGACTTACATCGCAAGTACTAAGAAGATCGCAAGTTATTGATTTATGCTTTAGAATACACTATTTACAACAAAAAAAAAATCGCTCACTTTTCTTGTATTATTCTTTCTATTTTGAATAAACATCAAGTTTAAAAAATTCACACAAATTAGAAAAATTTTAACATGTATAAAGTTTTAATAAAAAGACTAAATTATTCTTGTTAAAAACCATAAAGTTAGTTTGAAAATTAAAAATTAATTAATAATATGATTTAATAAAATAATAAATAGTAAATATATAATTTAAAAATAATAGTATATTATTAATAAGAATGTATGTACGAATTTACACATTATATATATAATTTATAATTTGTTACACGAATTTTGTGAGTTTATGTAAAGCAAATCCCAAATGTTTGCAAGTTTTCCCTGCAGTGTGGCTAAGTAAATTTTGTCCAATATACAAAAGCAGCCAAGAACCAGCGCTAGCAAAGATCGGACACCATGATGTTTGTTTCTTAGGACACATCTTAATTGATCGTGAATCTTTTGGTATTCACACGGTGAGTGGATGGTCGAGGGGTTGAATACTCCATCGATTATTTCTCACAGTTTAAGTTAGGCCGAAACCAATCAAGTACTTTTCAAATTTATTTAATCGGTTAGAGTCATGAAATCGGTCAGCAGAACTGTTTGTAAAGGAATATTATTCTAAGAAATTATGATGTTTAATTTACACGATAAGTGAGAGTACCATAATTTTCTTCAGAAATCAAAAGAAAAAGTAAAATAATTCAAAGTAAAACAACTCTATGATTTGTAGTTCTTTCAATTCTATGTTATTCTTTTATTTTTATTTTTATTTTTTTGCTGAAAACAATTCTATGTTATTCAGCGAATAGCAATAGTCGATTATATATATTATTCCATCCATTCTCTTTTATCTATTCATTTTAATCGATTCACGAGTTTAAAAAAAATAATAAAGTTTTTCAATTAATTAATTAATATTTTTTATTTTATACTCAAAAAATATCTCTCTTTATTAAGGAGTAATCAAATTTCAAAATTTTATGTGTTGTAAGTATATTTAATTTACTTATATTTTTCACTACAAGTATATAACACTTATTGTATTAAAAAAAATTATAAAAAAATAATAATTAATCTCGTCTTGATTTATTAATAAGATAAATAAATTAGAATAAAAATTTTAATTAAAATAATTAGAAAAAAAAAACGAAAATAGTAAAAGAGAAGTGCCGATCCTTAAAGTGCCAGAAACGATAGTCTTTCGTCTTATATTTTTGTTTTGTTTTGTAGTACACTTGTATTAATTTAAAAAAAAAAAAGACCCGTGATCAAAATGTATTTTAAAAAATTGAAAATTTTATTTTTATTTTGTATTTTATGAATTAAAAATTCGACCGCTAATCAAGTGATCATTACTTTAAGGAAACAATAAAAATCAATACTTAAAGATCTTGTTAAATACTCTCTTCGTCTCATAATATAAGTCGTTTGACTTAATTTCACACATATTAAGATTCTTAAAAATAAGATGACTTTATATTTTTTTTCCTAAAACACTCATATTTAAATGTCTTGAAAACAAGAGAAGAGAGGAAAAAGAAAGAGAGAGAAATAGAATAATAAATAAGGATAAAAATATAAAAACAGCCTCAAACCCTTCTTAAAAAATCTCCAACAACTTATAATTGAGGACAGTAAAAGTAACTTCGAGCGACTTATATTATAGGACGAATGAGTAGTTTTTGCATGCATGAAAGGTTTTTTTTAAAAAAAAAAAAAAAGCAAACCAATGACAAGGACAGGTAACAGGTTCATGCATTGAATGTCCTCACGTGTGGTGTTTATTTTATGTATTTTTATTTGGTTTTTGCTGTCTTTTTTGTTGACATTAATTTTTGTTTTTTTTTTGTCGGTAACTGATAATTTCTCTTGTTTCGGAGGTTGACTGGTCAAGGGTCCAAAATGACTTCCCAAGTTCCAAAATCGCAGCAGACATAATTTTGGCTTCTTTTTGGTCAATCTCAATTTTGTTTTTCTTAGAAAAATAATTATTTATCTAAAAAGAAAATTTGGATAATTAAGCCATCCTCTCCTACTTCTATCGATTTAGACCGTTAATTTCTCAGATTTTAGGTAAATCAACATCACTTAAAAAATTCACATCATTCCAAACCTCAGATGACTACTTGACATGGACTAATACTATGTTTGATTCATAAAGGAAAGGAAGAGAGAAACAGAAATATTTGTTTCAATCGAAAAAAATAAATATAATTTATTTTTATTTTATTTTATTTGAATGGAAGAAAAATAAATCATAATTGTTATTTTAATTTATTCATTCCGTCTTAAATTATTTGACTTATTTAAATTGATTACGCAAATATTAAAATAAGTAAAATTTTTAATTAATTAAATTTTTACTTCTATTTTTATCTTTAAAATTTAATTTATTCTCTCTCTATTTATTAAAAAATACTTAAATTCTAAAGTTTTGATATACTCTAAATTGCTTCTTTCTTGTGTTATTTAAATGGGATCAGTTTGTTATGAAAGAAATTATTTAATATGTTTGAAAAATAGAGTGTTATTAAATGAGGATAAATTTGGTATGTTAAATCTTAATTTTCTAACAAAACAAGTAATTTGGGATAAAATTTAAGTTAGAAACATGACAGATAGCTTGGGACTGAGGAAGTATTCAAATTCAGTGTTTTTTTTTTTTTTTTGCACAAAGAGAGTCTTCTTCGTTCTAATTTATTCTCTTTCCATCTTTCCCTCCTAACCAACCAGTATAAATCTTTCATTTACCTCTCGATTTGTATCTTCTCTCATTTGCCAACTTCATTTTACCCCAACCAATTATAAAGTAAATCTTAGATTTGGGTAACAAAGTTATAAGAAAGAAAAAGGCAAAGGACAATATTACATTAAAAAATAAATAAAATTAAGGGTGGAATGTAAATTTAAAAAAAATAAAAATTTTCAAAAGAAAAATTACTTTTTAAAATTTTTAGAGATGGACACCACATCTACCTTCTTCAAATCTGTCCTTATTTCTTAGTATAATATATTTTTATTATATATTCTTAAATTATAATTAATTACACACTATAAAATAATAATTCAATTAATTAGTACGTTTTCATTAATATCTTACTCATATTGAGGAGTTAATGGTTGGCCTACTATTTTTGTCAACAAGAAGGAGAAGAAATAATGGTTAAAGAGTCTAGCTTAGCAAGTCATAAATCATCATAATTAGATCTACAAATTCCACCAAACCCTAATCAAAACCTCATGGAAGATTATGCTAAACATTCATTATCCATGTGCTCCTAAAGTTTATTCAACCTTTATATGGCAAAAATCACTAATTGGCCAATCATTTGAAAGTTTATGACCAATCCTTCAAGTAAAACTTATGTATGAGAGATATTCTATAATTACCAACACTACTAGAAATTGGGTAATCAGCCACACAAACTGGCGTAAGAGATCACTTACGAATTTGTCACGGATCAGCCATTAATTTTTTTTAAAAAATTATGAATATATTGTTCAAAAATTTTTGTAGTTGATTTGTAGGAGATCAACCACAGATATTATTGAATATGATTGTTGTATTTTGTAATAGTATTAACATTTTAAAAAAATAGAACATAAATGTTGGGAATAGTTTAAATGAAATATATATATATATATATATATATATATATATATATATATATAAGTAATTAGATTTGACCCTGGGAAGTTATGGGTTCAACTCTCAAATGACTCAAAAATAAAATTACAAATGAGACTCATTTTTTACTATATTTTATTCACTCCGTTCCCCTTTATCTGTCCATTTTAATCGATTTATAAGTAAATAAAATTTTTCGGTTAATTAATTAATATTTTTTATTTTACTCTCAAAAAATCTCTCACTTTATTAAGGAGTAATCAAATTCTAAAACTTTATGTATTATAAACATATTTAATTTACTTTTATTTCCCACACTTTTCAAAAAGGTTTTAAAGTTATTTTTATATTTTTATCCTTATTTATTATTCTATTTTCCTCTCTTTCTCTCTCCTCTCTTCTCCTGTTTCCAAGACATTTAAATAGGGATATTTTAGGAAGAAAAAATATAAAGTCACATTATTTTTAAGAATCTTAATATGTATGAAATTAAGTCAAAATTATTATGAGACGAAGAAAATATTAAATGTAGATAAATTTAAAATATTAAATTTTAATTTTTTTTAAAAAATAGATAATTTAAAATAAAAATTAAATTAAAAATAAATTAATAATTTGGGACGAAAGAAGTATTGTTTGTCGTTAAATGATTGCGTAATTTTCACAAATGGCATGACCCCAATACATTGGTTTATACGTTGTCTAAATCTCTAGGGCAAGTTGCTGAGTATCACGTTACGTGAGTGCCTACCTGGAAATAGATGTGTACTTGAATCGAGCCTTTATCGAACATGTTTGGGTTTAGCTTGATAAAGACTCGATTCGAGTTCAAAAAATTCGAGCTCGAACTCGAATATAAGCCTTATGTTTAAATTTGAATTTTAAACGAGTCGAATTCAAATATCCAAGTATTAGGCTCGAAAGTTTGCGACCATGTTTGATTAATTAGTTAATATATAATTATTTAATTTTATAAATTTTATTATTTTATTAATAATTAAATTCAAATTTAATTCAAATTCGAGTTTTTGAGTTTATTATAATGAATTTCAAATCGAGCTCGAGCTCAAATTCGAACTTTAGAATTTATTATAACTAAGCTTCAAATCGAGTTCGAGCTTTAAGTATATTAAACGAATCAAATTTGAGTTCGAATTTGATATTCGAATCAAATTCGAACTTGAATTCGAGCCTTGAATAAAAATAATAAAATTCGACTCGATTACTTCATAATTCGATTTAATTCGATTCGAGTATAATCCTATCTTAAAAACTAATTAGTGACCAAGTGGTCGGAGACTCCTCAATAATCATGCCTATTGTGTCTTGAAACGCTACGAAACCCTCCATCACCTAAAGCTGACGTTATTAGAATTCTCGTCTGACCTGGCCGCCATGTCCACCCAAGTCCTTTGACTCACGTGCCTTATTCATTGTCCCTGCTCTGATCCTCTGCCCTCAAGATCACCTCAGACCTTATAAATTTTTTATAATTTATATCATTTATTTTTTTATTTTAAATAAATTTATATACTTTAACATATTCTTTTACCACTCTAATAAAGAATTTTGGGTGAGAATTAATATGTGTTTGATTAAAATTCTTTATAATTTTATCTTTGATAACTTATTTATGTGACCAACATTTGTTACCTCTCGGTGAAAATTTTTATTAAAGTGATATAAAGATATTTTAAAATATATAAAAAGATAATGAATATAAATAATAAAATATAAATAATTTGATAATATTTTTTAATAAAAATTTTTTATAATATTCTTTTCGTTCTATTAAAATTGATAATAATTGACTTGGTACGATATTTTATATAAAAATAAAAATTAAAATATAATAATATAATATAATAAAAATAAAAATATATAAATCTCATAATACTTTATATTAAATTTAAATATATAAAAATAATATATGTGAGATATATTGATTATTTTATAATAAATTCTATAATTAATTTTTTAAAAAATAATATTAAAATTTTAAAAATAATTTAAAATAATAAATAAAGTAATTTTATTAGAACGAAAATTGTATTATTTTTACCATACACAACATATTCGGTTGAATCATTCATTTTGTACTCTTCCCTATGCTACGACAGTGAAAGTCACCAAGGTTTTTAAATTCATCCCCTCCCCTCGTGTGCCTAACTGCCTATATAAGGACCCCCCATCTGGGAGCCTGAGATCACCAATGACCAGAATCACAATTGTTGCAGCATACAAAGGATCGAATCCATCAACATCTTCACATTCAAGCACATAAGAAACTTAGAGAAAATTAGTTTTTGAAGGTTTCCCACTTCATTCATGGATTCTTCGTTCTTTCAACAATATTCTTTTTCGCAGTTAATTTCGCCTGATCAGTATTCCTCATCCTCCTCCACGTTCAGCTCATCAGAAACCTTATCTAATTCTACCTCTGCTTTCTTCCATTCGGAGCAATACCAGTATCAGTGTCTGCCTTTCAATGAGAATGATACCCAGGAGATGCTTCTCTACGGGGTTCTAGCGGAAGGTGGTTCGGGCCAACTTAAGGAAGAAGATCACGAAGTGTGTTCGGGGTCGAATGACGAGGAGATGCCCATGAAGGAAGAAGTAGCATACAGAGGTGTCCGAAGACGGCCATGGGGAAAATTTGCAGCAGAAATAAGAGATTCTACGAGGAATGGAGTTAGAGTTTGGATAGGAACGTTTGACACTGCTGAAGAAGCTGCTTTGGCTTATGATCAAGCTGCATTTGCAATGAGAGGTCCTGCAACTGCACTTAATTTTCCGGTGGAAGTAGTTTACCAGTCACTGAAAGAGATGAACTATGGCTTTGAAGAAGGGTGTTCCCCAGTTCTAGCGATGAAAAAGAGACACTCCATGAACAGGAAAAGCACCCCAAATAGGAAAAAGAAGAACAATACTAACACCGAGTTGACTTTGGATGATGTCCTGGTTCTGGAAGATTTGGGAGCTGATTATTTGGAGGAACTGCTGAGTTTATCTGAGACCTCAGGTCCCTGGTGAACTATCCACCTGACATCCCCCCCAAGCAAGATATTGAAGAAATATCCTAATAATAGTTAGGACATGACAGTCAATAGCTCGTCTTTAATTAAGACATAATTCTAGATTATCTTGTCTCGTGTATGAAATCTTTTTCTCTTTGTGCATTATATAATGATGAAAAGGTCATTTGATATCTCAAGCTTTTAAAATAATAGTTTAATAAAATTTGACATATAATTTTAAAAGATCGTAATTGAATTTTGAATGAGAGAATGATCTTAGATAGAATGAAATAGGTCACACATAATTTTATATTAATTTATGTAATCGATTTTAATTTTTTTGAAATTAAGATTTAATTTTTATTGTAACGATAAAAAAGAAAAAAAAATCGATGCTCTGTTTTGTGTTATCCTTTGTTGGTCAAATGGACAGCGAAAAGATTCCTTTCCATAGTTTGTGAATGTAACATATAACCCACTCTTATCCTACTAAATATAGAAAGCAAAAAGATTTTTAATCAAACTATACAAAAGAGAATTAAAAATGTACTAGTAGTAGTTTTTGGACATGTGGTTTGATCCTTCTCAAATGATTAAAATTTCTTGTTTTCCACTGAGTTAGCTGGAGCTGGACCCAACTGAGAATGATTCACTCTTTCTTTGGCTAAAGAGTTCTGGCAATATTGGGGAATGGGGATTTCGTCTCTATAATTGTTAGGCCATAAAAAAGGCAAGCAGTCAAAGAGTCAAGAGTCAAGAGTTTGGAGCAATTGGTCAGGAGCTGGTCAAAATTTCTAACACCTAGCATTTTGATTAATGATCATAACTTCCCCACGCCCCGCACCTCTCCCCCCCCTCCCCCTGCCCGTGGGTGTTCTTCCTTACTGAGATGGTCAGCAAAATTGAATTATGATTATATAGGATAAATTATCTTTTAATATCTTATATTTTATTATATTTATCGTTTAATATTTTAATATTTCAAAATCTACTATTTACTTCCTTCAACTTTGAATTAAAAAGTAAAGTTATTAATTTACTTTAAAGTTATTTATATTGATATCCCTTTAAGTTTTTCTATATAACATGAATTATTGTGCTATTTAAGTTTTAATTTTATTATCATTAATTGCCATAAACTAAAATTTTAAGCATTAAATAAATATAAATTATATATTTTTAATTTTTAATTTTAGAAATATAAAAATTAGTTTATACTTTTATTTAAATAATTATTTTAAAATTAAAATATAATATTATTACGTGAGTTTCAGGATAATTTCTTAAGTTAAATATGTTAAAATAAAATAGTTAAAAATAAATTTAAATATTCATATTTTATTTTCTTTATCAATACGTCAACACAAAAATTCTTTCTATTTTTTGCCATTGCATAAATAATAGTATTACATTTTTATTATTTACTTAACAATGCTTATAAAAACACTCATATTATGATCCCTGAAATGGACCTAAAAGCTATTTTTGTCATATTTTTGAAGGGTAAAATAACCTTTATATAGTTTATTCCCTTCATGTTTATTAACTCTGGACGTTTTAGTTTTTGGGAACAGTGATTGTAAAGACAATGCTATCATTCTAAAGTGCTGAAATTTGAACTCCAATACTCCCTCCGTCCTCAAATAATTGGCCTAATTTTTTTTAATTTGTCCAAAAATAATTATCCAATTTCTAAATGTAGGTT
The DNA here is from genome assembly GCA_026120185.1 of Voacanga thouarsii. NCBI lineage: Eukaryota > Viridiplantae > Streptophyta > Magnoliopsida > Gentianales > Apocynaceae > Voacanga > Voacanga thouarsii. The sequence goes on along the minus strand of JANUWF010001067.1, from coordinate 1,101,162 downwards.
GTATTTAATTATATTTTTCCAATTACCCTTAGCACAATTTTCTATCAATTAATTAGTATTACAACTACTCATACTGAAGTTATTTAATCAATAATAAAATTACGTTATCCTATAAAAATAGTAAAAAATGTAATTTAATGAGGTGATATGAGTGAAAAAAAGAATTATTAGAGTGGTATAATTAAAAAAATTGTGAGATTTAAATTAATGAGGTGAGAAAGATAATAAAAATACTCTAAAGGGTATAATGGCTATTTTAATTATTTTTACTATAAATTTTCACAATTCCTTAATATGCGTAATTTTTATAATTAGACCAGTTATTTGTGGATGGGGGAGTACTATTTTAGGTCTTATAAGAAAGTTCATGAATGAAAACAAATAAAATTAACAAACTTTGAGTATGAGAATAATATTTCATAGAAAGTTTGAGTACTAAAGTAGTTAATTATTCTAAGAGTCTGTTTGTATTAAGAGAAAGGAAAAGAAAGGAGACGAGAGGAATAGGATAGAAAGGAAAGAGAATGAGAAGGGAAGAGAGGAGACCAATAATTATTTATAATGTTTAGTTATATATGTGAAAAAAAAGAGATTAAATACCTCACTTAGAAAAGGGAAGAAAAAGGAAAGAAAAAAATGATATCGTTTAAATTTATATTTCTACTCACTAATTTGATGTAATAATATTAAATATTTTTTTATTAAGAATATTTTAGTCTGTTATAAAAGATTTATTAAATGAAGTTTTATCTCCCTCTATTTCTATCCACTTTTATTTACTTCTGAACGAATATAAGATTAAAACTTTTATATTAAACTAGGTTGTGGCCCGTGATCTCACACGGGAGGAAAATTTTCACTATGATTCCACCAAATAAAGTAGTTCGAGTGTTGGACAAAAGCTAGGAGGAAGTTGTGAGTACAAACTCCAATACCCATTGATTAGACCCCTTCAAAAGTATAAAATATTTCTGAAAGTTGATATTCTTATAAGAGAAAATTTTAAAAGACATGACAAAATGGAGATTCATATATATGTTAGGATTCGTGAACTCCTAAACGCGGAAAATATCCACGAATCCCTTCCGAGGATCCAAGTAAATGATTAAAAAGATCTAAGGTTTATAGAATTACCTCTCTTCGGTGTAATCGAGGTCCTTCGATTCTGATTGTGCTGTCGTACGTGCAACCTGAACGATCACCAGACGCTGCAATGTGCGAACGTCCTCTATAGGTACACACGGCGAACTGATTCGTTACCCCGAGAGTGCTAGTGCTTAGGGTTTGAGAGGTTTTTTTCTGGTGAATAGAGGCACGAAATTTTTCAACCGAACAGGACTATTGAGAAGATGGCTAGAGTTTTCTTAAAAACCTCGAATCTCTTGGAGTCCAAATCTGATAATATCTTATCATATTTTAATTTAAATTCAAATTAAATTAAAAATTGATATGAAAAAATTCTGTCATTATCTCAATAATTTAACTAATTAATTTACCGAGTCAGATTTGTATAATCTGGATATCATCCAAATATATCGAATGTGGCTATATTTCCAGATTCATTGTATCTGGTAAATTTTTTAGGTTCGATTAACTTAAACATATTTTCAGATTCATCGAATTTGGTTACCAAAAAAATAACGTAACAAGTTCGCTTATTGTGTGACTCTATAGGTTTATTTAACACTGGCAGTGTGCCTAAATCATATTTAAATGGCCCATAAGTTATAAGCGATTTCTAGCAAAACATTATAACTATCCAGATTAAATGAAGATAAGTGATCTCTTTGAACCAAATCACAATTTTATATTTAGTCCTTTTGTCACACGATATCCAGATTAAGCATAAGGTACGGAACATGTCATCCTTATTAAGTTTAATCAATTATTTCTTAATTTCATAATAGACTGTTAAAACAAATGATATCAATATCTTAGATTGATATATTTGAGTATAGCCATGCATTTTAACAGTCCAACTTATCAAGGGGTCAATGGATATCTCTCCCATAATTGAGAGGGACAAATTCATTCACTATCAATAATATTCCTCTCCTTGATTTATTCTATATCCAATAGTAGTCTAATTTATTATCTGGTTAAAGACAACGTCAAAATATAGAATTTATCAAGTAGGAAATTATAACGAATTTAGGTCGAAGGATTTTTAATATCATTATGGTTAGAAAATACTTATGACATGTTCCATGAAGTACTCTCACAGTGAGTCATGTCCAATACAATGTTCTCTAACATTTATTTATGTTTTAACTTGATATCACAAATATCCATGACTAATAAAACATAAGCATCTAGTCACAAATATACTAATCTTAATTTATTATTGTTGCAATAATAATAATAATCGATCATGGACTGTTTTAGAATAGTCATTGTTTTTATTGTTGGGTTTTACTATCAAATCACGTACTTGATGAACACAAAACAAAAATGCACTATTCATGAAAAGGAAAACCTCATATTATTATATAAAATATAGCGACAATAGTACAAGTACAAATTGACTTTAGGGCATATCCCTAACAATATACTCTAGACAGTGACTTGGCCACTAAGGTTTGTTGTTTATTCTTACTCGAACAGCAACTTTTGATTCATGCCCAATAGAGAATTGAGTTAGACCGTTGAAACCAAGTGCCAAATCCCCTTTCCATTTGATCACTAACATGCTGAATGTGGACTGAACCTAACCAATTGGAAAATCTTGATCCCTTCGCTGCAGTTCAAAATTTGCTCCATAAACTGTGTCATTCTGAGATCGAACAGCCTAGCACTACCAACCAAAACATACTGCTTTCCTAGAGTAATATGATCTTCCAACTTGACTCCCATTTCCTGCATTGTGAAACAAAAATTCAAGCTAGTTTATGCAGAACAAAATTAACCAGTCAATATATGTAAGCGTAATGTATCATAGAACCTTTTGAGTCTCTTCTGCCCTTGTCCTGTTGCTTTGTATCATGGAGCTGCTTCAGCCTATAACCAAGACGAATCAATAATGTACTTAATAAAGCACCACTTGCAATAAGGACCCAGTTGGGGCCTTCACCTGGGAAACTTTTAGACCTTTGTGCTCTAGGCACCCCATTAGTTCTTGGTTTCATTTCCAATAGCTGTTGAATATCAAGACTGGGGAATGTTTTGATCATGAGAAACCCATATTAAAATATGGTAAATATCAAATAGTAGTAGAAAGCAACGCCAGCCTACCGAGTGAGACAACATAATTAAAAAAACATTTCTCAGTAAGTCCCCAAACAGTAGTACATAATACAGACAGATAGAAAAGTATATGTCAAAACTTCTATCCCTAGAGCAGAGAGAAATTCTTTTTCTTTTTCCCAATCCCAGACGGAGGAAATCTCAACCTCAGCAAGTACCATCTCCATCTCAACCCGGACAATTATCAATCAAACAAATCAGAAAGAATTAAGCACAGCATTTATAAAATCAACAAATCCACTTGCATCCATTGCATCTTTTCTCCTTTTGAAGCTAAAAGAGTAAGGGAAAAGAGAAGAAGGAAGGGCAAAAACAGGGTGTGAGGTACAGCGGTGTTGATACCAGTGATAGTGGCGGTGGCGAGAGTTGGATGTGAACTCCATTTGCTTGTAATCTTCCAAATTCAAGAGCTCTCCATCCTTTTTGTATCTTTTCACAGGTCGGTGCTCTTCCTACGATCAAGAATTCAAGAAAGGAATTTATATAGCATATAAACCTAGTGAATAGGGATGAGAGAAACGTTGAGGAAAGACCTTTAGTTCTTGAAGGGCGGATGGTGAACGGGCAAGAAAGTAGACAATCAAAGCTAAAAGTCCTGAGGTAGTTTCGTAACCTGCTAGCAAAAGGTCTAGCACAACGCTTACTTTCTCATCATCATTCAAGTCGTCTCTCCGGGAAGCCATGATAGAACAAAACCACTGGCAGTCCACTGCCAATCTCAGCCACATGAAGCTTTAGGCCATCGTTAACTGGTAAAGAAAGAAAGCATCATGCATTGTGTGGAAAAACATACTTAATGGATAAGAGACATGAAAGGTTACTTTTGGTGGCAATAGACGTAACTTTGATTACGTCTATCTTATCTGAATTCATTGACCCTAATATTAAAAAAAAAACTATTAAAATTTCTTTACCAGAAAAAAAAACCCACGTATCAATGTAGGAACGTGCCATGTGTTGTAACAGTAGACTTCTGGAACTCCTATTATATATATATATATATATATTTATTTATTTATATTTATATAGATTTAATCCATTCATTCTTCTAGTATTCTTTTTATTTCTTTTATAAAAAATTAAATCTTCCTTTTCCTCTCCTCTACATCTATTTCTTTCGATCCAAACAAGCAATAAATCTTTCTAAATAAGACAAATTCATTTGGTTCCTTTATTTTTTTCCCCATTTTAATAACAAACTATAATTAAAATCTACCATGATTGCAACAATCGTTAAATTAGTAATTTTATAGTTTATTATGTGTAATTGATACTTCACAAGATTAGAGTACAAAATTCAACCACAAAATATTAAAGAAAAAAAAAAAGACGTATCGTATGCATGAGAGGAGAATGCATTTCACACGACACGACTACCGCTGACTTTCTCTCAAACCTCACTTATCATGAGCGCTTACGTTAAAGCAGCTCAAAGGTTGACTCTTCTTCTTGTGCGTTTTGGGTACGAGGTCAAGAAGGTTGGCTCTCCAACACCTTTGTATCTTTCAGAGAAAAGCCCATAAAAGGGGCCTATTGGGCTGCGCTAGGTGCCCAAACATCCGTCAGTCTTGGTCCAACAAACTAAGTTGGTTGATACAATTAAGGTTCTTTGCCAATCTTGCCCTTCTTCATATGCTTGGATTTTTGCAATTATATTCTGCTTTTACTAAAGTATCAATTTTAACCTTCACATGTTACAATTTTTATAAAAATGTCAATTTAATCCTATCAAACATAGTACTATAATATAAATTATTTTAGATTTGAATTTTTTTTTACAATATAAATCATTTTAAAAATTTATTACTTTTTTTCAACTTTACACTTCTCTGCAATCTCTCTCTTTCCATAATTATGATCTAACTTTTTATCTAATTATAAAAGTAGATAAAGATTTAATTAGAGATATTTTTAGAAGTTTAGTTTTAAAATTATTTAAAATTTATAAACTCTTAATTTTTATATATAAATTTAAAACGATTTATATTGTGAAATCGAAGAAGTAATAATCTTAATTTTTTTCTTTAATTTAATAATACAAAGGTAACATTGAATTAGATTTTTCACATTTAAAAAGTAACATTAAGATTATTTTGACTTTTAGAATAAAATTAATGGCGTTTTAAAAGAAGGGATAAAAAAAATAATAATAATAAACAAGACGAAAAGAATGTTGAATGAAAATGAACGCCATATCAATTGGAGCTGACCCTTCAAACCACCATCAACAAACACAACACAAGATCCTCAAAGTACACATGTTTTTGTCAAAGACTTCTCTTTTTGGGCAAATTTCTAATAACTTCGACAAAATTATTGACTAGTTCAAAGCTGAAGCTGTCGAAGGTGGCGGCGGTGGTAGAGGCACTAGCGGCGGTGGTGGCAAGAAACCTTGACACGGTGCTTGAGGAACATACATGTGCTTGGGAAACTGGACATGGCCTACAGCCAGGCCATCAGACTTTTCTTCCTGCTATTGGCTCTGGGTCACCTTGACAGCTCATAACGATCAGAAACCATTGCTGCTCCACAAGATATTGCAGTTTTTGTCTCTCTCGCCATGGCCAAATACCTCCTGCTGTCATTTCCATTGTCTAGTAACAAACCATGAAAAAGCATAAGGACAAGTATGCAAGCCAAAGAATAAGAAGTGCCAGCCATTGCTATGATCTGCTTTGCTGCAATGCAGGTCACAATCTTGGATGACTTTGCATCATCTGATAGTGGGGACTTTGATATGGGATCGCTTGTTCCCTGTTCCCATAATGGCGTAACACCGGACGCCCACATCGGTATCAGAACGGTCCTACGCTTCAGATGCAGGTTGTAAATCAGGTACTTAATCAGCTAATAAGAGAGGAGGTACAGTATTCACTGTCTACGAGCATTGATATGGGATAGCTAGCATGAACTTATTATATGCAGATCATGAATGCACATTCTATTTCAGAGAGCTCAGAAGTCAGCATGCGTTTGCATGTGTGCTGTTGTTTTCTCGCAATGTCTAGTGGGAATAAGCAGGAAGTAGTTGAGGAAAAACGGGCAGAAATCCTTTGGAAGTGGGGCCTAATCAATCGAGGATCGACTAATTAATTTAAAGGATTTGTTTGTAAACTTAATTTATACATATATAATATTAAATATTTATAGAGTCCTCGATAATTTATATATAGTTATCTTGATTACAAGCATAATTATCACGATATTTTTAAAACAATGTCATTTTATTCAAATAAATTTTACCTTTCGCCTATATAATATTTTTTTTTAAAAAAATATAATATTATCGTTTAATATATCATTTCAAATAGTTTGCTCAATCCATCTCTAATTCTATCTCTAGTATATCTTCTTAAAAAATAATCTTTTTTGTCCAATAAATTAAATCCATGAATTTGACAGACTTCAAATCCATATTTATATATAAGTATTATTATTGTAGTAGTTTATTAGTTTTGATACTTAAGAATTCGATTATATTCTTTTTGGACATACAGGAAGGTTAAAGCATTGGTTAGATAGTTCTTTTGTCCTTCTTTGAAAAGAAATTTGATTATGCATCAACTATTTAATGTGGGTAACTATATATTTATTCCTAAATTATCTCTCTTTCTTGCAAAATGTTAATTTTGAATAAAATGGTATCGTAATATGTAGAAAACTCTGTCAAAATTTTGCTCATAAGATGGAATTAGTCTTAGCTTCCTTTTAGGGAAAAAAAAATTAAAAGGAGGAATTAGTCTTAGCTTGAATTCAATATATTTACAGTCATTTTCTAATACATAAGTAAACAATAATTTAAAGGCATTTGGACTACAATTGTGATAGGGGCAAAATTCATCTATATTTTTCTAGTTATTTGATGGTGTTTTGTGATACATTTGTTATAATAACTATGTATATTCCTTTATATTTGATATTTTATCATTAAAAAGGTATTTTTAGATTTTTATTGTAGAAAACGACCAAAAACCATCGAAACCATCACCGTCAGAGCGCCGCCGGTGCCTTTCGTGACCCACGAAACTGGCACCGGCCCCGATTTGGAGAATAGGGGAATTTTTTGTCAGAAAATAGAGCACGACCAGGCGCCAACATGCCAAACGGAGCCAGTGCCGGCTCTGCTCTTTTCCATGCCGACGAGTTTTTCAATTATGCGCGGATTTAGTAATTTCTCAAGAGTTTTGATATTTTTCAATCTCTACTCGGCCTAGAACTCTTAGGGAATAAATTTTAGCCTCTTTGAAGCCTATTTAAATAAGAAAAACATGAGACAAATGTATGAATTCAAGAATCAAATTAGAAAATTACTCATTGAAAGAGGAATTCATCAAATTAAGGAGCGTTGTATTTAATAGAATTTTCAAGGGAGAAAAAGGAGGCTTGTCTATAAGTGCTTTCTTTTACCTTTGTTTTCTTTTTCTTAAACAATGATGCTTTAATTGTATTTGGATATTATTCTTAGATTTATGATTTAGAATTTATTTAATCTTTGATTAATTATTTATTTTTCTTGGTATTTGATTACTTGTTATCATTGTGGTTATTGATTATATTTGTTGGATCTTAATGGACTTAGAAAATGAAGTTAAGATGAGAGAATCTAAGTACTCAAAGATTAGTTAATTTTGCCTAGAGCATATGGTTATTGACTAATTTTATATTTATTATCACCTAGAGCATATAGATAATTTATGAGGAATTAAGTGTTGGGGATATGCCCTAGAGTCAATTTGTACTTATACAATTGTCATTATGTTTTATATAATAATATGAGGCTTTCCTTTCCATGAATAGTGAATTTTGTTTTGTTGGTCATCAAGTACGTGACTTGATAGTAAAACCCTACAATGAATACAATGACTATTCTAAAACTGTCCCTGATCGATTATTATTATTGGAATAATAATAAATTAAGATTAGTATGTTTGTGACTTGATGGCTATGTTTTATCGGCCATGGATATTTGTGATATCGAGTCAAGACATAAATAAATGTTAGAGAACATTGTATTGGACATGACCCATCTGTGAGAGTACTTCATGGAATATGTCATAAGTACTTTCTAGCCATAATAATATTGAAAGTCCTTCGACCTAAATTCATCATAGTTTCTTACTTGATAAATTCTATATTTTGACATTGTCTAAAGTTGTCTTTAACTAGATAATAAATTAGACTACTCGTTGGATATAAAATAAATCAAGGAGAGGAATATGATTGATTGTGAAGGAATTTGTCCCTCTCAATTATGGGAGAGATATCCATGGGCCCCTTGATAAGTTAGACTGTTAAAAATGCATGGCCGTGCTCAAATATATCAATCTAAGATATTGATATCATTTGTTTGAACAGATCTACTATGAAATCAAGAAATAATTGATTAAGCTTAATAAGGATGACATGCTCCGTGCCTTATGCTTAATCCGGATATCGTGTGACAAAGGGACTAAATATAAAATTATGGTTTGGTTCAAAGAGATCACCGATCTTCATTTAACCTGGATAGTTATAATGTTTTGCTAGAAACCGCTTATAACTTGTGGGCCATTTAAATACGATTTAGGCACGCTACCGGTGTTAAATGAACCTATAGGGTCACACAATAAGCGAACTTGTTAGGTTATTTTTCCAGTGACCAGAGTTCGATGAATCTGGATGATATCCAGATTATAAGAATCGACTCGGTAAAATAATTAGTTAAATTACCGAGATAATGGCGAGAATCTTATCATATCGGTTTTAATTTAATTTGAATTTAAATTAGAATATGATAAGATATGATTAGGGTTGGACTCTAAGAGGTTCGAGGGTTTTTTAAGAAAACCCTAGCCGTCTTTCGATAGTCCAATTTTTTCCTAGTTGAGAACATTCGTGCCATTCTCTACCGAGAGAAAGGAAAAAAACCTCTCAAACCCTAGGCGCTAGCACTCCCGGTATCGAGTGAGTTCGCGGTGTGTATCCAGTAGAGGACGTTCGCATACTCGCAGCGTACTGGTGATTGTTCGGGTCGAACGTACAACAGCGCAAACCGGAATCGAAGGATTTCGATTACAACGAACCGGAGGTAACTCTTAATCGTTTACATCTTCTTAATCGTTTACTTGGGTCCTCGGGAGGGATTCGTAGATGTTTTCCGCGTTTAGGAGTCCACGAATCCCAACATTAAGTTTAATGCCTTTTTTGGTTATTTTAGTGCGGTTGAGAAATTTGCTAAATTAATCAAGAGATAGTGATTCTATGAATTGAAAAAGAAGTGAAATCTATATAAGTGGATTTATGACTTGGGAAACGATTGAGTTTTACTTTATATTCCTTCATGATACTAAGAAAATAATTGGTTGTGATAAGTGCTAATGATTCAGGTCATGTGTTTGAGAATAACTATTTAATCACATGTGTTTTCTCTCCATGAGTTGTGTGTGTGTGTATATATATATTTATTTTATTTTGATTTCTTTATCAATCTAGTTTATAAGTTAAACAATGAATGAATCCTTTGAGGATCGATACTCGTTAATTCCTTATATTATGCTTGCGATGAGTATACTTGTATGTGTATTTTGAAATTAATATTTTAATTAAAACTTGACTAAGAGATGGATTTAAATTTAATGATTTTTATACACTCAAAACTTACGCATCAAATTGTAATCAAGAAACACTATTTTTTTGAATCTATACGAACAAAGTAGACTTCAATCTTGAGTTTTTTATTTGGAACCTTTAGAAATGATTTTTTTTTTCTTTCAATGACCAAAAATGTAACTCAATTGCAATTGCCATTAATTATTATATGATAGGGTATTCTTGACCCAAAAATAGTGCATTTCTTTAAATCCGAAGATGATCCAGTTTGCTATAAGCAGAAAGTTATCTTTGGACGGGAATGAAAAAGGAAAAGGCCGAAGTCATAAACTAATGAGTAAAAGTTACATCTCTTTGAAATACCATGAGCTATTGAAAACAAAGTCTGTTGGGGGATAGTCGCCTATGAGTGGGATGGACACGCTTTAGGCAGGCTCCTTTATTTATTTTTTTTAAATTCTAACTAATTATGAGTTATAAAATATTTGTGTATATATTGTACTATTGATCTCTCTCGAATTCATTAGTTATTATCTCTTTTATATTTATTAATGTTTGATCTTCCAAATATTTGATCATGCATCCGCCCCAACCGAATAGAAATCGGGGGGTGGCGCAGTTACAGGAACACCTTAACATGGTGTTTTCCACTTGTGCTTCACCAAGTTGGCCATTGAAACAGGCCTAGTAGCTGCTGCAAACTTTTGTAGTTGCCTTGGATCAATAATTGATATCTCGTAACAAGATCCTATTTCTCCTACTTTTTCTGAGGCCATGGCTGTATAACTCTCACATCTCTAATCTCTATGGCCATTCCATGTACTAGCATAACTGGATAAGTAAAAAAAAAAAAAAAAGGAAGAGCCCCCGTTTTGGCTTTATAAGTGTCACAAGCTCAATCCTATAAGGGGGTGAGTGAATAACTACTCAACTCAAAATAAAATTTCACTCTAATTTAAAATAATAATAAATTAAATAATTTTTATTTTTCAAAAATATTATATACTTAAAATACTTCATATTCTCTCTCTTTGGCCCCACTTTGAATCTCACTTGACCTACATATTCTCTCTCTTTTTCAGAGTGTCGAGGTAGCAATTTTGGTTCATTTGTGATTAATAAGGTCGACTTAGATGGTTAAAAGTCAATAGCGTTTGCACCTTTCTGTGTTATGGTTTACTTTTATTGGGAATTATACTAGAATAGAGCAATAAATCAAGCTCCACACAAATCACAAATTATCCTAAGACCAAAACTATTTCTCAAGTGCTAATAAAAAATAGGAATCAATCAAGGACACAGAATATCACAGCAATGAGTAAAGGAAAGCACAACAATAAACAATAAGCAATACTAGGATTTTTAACGTGAAAACCCCATAATGGAAAAAAACCATAGGACCTAATCCAATAAAAACTTCTACTATCAACAAGAATAATAGGCAGTATGGTATCTTCTCTAGAAAATACATATACTCTACTTTTGTGCTAGAAAGAGCAATATGCTTTTGCAATTTACTTTGCCACAATACTGCTCCCCTGCAAAAGTCATCAAATATCCAAATGTGAATCTTCTCTAATCAAGATCACCTTCCATATATGAATTAGAGTATCTATCAAGCATGGTCTTGCCATTTTCAAAATATAAATATAATTTGGAAGTTCCCTTAAGAAACTTGAGAATCCACTTGATAGTATTCTGATACTCTCTCTCAGGATTAAAGAGAAATTAACTAAGCACTCTAACTGGATAAGCTATATCTAGCCTGGTACAAACTATAGCATACATCAGACTACCAACTGCTAATGTATAAGGAATCTTTTTCATTTCTTCTTTGTCTTTCTTATTTTTTGGATACTGCTTGATGTTTAACTTGAAGTGACCTGCAAATGGATTAGTAGAAACTTCCTTAGCAGTACTCATGTTGAACGTATCAAGTACTTTCACAATATGCTTTTCTTGAAATAACCAAAGTTTTTCATTTTGCCTATCTCGAGTGATTTTTATTCCCAAAACTTATCTAACTAGACCTAAATGATAGCATCATGGCTAACAATCAATATATCATCCACATATAATAAGAAACTAATAAAATCACCATCTGAACAATTTTCACATAGACACAACGATATGATGTGATTCTATAGTATTTGTTATCTGTCATGAAAGAGTTAAATTTCTTGTACTACTGTCTTGATATCTATTTTAATTCATATAAACTTTTTCTGAGATGACATATCAAATCCTCCTTGCCGCTTTCTTTAAACCTCTCCGATTACCCCATATAAATTTCCACTTCCAAATCACTATGTAAGAAGGCTATTTTCACGTCAAATTACTCAATCTCAAGATTCAAACTAATAGCAATACTAAGAACAACTTGAATAGATATCTTTACTACTAGAGAGAATTTTTTTTCAAAATCTATATCTTTCTTCTAATTGAACCTCTTCATAATCAGTCTTGCCTTCTAATTTGGTTGTGAGTTATCCTCTTAAGTCTTTAGCCTGTAGACCCACTTGTTATTCAATATTCTCTTGCTTTTAGGCAATTTCATTAAGTTATAGGTATGGTTTTGTTACAAAAATACCATTTTCTTTTGCATAGATTGTAACCATTCTTCCTTTTTTCATGCTCAAAAGCCTCACTATAAGACTTTGGCTCTCTTCTATCAATCAACAACATATTTTCATTGGGATTATATTTGGTAGAAGGTCTTCTTGCCCTAATGGATCCCCTAGGCTGATCTTGTGGCAGTGGTAGTAATGGTACATCTTTGCCCACGACACCACCCGCGCCACCTAAGTTAGTCTCATCTCTTTCTCAGATCCCAGTTGAGTGAAGCCAAGTGTACTTGTGAGAATTTATACTAGATAATTAGAGGATGAACAAAGTGTATCCACTAATGTTTCAAGTAAAGTAGAAACGAAAGAGAAGTGAGTGATACGTAAACTTCTAGTACCCTAATTGAGGAGCCTAAATAGGCATAACTAGATGTTTCTATACATATTGAGCCACATTATAGAAGAATGATATACCTTGTTCCAGAAAGATAGATTGGAAAAGCCTTTGAAATAGTCTCCGACCATTAGGAATAAGATCTCAGTAGATACGATGAAACTATTATTGATATTGATGCAGGTAAATGGAAAATGGTAATGGATGCCGAGATTTAGTCTAGGATCTTGTCACTGTACTTAAAGGGATTAAACCCATAGGATGTAAGTAGGTATACAAGAGAAAGAGATGTGCAGATGGAAATGTGAAAACTTATAAAGTAAGATTGGTTGTAAAATGTTGTATTCAGAAAAAAAAGAATCGATTATGAGGAGACATTTTCACCTGTAGTCATGCTTAAGTTCATTTATATTTTCTTGGCCATCGCATGTCATTATGATTAAGAGATATGACAAATAAATGTCAAAATAACTTTTTCTTAATGGCTATTTTAGTAAAGACATCTATATGACCCAACCTAAAGGCTTCATTATGAAAGGCTAAGAATATAACGTTTTCAAGTCTAAAAAGTCAATCCATATACTTAAGCAAGTATCGCGAGTATATCATGCTTTTTACTATGCCAGATATCTGCTTTGCCATAGCTATGATCAGTAGATATCACTCAAATTCAGAGAAAAAATATTGGCAAGTTGTGAAGCATACCTGAAGGGAATGAGGGATTATATGCATGTTTACAGAGTTGATGAGTTAGTTCCTATCGGTTACACTGATTCAAACTTCTAGGTAGATAAAAATAAAAGAAAATTCACTAGTGGATATATTTTTATTTTTGTATCGAGGTGCTATGTCATGGACAATTGTAAATCAATCTTGCATTGTTGATTTTACCATGGAGATTGAGTATGTGGTAGCTTCAGACATTTAAAAAAAGGTAGTGGCTTCAGAAGTTTCTTATAAAACTTGGAGTAGTGTTGCAAATAGACAGGCCTATTATTATATATTGTGACAATTCTAGAATTGTGTCACAATATAAGGAACCATAGGAAGGGCAAACACATTGAGAAGAAGTACCACCTAATCCAAGAGTTCATCAAGAAACGAGAGATAGTGATTAACCAGATTTCCTCTTCAAACAATCTGGTGGATCCCTTTACTAAACTTTTGATAGAGAAGGTATTTTAGAGACACTTAGACACCATAAGGGTGGGCACATATGAACTATCATAATCTATTTAGTGCAAATAAGAATTGTTAGAATATATACCCAAAATAAATTATGTATTTTTATATTTTAAAAAGTAATAAAATATTTCATTCATTAAGATCCAATTGTATTAATAAGTGATCTACGTAATTGGGTTGTACTTTTACAGTAAGGTGTAGATTATAAATTATTATCATACAAGCTAAAATATTCTTGATCGATTGATAAAGTTGGGCATTTCTTCAAGGTTTTGATCAATATAATATAGTTTCTAAATAGGGAATAGTTTATCTTTAATCAATGAGTAGTTCTCTTACGCTAATAGTATAAGTATATTTGAAATACGTAAAACTAAACCACGTGATAGTAATATTTATAAAAGTACTATAATAAATAAAGATTCAACTATTGCTACTACTGTGTCAATGAGTACTTTAAGACTTGAGTATAAGTTGGTAGTCTGGTGAAGTTGGACTTATACGCATTAATATATGATAGGTAAGGTCTTAACGCAATGCTTATAACCTTGTACGTTGGGTGTATTACTCTAGTTAATTAACACATAGTTGTACAATAAAGTTTCTATACTTCACTTAGTGAAGATATCACACCATTATAATTGTCCAAAATAATCCAAATAATCTAGAGCCTTGGGAAACGTAACTAAGTATGTATACGTTTTGGATAACTCCATGAGATAAGTGAGTATATACTGGAAGTTATAAATTATCGGATTAGATATCAAAGGAAGGTAGATGTCATTGAAAAATGTGTTCGTATAATCTTCCTATCTCAATGATAGCTGTTACGTAAGGAGGTATTTTCGTTATTACACCAGTAAGTCGAAGACACTACATTTGTAATATTATTCTTGGGGTTAATATTTCTATATGGTGATAAATGAAATATTTAAAATGATAAAATACAACTATTTGTTAGTAAGGATATTTTGGTTATTTTAGTAATCAAGAATAATATATCTTTTGCTTCCCAAAATAGTTCAAGTAACCTTATTTATTAGATGGGTTTATTGGGTGAAATAAATAATGAAAGAATTATTCTAAAAATTTAATAATTATTTGTTTGAGTTAAAATAATATATTGGGTCAATTAATTAAATTAGTTTTATTAATTAATTATTTTAGATAATTTTATATTGGATTTAAGTAAATCAATTAATTAATAAAAAAGTTATATAAAAATAAGTCATGGGCTTATTGCATAGTGGGTCAGATGTTGGCCCATTAGGTATTAAAGAAAGACATCTACAAGGTTTCTTAACCTTAAGGTAGCTGCCCCACAATATATAGAAAAGAAGTAAGTGGTGGCTTTTAGAGATTTTTGGAAGCTATTGTTTTCTTGCACGGTCCTATTCACGTAGGACAAGGAGAAAAACATAATATAGCTTGGTTTCCTTGAACAATAGCCATTCTTCTTAATTCTTTTTTTTTTCCCTTAACATTAGCTCTTCCAATTTCTTCCCTGTTTTTCATCCTTTGTGTCTATTTTCATTGGTAGATTATTCCATAGGAGGTTGAGAATATTCTGGAAGATTGAAAGCTAGCATTTTGGTGTGTGTTTGATGCGAAGGCATCGACGATTAATGGGAATTCCCCGCAGAACAAATAACTCCATCAAACTTGAGTCCAATTCTGATTGTTCAAACTAAGTGTCCTAAAAGTAAGTATTCCTAGATTATTTTCTCACAATCCTTCATCAGCAAGTTCCTATTTCAGGATTCTACAATACTTCTTGTAGTGTCATTTCTTTTTACAATGATAGCACTCAATTTCAATGACTCATATATGCTTTTGGATATGACATTCTTATTATGAAGACCTCCATTCTTACTTGTCCCACTTCCTTCTTTCTTTTATATTATTAAAGCTTAGGACTCATTGATAGTTTCTTGTTTCTATCTTCTAATCTCCTTATCTAACACTACCTCGTTTGACATAGCCATAGTTAAGATTTGGAGCTGAATTGCTAACAGATACCACCATTGTTTCTCAACTATATGATAGTGAATTGAAAAATAGCAAAGTCTGCATCTCATTATTCAAGTTCAATTTTAATAAAGCTGTTTGGTTTATTAATTCCTAAAAGGTACTCAAATGCTCACTCATATCAACACCATCTTTGAATCTTAATCGAGTAATATTTCTCAAGTAAGAAGACTTGTTGATTTCACTTTTCCTTTTAAACATACGTTCACAGTTTTCCCATAATACATCAGCTCGAGGATCCCCTTAGCAAAATGTTGAAATATATTGTGACCAATCCACTTTCTAATATTATTCACTGTCTTTTTAGGCATACTCATCTATTTTTCCTCACTCATATAAGATAGTTTAGCTTTATCCCCCTAGAAGAGGTTCAGATAAATCTCTACAATACACATAGTCTTCCATTCTAGGTTTCCAATCTAAATAGTTTGATGTATTCAGTTTAATCACGCACTCATTATCAAAATCATTCATTTTTAATTAGTACAAATTAGTCAACTGATCAGCCAAACTCTTATATTACTTTGTTGGGAAATATCCCAGAAGAGAGCAACAAACCAAGCTTCATACTAATCACAAATTATTCTAAGATCAAAATTATTTCCCAATGCCAATCAAAAATAGAAATAAACCAAAGACACTAAATATCACAACAATGAGTAAAGGAAAGCACAAGAATAAACAACAAGAGACATTATGATTTTTAACGTGGAAAATCCAAGATGAGAAAAATAACGAGATATACTCCAACAAAAACTTCCACTATCAACAACAATAATGGACAGTACAATGTCTTCTCTAGCTAAAACTAGAGGCAAACCAAACAATATACCACTATCAACTTCCAGAATTATAACCAAATAAGAAATGTATTTGAAATGATATTATTAAAATCGAAATCTGAATAGGTAGATAAATAGTCCTTATTGATATGATCCAATGACAACAAATTTTATCTTAATAAGACTCTGAATCACCATCCAATTAAGGATCAAAATCTTGAAGAAGACAATAATGGCTTCCTTCTTGTCGCTGTTCTTCCTTCTTTTCTTTCTGTCACCAACAATCCCTAAAGCTATTGACTTCTGTTATGAATTATTGGAATCTTTATTAATTAGTGGAGGCTCCACTAATTATGGATTTATGTGAATTATTATAGAAGATTTTTATGGATGTCCACCATTTAGTGGAGACACCACTAATTGAGATTAGTAGAAGATGATGTATGCCATGATGTATTCCACTAATTAGAGCTCTATAAATAGAGCTATTTTCTAAGCTTGTAATACACCATCATTTTGTGAAAGAAAGATTAGTGAAAGAAAGATTAGAGAAAATTGTGAGAGAAGAGAAATAGATAAATTCTTGTGCAAAGAATAGTTAGAGTTTTATTAGTACGTAGTGTGTAGATTTTATTCTAACACTACCCTAATTTTATAACACGTTATCAGCATCAGTCTCTACCGGTACAAAAGCTAGAAGACTAAGCACGAGTTTCTGCCGTTAACAAAACCAGAAGACAGGTACGCATTTATTGATCTCTATGGCTAATCTCGCTAAACTCGAATTTGTAGCCCTTGATATTTTTGGAAAAAATTATATGTCATGGGTTCTCGATGCAGAAATGCATCTAAATGCTGAAGGCCTTAGTGAAACTATTCAAGCAAATAATAGTGCATCTGCACAACACAAGGCTAAAGCTTTGATTTTTATTCGTCATCATCTCGATGAAAATTTGAAAATGGAATATCTTATCGAAAAAGATCCATATGTCCTGTGGGTAAATTTAAAAGAAAGATTTGACTACCTGAAGATGGTCGCACTACCCACTGCACGGTATGAATGGTTGCACCTGAGGTTGCAAGATTTTAAAACCGTGAATGAATATAGCTCCGCAATGTATAAAATTACATCTCAATTAAAATTATGCAGAGAAAAAGTGACTGATGAAGATATGTTGGAGAAGACATTCTCCACCTTTCATGCCTCGAATATTGTCCTGCAGCAACAATATCGAGAAAAGAGGTATACAAAATTTACAGATTTAATTACTGCCCTCCTCATTGTAGAGAAAAATAATGAGTTATTATTGAAAAATCATGAAGTCAGACCAACTGGCTCAACAGCACTCCCAGAAGTGAATGCTGTTGGCTCTAGCAGAAGCCATCGTTATAGTCGTGGCCGTGGCCGTGGCCGTGGCCGTGGTCGTGGTTATGGTCGTAGACACGCTCGATATTTTCCTTATCACAATCACAATCAAACTGTGAGAAATACTGGCCACCTGAAGTGGAACAGAAAAGATTATAAGGGAAAAGAAAAAGAAATTGAAGAAAAGCATGAGGATATATGTTATAGATGCGGCATGAAAGGTCATTAGTCACGAAATTGTCATACGGCTAAGCATTTAGTTGAATTGTATCAAACTTCATTGAAAAATAAAAATGTGGAAGTAAATTTTTCTCAACATCCAATAAATAATGCTGGGGATGATGATATTGATCCTGAAGATCTTAATATCAACATTACCCATATGGATGTATCGGATTTTTTTAAACACCCAAACGGTAGGATAGACC
The DNA here is from genome assembly GCA_026120185.1 of Voacanga thouarsii. Lineage (NCBI taxonomy): Eukaryota > Viridiplantae > Streptophyta > Magnoliopsida > Gentianales > Apocynaceae > Voacanga > Voacanga thouarsii. The sequence continues at coordinate 1,082,584 of JANUWF010001067.1, read as the reverse complement.
ATTTAATTGGTGATGGCAGTGTCCAGAAGAACTAAAGCTTCACCCTGATATTTTTGTATTTTCATTTTCATTCTATTCTAATAATATTTACGTTTGCATATATATATTTGTGTTCAGATGGCTGTTGTTAATGATGATGTATGCATTATTGATAGTGGAACTACACACACCATACTAAAAAATGAGAAATATTTTTCTGATCTCAAAATGGGAGAAATAAATATTTATACGATAAATGGTAGTGCAAATGTAATTGAGGGCTCCGGAAGAGCTAGTATATTGTTGCCTAAAGGAACAACAATTATTATTGATAATGCACTATTTTCCTCAAAATTCAGAAGAAATTTATTGAGTTTTAAAGATATCCGTAGAAATGGGTATCATGTTGAAACAAATGAGGAAAATGGGATTGAGCATCTTTTTATTACTCAAATGCATTTGGGTAAGAAATCTGTATTAGAAAAACTGCCGTCTTTTTCTACTGGCATATATTTTGTAAAAATACGTACAATTGAAATTCATCATCTAGTAAACCAAAAGTTTACTAATCCTATTACTTTTAGCATTTGGCATGACCGGTTGGGTCATCCGGGATTTACCATGATGAGAAGAATTATTGAGAATACACATGGTCATCCTTTAAAAAATAAAAGGATATTAACATCAGAAAAATTCGCATGTACTGCATGTTCCCTGAGAAAATTAATTGTTAAACCATCACTAGTAAAAGTAGGAGCTGAAAGTCCTACATTTCTCGAACGGATTCACGGAGATATTTGGGGACCTATTGATCCACCATGTGGACCGTTCAAATATTTTATGGTCTTAATTGATGTATCATCCCGATGGTCACATGTATGTTTATTATCTACTCGCAACCTGGCGTTTGCGAGATTACTTGCTCAAATAATTAAATTACGAGCACAATTTCCTGACCATCACATTAAAAATATCCGTTTGGATATTGCTGGTGAAGTTTCATCACATACTTTTGAAGCATATTACATATCAATTGGGATTAATGTTGAACATCCTGTAGCTCATGTTCACACACAAAATGGTCTTGCTGAATTTTTGATTAAACGATTACAATTAATTGCTAGACCATTATTAATGAAAACAAATCTCCCAACATCTGCTTGGAGACATGCTATTTTACATGCTGCAACACTTGTACACATAAGACCAGCTAGTTATAATAAATTCTCTCATTTGCAATTGGCTTTTGGGTCAGAACCAATTATTGCCCATTTAAGAATTTTTGGGTGTGCTATATACATTCCAATTGCACCAAATCAACGTACAAAGATGGGTCCTCAAAGAAGAAAGGGGATATACGTTAGATATGATTCTCCCTCTATTATCAGGTATGTTGAACCCTTGACAGGAGATGTATTCACAGCAAGATTTGCTGATTGTCATGTTGATGAATCATTATTCCCTAAATTAGGGGGAGAACCAAAACAGTATAAAAAAAATCTTGCTTGGACAACATCATTAAATTATCTTGATCCGCGCACAAGCGCATGTGAACTTGAAGTTCAAAAGATAATTCATTTGCAAAGCATTGCAAATCAAATGCCAGACGCTTTTGTTGACTCCAGAAGAGTTACAAAATCGCATATTCCAACTATAAATGCTCCTATTCGAATTGAAGTTCCAGCAGAACAAAATATTATACCTATAGCTGCTAAGTCAAAAACACGCCAGAGGCGTGGCCGACCTCTTGGTTCTAAAGATAAAAATCCTCGAAAGAAAAGAGGATTAAATGATCCAGAAGATCATATTGAAGAAAAGAATGATAAAGATCAAGAAAGAACTGATGACAAAGAACCAGAAGTTGATGAAAGTAACACTGAAATTTCTATCAATTATACCACTTCCGGTAGAAGTTGGAATCGGATAGAAACTGTTATTGATAATATATTTGCATACAATATATCTCTTGATGTTATACAGGATAATGATGATCCTGAACCAATATCAGTTGATGAATGTCGGTATAGAAAAGATTGACTGCAATGGAAAGATGCGATTCAATCGGAGTTAAATGCACTGACAAAACGTGAAGTCTTTGGACCTGCAGTCCGAACACCAAAAGGTGTAAAACCTGTTGGCTACAAATGGATATTTGTGCGAAAGCGCAATGAAAAGAGTGAAATCGTTCGATGTAAAGCGCGATTAGTAGCCCAAGGTTTTTCACAAAAACCAGGTATTGATTATGATGAAATTTATTCTCCTATTGTTGATACTATTACACTCCGATATCTTATCAGTTTGACAGTACATGAAAAGATAGATATGCGCCTATTAGATGTTGTCACTGCTTACTTGTATGGAAATTTAGAAAATGATGTTTACATGAAAATCCCCGAAGGATTTCATATGCCTGAAGCATATAAACATTATCCTCGTAAAAATTACTCTATCAAGTTGCAGAAATCATTATATGGCTTAAAGCAATCTAGGCGCATGTGGTTCACGCGTCTTAGTGAATATTTATTGAAAGCGGGATTTAAAAATGACCAAGTATGTCCATGCGTTTTTATTAAGAAATCTGGTTCTAAATTTGTGATATTAGCTATATATGTTGATGATATTAATCTTATTGGAACTCCTGAAGAGCTCCAAGAAACAATTGATTATTTAAAAAGAGAATTCGAAATCAAGGATTTTGGTAAAACCAAATTTTGCCTTGGTTTACAAATTGAACATTTGGAGAGTGAAACATTTATTCATCAATCAACATATACAACAAAAGTGCTAAAAAGACTTTATATGGACAAAGCACATCCATTGAGTATTCCAATGATCGTCCGATCATTAAATGTGGATAAAGATCCTTTCTAATCTCAAGAAAATGATGAAGAACTCCTTGGTCCTGAAGTATCATATCTCAGTGCAATTGGTGCATTGATGTATCTTGCTAATAATACATGACATGATATTACTTTTGCTGTCAATTTATTAGCAAGATTTAGTTCTTCACCAACACAACGACATTGGAATGGAATTAAACAAGTCATTCGATATCTCCAAGGTACAATTGATCTCGGATTATTTTATTCAAATAAAACCAGTCTAACATTGATAGGTTATGCAGATGCTGGTTATTTATCTGATCCACATAAAGCACGTTCTCAAACAGGCTATCTATTTACATGTGAAAATACTGCTATATCATGGCGTTCTACGAAATAATCTATAGCAGCTACTTCTTCAAATCATGCTGAAATTATAGCCATTTATGAAGCAAGTCAAGAATGTGTATGGCTAAGATCCATGATCCATTATATCCGGGAAAGTTGTGGATTATCATCAATCAAAGATATTCCAACTCCTCTTTATGAAGACAATGCAGTTTGCATAGCTCAATTACAAGGAGGATATATTAAAGGAGATCGGACAAAACATATTTTACCAAATTATTCTTTACTCATGAACTCCAAAAGAAATGTGAAATTGATGTGCTACAAATTCGGTCATGTGATAACTTCGCAGATATTTTCACGAAGACTTTACCGACTGCAACATTTGAGAAGTTGAGATATAAAATCGGTATGCGTTGGTTTAAAGATTTAAAGGAATCATCTCATCAGGGGGAGTAATAAACAGACGTATAGAATAGTGTACTCTTTTTCCTTCACTAAATTTTTTTTCCCACTGGATTTTTATCTAGTAAAATTTTAACGAGGCATATTCTTTATGTAATGGATGGACATTCAAGGGGGAGTGTTATGAATTATTGGAATCTTTATTAATTAGTAGAGGCTCCACTAATTATGGATTTATGTGAATTATTATAGAAGATTTTTATGGATGTTCACCATTTAGTGTAGACACCACTAATTGAGATTAGTGGAAGATGATGTATGCCATGATGTATTCCACTAATTAGAGCTCTATAAATAGAGCTATTCTCTAAGCTTGTAATGCACCATCATTTTGTGAAAGAAAGATTAGTGAAAGAAAGATTAGAGAAAATTGTGAGAGAAGAGAAAGAGATAAATTCTTGTGCAAAATAGTTAGAGTTTTATTAGTGTGTAGTGTGAAAATTTTATTCTAACACTACCCTAATTTTATAACACTTCTAATTTTTTCTTTGTTTTTGTATGTTTTATGGGCTTTGCCCAACCAAAGTGGGCTGGATTTTTTGGGCCCAATAACTTGGACTTGAAACTAGCGTGGAATAAAAGGACACAAAACCTTTTAGAATTGGTTAAGCAATACACAACTTTCACAGTAAGGTGGAGACAGATTTGTTACTGCATACTTTAATAATTGTAGTTCTAATTTTTTAGGAGTATTTATACTGCCACATTGGGAGAAAGTAATAAAGGAATGAGTATAAGTATATGGTAAATATTAAACGTAAGACCTCCTAGTTTGGTAAGGTGTGCTTCATTAATTGTGTCTGGGCTCACTTGAAGTTGTGATATATTAAGAATATGAATTTGAGATGTTTGTAATTACATTACTACAATTAAGATGGTGTTATAGCACGAGCTGGTAACAGCCCCGGAGGCTTGTAGGGTGTTGGAGGAGGTGACGGAGGCAGAGGCGGAGAACAGGAGTAAGGTTCTGTGCTGTGGATCTTGGCCCGTGGCCGGCCTAGGATCCCAGTCCTCCTCACTCCTTAGTGCCTCCTCATTAGAAAATGCCAATTAATTTAACTCCATCTATAGCTCTCACGAAAGAATGCTTGGGGCCTTGCTGTCATGGCAATAACTGCCTGGTGATTATAGGAGAATGCATCAAGATCAACAAAGAAGACACAGAAATATGATCGAATATTTTTCCAGAAATCTACCGGGAGTGCCTGGTACACACACACACACACACTGTTGAACAAGTAAAAACATGATCATCAAAATCAATACGCGAGAGCTAGAGGCTAAGGCAGTTCCATCCTAGCAGTGTGAGTATCGATCGGTTGTTAATGGCTACAGAGATCATAATAATAGCATGGTGGCGGTGGCGGTGATGCTTCAGGAGGAGAAACATGAGGAGGTGGAGGAACAAAAGGAAAGGGATGAATAGGAGGCCCATGCTGTGGTGGTGGGGGTGGTGGTCTAGGCGGCTTACGGCAGCCTACTAACCACCCTCTGGAATCATGAGAATTAAAACCATCTAGCTCCCATAGAAGACCAGTTTGGAACCTTGCTGCCATTGCAAAAACTGCCTTCGTGGTGGTAGTGGGATGCAGCCGTGTCAGTTCATGGCTCACCATGAACAAAAGAAAACATGAAAGTGCTCTCATCTTTGGAAAAACTTGTGATCTGGAAATCAACGACAAGCTCTTACTTCTTACCTCTCCCGAGTCTGAACTCTGAATTTATAGGGAAATTTAACAAGATTACTCGTTATATATACAAATTAATTTTCTCATTGGAAAAGGACCATCCAACAGAATCTAATGTTTTTAAAGAACCAACTATAACAATAGTTGGCCAACCGCATACAGATGAAGGTTGATAGCATATTTTTGAATCATCTTGAAATTTTTGTCCCTGTAAATAATTTAGAAACGAGAAATATGATGAAATAATATTACATATTAACTCAATAAATAAATTAATATTGTTTACCATAAAATTAGAATGATACCCAATTAATAGTGTAACCCACTCATATTAAAAATATCTGCGATTCTTATAAATGATAAGCAGTTTATAAGTATTCTTTTCCCTTGAATGCTACCTGCATTTCTTTCTTTTTTATTTTTTTTCCAATGATTAACTGGAAATTCTACTGAGTACTGTGCCCTGTTACAAGCTAAACGAACTGAAAAGCAGAAATTCTCTTTCAAATTACAAATTAAGTAAATACTACTGTATATAGGATCAAGAAACTAAGGCCACATCCTCTGGTTTCGAGCATATATATAAGTGATGGTCATTGCATGGCAATGGTAGTGGTGGTGGAGACGTGACAGTTCTGCCGGCGGACGTGGTGGTGGAGGAACTGATTGTGAAGGTGGTGCTGGTGGCAGTACTGGTGGTACTGACGACGGAGGTGGAGGCACTAGCAAAGGGTCGACTAGGAGGGTTTGGTTTTGGTGCTAGTGGTCGTGGACTCGGTGGCCTGCGTCGGACGTGTGTCCTGCTTAGTGCCTCATTAAATTCACTGTAAACTCCGTCTAGATCCCAAAACTGAAGGGTTTGGAACCTCGTTGCCATGGCCAAAGCTGCCTTGTCCATGGTGCACAAGCAGTATCATCATCATCAGAAAACATGAAACCTCTCTCATTGTTACACACTGTTCTTCTTCCACTTGTCAACTCTACCAACTCTACAATGTGAAAATATTAAGAACCGTTTATAGAGTCTAGACTTCTAGATAAATTATTATTATTATTATTATTATTATTATTATTATTATTATTATTATAATTTTATATGTCAAATTGAACCCGATCTTCTTAAATTAGAAATTGAGTACTAAAGTTTTAAACTATTTACTAATAATATATAAAAGCCTAATTAGTATTTCTATTATTTGGAATTATGTTAAATATAAATATTGTTTTTACCTGTATCTGCATGCATTATGCCTCATTTTCTACTTTGTTTACTTAATTACTTCCAGCATCGGTTTTAAGAATTTGGATAATAAGTCCCACTCAACTTGTTCTATTAATTGTATAAGGTTACGTACACCTATATTATAATTAGATTAGGCAAGCTTACATCTAGAAATGGTCCTGTTCAACTTTTTTTTTTTTTTTTTGATAAGTCAATGTTCTTCTTGGTCGTGTTCATAATGTAGAGAGGTGTTCTGGGGAGGGCGATAGCCCCAGTCCAGATGCCCATAGGACAGATGCTTAATTAACTAGAAATATTACATATGAGGCTATGGGTAGAAAACCCCCAAAGTCTCCCTCATCACTAATTGGCTTACAAGTGAGAGGTAAAATTGAACAAAATAATGGAGGATGATGTGGTTTTGCCTCCTTCCTTGACCATGGTATCAGTGCAAGAATTGGCCTCTCGGAACATATATAGACAGCCAAAGGGTAGGAGATAGAATTAGCTAGGGCAGTCCAATAAGAGAAGGATCAGTACTGTTGAGGCAACTTCAATTTTCCAGATTAGAAATGTTAAGATTTTTCGCTTCTTTAGCCCATCCCCAAGTCCCCAAAACTCAGCAATTGTATCAGTAGCAACTCCAATATTTTTACAGTATCCAAGAACCCATCCCCCACCAACCGATTACAGAGAGGGGGGGAGGGGGTTCCAAGAAATTATCTCTCCATTGGTGTGTGAGACCACTGCACCTTTGTCCGAACTTGTTTAGAAAACTGGCTTTCAACTTTGTACTTCAATATGAAAGTCGAATCCAACCTTGTTCCATTCTTGTCGTTTTGGACCAAAGTTCTGCTCAAGTGAACAGTTTTGCTGGCTAGGAATTCAACTAAAGGTGGCAGCAAATAATTAATTAATAAGCTAGAGCAAAGATGACCTAGATTTGGGGTCAATATCAGTACGTACACTGAAAACTTCACCTGTTATGAATTAACAAAAAAGATTAGTTAAACGATATTGATTTCGTTATATTTTATAATTTTTTGAAAGCTTAATTAAAAATAATTAGATAGGCAGTGTTTACAAATCAACTTTATTTACTACTGTATTGAACTAATCTGATTAACTCCATTACTATTACTTTATAAATTATTTCATATTCAAATTTTTTATCCCTAAATTTCTTAAACTATAAGTTCGTTACTTGATCTATTACCTCAACGGCATCATAATCTTATCTAACTGGGCAGCATCCGTGAGCAACACCATTATATATAAGCAAGAGCATCAACGTTGAAACAGCTTTGATTTTATTCTAATATTCTTTCTATTTAAATTTAAGTTTCTCAACACAAAATGCAATATTTAATTCAGACGAATAAATAATTCGTGAGTACTTTGTGGACTGTTAATATCCTTCTTATTATTTTTTCCTGAGGATGTATAATAAGTGAAGATCAGTTCAAAAAAATAATACCCTCCAAGCATCAATTTTTCCTTGCACTGAAAATTAAAATAGATTAAAAAAAAAAGCTCATTTAACAAATTCATAAAGAGATTGATATTATCTAAAGTTGCAATACAACATTTAGGGTCGAATCTAGAGAAATTTCAGTTAGTACTTTAGAATTGTTGCCACAGAAAATGTGAATATTTGCATTTTCAAACACTTGTACGCAACAAAGCTATATAGACTCGAGGTGCTTGTAAATTAAACAAGGCAAGTGAATATTCTTAAACTCCCCAGAACCTCAGTACGATGGTGATGGTGGTGGTGGTGGCGGCGGTTCAGGGCACCGGTGCGGTGGAGATGGAGGAGGACTCTTGAAGTGAGTAGGGACATTAATGACCGGAGGTGACAGCCGAGGCCTAGGGGTTCTTCTATTTACCGCTAATAACTTCAATTCGGAAGAGAGATCCCTGGTAGAAGCTGAATCCATCTTAAAGGCTGAGAATGCTTGTAGCCTTGCTGCCATGGCTACAGACGCCATATTCATATTCCTTGGTTGAATCAGCATTAATTCATGGATCAACAGTAGAGTAAGCAAGCATTGAATAGCTTTCATCTCTGCAAATTTGGGGTGCAAGAAAAATCTCTCTCTCTCTCTCTTCTAGCAGATACTAACTGAAAATGGAGAAAATTAGAATATACATAAACGTGAAAGATAACACCTACCCCAGGTCCCCAGTTCCAGTACAATCGTTGCATGATTTGTCAACCCTAGTTGTTGGACGCATGCAGACTTTGAAAGTTCTCTTCTGATGTGAACATTTGAATATAGATATATTTATATAATATCCTAAGAGTAGTCAAATAATTGTGAATGGTTAAACTATAAATATCGATAATCTTTTACTTGGTAAAAGAAAACAATGGTAGAATAAGTAGTGAACCATGCCAATAATTTCTTTCGTTTTGAAAGTAGTAAATTACCAAAAGAGGAAGAAGATTTTCACCTTGGGAGTAATTGTTCGAGTCTTGGACTTGGAGACAGAAAGGTTTTTTTTTTTTTTTTTTTTTGGGAAACCCACTAAAAGGTGGGAATTTTAGTAAAATAAAATAAATTAATTAAAGTTATAGTTAGAGAAAATGTTAAAAGTAATTACTTCAAACTTTATGTCTAGTAACTATGTATAGTATACCTAGCCAATTAAGTTTTTATACTCTTTTGCTCTTTTCGAGAGTAAATTAGAATAAAATAATCGTCTTCATATTTGTTTACACCATCTTTAATTAAATCACCATATAACTCAGAAATTTGAACAACTTTTGAATTTGTTTTTCTTATTTCTACGTGCTTTCCAACTCCTTTAGCTGCACAAACTGTCGTTCCATTTCTAACTCAAATTCGGTCTAACTTAATATGTTGTGGAATGAGAAAGAGAGTCTTTTTGATATGCCAAATGATCATGAGTGCTTCAACCTATTGGAATATCATCCTTAACATGATGTGGAAGATTAACTATAGGACAATCGCTAACATTGCTAATTAGTTGAACATTAGAAAAATCAAGACAGTCAGAATTTCTTATTTGATCCTTTTGTGCGACTTGAATAACTTAAAGAATAATCGACAACTTTATATCTAATATTAATAAATCAATTAACAGACACTATAGTTTTGATTATATATATTGTTTATTCATTTGTTGTAATTTGAAAGCTACCAATTTTATATGTAAACTATTATTATACTATAGGGATAAACCTGAATCTAAAGGAGACAGAAAGGCTCTTCTCATTAGAACTATATAGTGCCTATATATAATTAGAGGAACTGCAATTGGTAAGATGTTCAAGAAGCCACCTCCATTGGCTCATCTCCATAGAGCATTGATTGGTTCGTCAGGCTATGGAGCAGTTTTGGCCCGTACTGCAAGTCAAAATTGGAGTGTGGAATTGGAAGCTCAAAGAAAACTCGAGAATCACATGGATGATCATGCAAAGGTCAAACTCAAATCATGGTCCAAAGGCTTTTCAACTGGCAACAGCTGCAAATTATCAAAAAATGCAATGGAATATATGCTACTTCATTTTCCTTCAAGCAGAACCAGGTTAAAATTCAAATAGAATCCTTAGGTTATGCTTTTACGATTCGTATAAAAATTAAAATTAAATGAGTTTTTCTATGATATATCTTTTTTTTAATTATTATTGATTCGTAAAAGAATAATTAATTTTGTCGTTAATATTTTTTGTTAAAATAAATATTAAAAAGTTAACCAATTGAATAAGATATACTTTTGTTTTTTTACCTTCTATTGAATGAGAACTTTTCTTGGCTAATGTATAAGGAAAAAGTAAGATTTTTATTCTATAAGAATAGGGTTTTTAAAGAATATAAAAAGAAATAGATGGGAATCAATCGAATAATTTTTGTAAGGCAACTATAGAAACATGCAAAGAAGAATACGCAATTCTTTGCAGAAATTCTCTCTTCCTCTTTGCTTTCTTATTCTTCTTATGGTCAAGAGATAAAATGGTATAGCAAAGCCATAATAAAATGAGCTATTAACAGTTCCTCTTGGGGTTTATCATTTCAAAGTTGACAATTTCAGTTACAATATTTACCTAATAGCACATTTCATGCTTCCCTTTGCATATACAAGAATGTGAAGTATTTTTCTTCACAAAATTATTATTTGTGTTTTTCACATTTCATGTTTCTATCGAATTAAAATCTTTTATACCAAATTAATAAATTTCTTTTTGTGCCACATCATGCACACAAGTTGAGTCATCTCACTTACCAACACCCTTTTTTTAAATAATTTTTGTCAACTAAATAAAAATATCAATCAACCTAATTACCCTTTCGAATAAAACAAGAGTTATTTCTTTTTTTAATATGAGGGGATTTTCTTGTGACTCTACTATAGCATTTCATATTTATGTCCGCCTTAAAATCCACTAAAAAACCTCAAAAACGTTCAGAGTTGATCCAAAAATAACATAACTATCCAACAACTCGTTCTATCAAAAATTTCTTAATATAAATTTTATAATTAGATAATAAATCTTTATATAATAGTAGTACGATAATATATTACTACTTGTCAAGTTTATTTTTCTATCTAATTTGTAATAATAATTTTATAATTAATAATACGTTATTATAAATATTTTTTTTCGGATAATATTTCTCTGCATAATTATAACCGGGCTGCTTGAACATCAAATCTTGCATACCCAATAGCCCCATCTGCCTCCCAACTCGCCGGAACCCTATGGGGCCGCCCGCCCGCCCTTGGCCTAACAACCAAACCAGGCAGGCGGCCAGCCAAAAGTACACCTTAAAAATCCCAAATTTTTAGTAGTATTAGCACACTATTTTCACTCTCTCTAGAATCCACTGCATAAAGCTTGTACTCGTAACCCTCACCAAAACGACAGTCCCATCAAACGCAACGACGCCTCTATATATTCTGTATTGGTCTCCAAAGGCGAAGCCTGCTACCATATCCATATTCATCAATCCACAGCACGCCCAAGCCAAACCTCAAAACCCATCATTGTCTACACGGATTCAACATTTGACCCACCTTGTTTCTTCAAAGTTCCCACCTTTTTGCTACCAGAGCCAGACCCTTTGTCCATTTTCTCAATCCAGAGTAGTGTATACGTAGAGGGATTCTGAGGGGGAGAGAGGTTGAATTTTGAAATGGATGAAAAAGTTTTGGATGATATAATAAGGAGGCTGCTGGAAGTGAGAGGGAAGCCAGGGAAGCAGGTGCAGTTATCGGAAGCTGAGATCAAGCAATTGTGTACGGTTTCCAAGGAGATTTTTATGCAACAGCCTAATCTTTTAGAGCTTGAAGCGCCCATCAAGATTTGTGGTATTCATTTTTCCCCCTTTTAAGTTGTAATTGATCAATTCTTTCCCGACGAACTTGGTTTTCTGAGTTGTGTTTTGCCCCTTTTCCTTCTTTGGTAGGGAAAGCTTTTTCATATTCCTTTCCTGTTTGGCTGTTTCTTCACATGTACTGTGTTGACTTTTTGGCTTAATCATTGGTTATGGGATGAAGTACTTTGAATAGTGCTATCTTTTTGTTTTTACGAGTGTTCATTTTTCGGTGCTCAAATTTTACCGGGATGGGGTTAGGTTGTTCGTGTGATTCTGTGGCAGAAGTAGCCTGCAAAAGGGCAGAGCAGTTTTACCCTCTCAATTTTGTGAAGCTCATTAGTTGTTTTCTCAGATGTTGTGTTGGCTATCTAAAATACTGCTCGTGTAGTACAATTCCGTGAAATCCATGTACAAATTGTAAATGCGTTGTTCTGCAAAGTGCCGTTTTTTTCTTGGGTGATTTAGCAGTACGGAGCAGTTTCTTGTTGGAGAGAGAAATTTGTCTGTTGGTTTGTGTTTTCTACTTTCCATAACTTCTCTCTCTGTGCATCTTACATGCCTATCGGAGGAACTAGAACCTTAGGCATGAAACGGGGTTGCCCAGAGGGTGCCACACAGAAATTTTACAAACATGGAGGAATGTCAGTATTTATTATTACTGTTATATCGAAAGTAGTTTTCATGGGGTTCTAGTTGCTGTATGCACTGGTTGGTCGTTCATGCTAGTACCCCCTCTTATATGATCTCCAAATCGCCATATTCAGTGGTTATTTGGTTTTCTTATCATCATCAACATCAAATCTTTAGTCTCCATCTCTGAAACCTCAAATTCAAAGTCATTTTAAAGCTCATTATAACCAACCTTGGATTATCCATTAGTGTTTTGATCACAAAGATTAATCTAAATGTGTACCAATTTCTTTCTTTTCTCTGCTGTGTGCCACTAGTTTTCTGGTAATCCGTGTAAATTGATCCCTCCTTTTGTACGGTGTTAGATTAGGCCCTATATAGAGCATGGTGTTTCAGGAAAGGGTCGTTGAACATGCAAGTGAGACCGCATTTCACTTATCCATGGTCAGTTAGTAGTGTTAGATCTGTTTGGCAAAAAGCCATGCTTCAATTGCTGAGTAATAATTGACTAATGGTTCATTGGAATAGGCAATCCTAGGAAAAAGAGCAGTACATATTAGGTGGGAATGAAGATCACATCTTATTGAGGTTTCAGTCAGTTACAACTGTTTCAGTTTGTTTGAATTTTATTGGTCCTTACAGATGCACATAGTAAGAACTATTTGGCCCTGTTCTTGTCTTTTCAAAGGATTCTGCATCAAAATCCATATTCTTCATTTAGCACAAGAATTGATAAGCTAACAAAACATGAACAAGAAAAACTTGTGTATGAAAAGAGACAAGTTAAGTTAAGTTCCTTTGTGATGTTTGCACATTCAAATTACTTTCTTTCTTTTTTCCCTTAACATTTAGATGCCAAAAAAAGCATGGAAAAATTAGTTGTATGAAATGTGAAGTTATATTCTTCCACACCACATGTCAAATGCCAGTTATGCCTCATAAATCTTTTCAAATCACGTTTTAGTTGCTTTCTTCGTTTTCACTGCAAAATCCCAATGTGGAATGAAGTTTGACATATTGGACATGGCTTGTGAGACTGTACAATTTTCCTCCCATTTTTCCATATTGGTGTAGGAGAAATTGATAGAAAAATAAGAGATGAAGAGAACTAGAGGAAATATGAGATCATTTCTGAATTCTCAAATTATAAATTGAATAAGAGAGGAATAAAGACTGCTCAAATATGGTTGAACTAGAAAGTAAAATGGAGAACTATTTCCTCCGGTTATCAGGTTGGCATTTTCTAAAGGCATGACATGAGTGGCCTATCTTGTATGTATGGTCTTAATTGAAATCTGAATAAGAAAGGTCCCAAATTTATATTCTCCTTGAAAAGAAGACAAGAAAACCTGGATGTTAGTTGATTAATCAACCAAATTTGTGGAATTTGTGCCTAATTTTCTTTTCACAAACTGATGAAACAATATGGATGTGGTGTGGCTTGTGCAAATATTCTGAAGGATCAATCAACCATTGTGAAACTGCACGGAAGTACTTTCACTCATCTGTAAAACAAGCACTGATTGTTTCAAGTGCTAAATTCATTGTTCCAAAAAATAGGCTCCCCTTGTTCTAAAACAGGTGTCTTCATTTGACTTTGCACAAAATTTTAGGTGCGGCTTTGACCATGTGTTTTCAACATTTTCTTTACTGTTAGTGCATGGTGGCAAAATTGTAAATTAACAAACAGAATTGGCGTTGCAGAGGCTTTAGGGCAGCATTCATGGTTCAGTAACTCTAAATTAGGATTGTAATTAGGCGAAATGCTGGAAATTTATTTAGTGAAAATTTTTTAATTTAGGAAAGTGGACCTTCATTTTGAAAATTAAAAAATAGAAACAATGACACCCTTTTTGTAATGGAGGGAGTAATAGCGTTTATCTAGTGAAGCTCATTGGTTGGGATTGGTTGAATTTACCAGTGTGCGAGTTCATTGTTTGATTTTTTGGGAGTAAGTTGGGGCACAACAACAACAATAACAGCAGCAACAAAAAATTAATCTGTAATCCCAAGAAACTTGGGGTCGGCTACATGAACCAATGTCAGGCAATGTGTAGTCATCTACATAAATCCTCTCTCCTCACTTCTTTCTATCGACCGTCATACTCTCATCCAAATCTAATAAAGACATATTTCTCCTAATCACCTCTATCCATGTCGTTTTAGACTTGCCTCTACCTCTGTCTAACCTATCCTGTCTCCCTCCCTTCCTCCCTTCATTCTCTTAACAGGAGTATCCTTCGGTCTTCTCTGTATATGTCCAAACCAACGCAGACGGCTTTCTCTCATATTTCCTCAATAGATTTCACTCCTACTTTTTCGCTAATGGTCTCATTTTTTACTCTATTCTTTCTAATATATCCACACATCCATTGTAATATACGCATCTCAGCTACTTTCATTTTGTGAATATGACACATTTTAACTGTCCAACATTACGTGTCATATAGCAAAGCAGATCTTATGGCTGTTCTATAGAACTTTCCCTTTAGGTTTAATGGTATATTATGATCATATAGAATACTTGTTGCACTCTTCTATTTCAACCAACCCATCGTAACTCGGTGTGTAACGTCGCCATTGAGCTCTCCGTCTTTCTGAATAATATATCCTAAATATCAGAAGCAATCATCTACTAGTATATCTCTACCATTCAAAGTACTCTGAGCTATAGTTCTGCTACTATTGAACTTGCATTTCATATACTCTTGTGTTGCTCCTAATAATTCTGAAGCCTTTGGATTCCAATGTCTGTCGTTACAACTCCAATTTAGCATTTACACCGGTTCTGGTCTCATCAATCAACATAATATCATCAGTAAACAACGTACATCATAGCACAGCCTCCTGTATAGTGCAGGTCAACTCGTCCATAACGGCCGCAAAGAGGAAAGGGCTAAGCGCCGATCTTTGATGCACCCCAATAGTAATAGGAAACTCTGTCGTCACTCTAGCGCAACTCCTTACATTTGTACATGCTCCCTCATACATATTTTTAATGAGAGTAATATACTTTAGAAATACACCTTTCTTAGCTAGTACCCACCAAATTACTTCTCTAGGCACCTTGTCATAGGCTTTCTCTAGGTCAATAAATACCATATGTAAATCTTTCTTTCTTTCCCTATAATATTCAATCATTTGCCGTAATAAATGAATTGTCTCCGTAGTGGAATGCCTAGGCATAAAACCAAATTGATTATTTGAAATTTGTATAATGCCCCTTAACTTCTATTTAATCACTCTCTCCCAAAGTTTCATAGTATGACTCATGAGTTTAATCTTACGGTAATTGACACAATCTTGAACATCCCCTTTATTCTTGTACAGAAAAATCAGAGCACTCTTCCTCCACTCTGTAGGCATCTTTTTAACTCTATATTTCTTATTGAACAAACTTGTCAACCACGTAATACCTATCTCTTCTAAATACTTCCAGACCTCGATCGGTATACCATCTGGTCCCACTGCTTTTTTTTTTTGTCTCATCCTTTTATTCAACCCTATAGAATTAAGAATTAATTGATAGTTTTGAGCAAAAGAATAAAAGAATTAAAAGGGGTTGCTCCTTTATGAATCCATTATGGCCATTTCGAGTCGAGAGATATCTTGAGTAGTTACATATCCAGGACCTCTGATACAAATATACGCGTCACAAGTTCCATATAGATTACTTCTCAATACAATTTCTTTCAAATTCATAAGGGGGAGGGCTTCTATTGATATTGGAATCCCTGTCTAAATTCATAGGATTAGGGCCCATCGTCTAGTGGTTCAGGACATCTCTCTTTCAAGGAAGCAGCGGGGATTCGACTTCCCCAGCCATCTCTCCGAAAGACAATTTTTATTTTATTCCTCCGAGTAGAACATGACCATAGGGGTGGATACCCCCACTATAGCGTCTGTCTGCGATCATCAATCCTGAGGTCGTAGAAAGAATGATGCAAAGGATACGAGACCGCATCCGAACTTTGGAAGACCAGAAACGGTCGCTCCTTCTAGAACAGTTGCCGCTGCAGCAAATCCCCCACCCAATCTGCCGGAAAATGAGCATTAGTTCTTTCTACTTTCTAGAATATTCAAATAAGGAGTCCGTCGAGCGTTTTCACGTGGTAGAACCTCCTCAGGGAATATAAGGTTTTCATGAGGTTGATCTTGAGCAGCCATCCAAGCACGAATACCTTCTCTTAAGAGAATATTTTTGGTATAGAAAGTCAGCAAAACAGAACAGAAGATATTTCGAGTCTTTTGTTTTGTTGATCAGGCGACACCCGGATTTGAACTGGGGAAAAAGGATTTGCAGTCCCACACCTTACCACTCGGCCATGAGGAAAAATAGGACTCTTCGGGGGAGCTGGGGTGGGTATTAGATCGTTGTATAGAGTTGTTGGATCATAGTTTCTTACCATAAAAATGGCTGCATGCACAGCAGCCCCAACTATGAGAAATCCACCAATTCAGAACAAGTGATTGCTGAGATTCGCGCGGGAACATCCATTTTGAATTTTAAAGAGAGGGTTCGAAAACATATTTATTCCGACTCAGACGGGGAAATGCACTGGAGTACCGATGTCGACCATGCACCTGAATTTACATATGGTAATGTGCATCTATTACCAAAAACAAGTCATTTATGGATATTATTAGGAGAGCCGTGCAGATCCAGTCTAGTCTCCCCTTCTCTTCACAAGGATTAACATGAAACCAGTGCTAGTTGATGAGAGTTACTTCGGAAACAAAAAAAAGGGTAAAGTCAAATTAATTTGAGGTATTCCAATAAAATACAATCGGATCAAGTATACATTGGCAATCAGAACATCTACGTATAGAAGTTATAACAGAGGCTCGAAAAATAAGTAATTTCGCATAGACATCGTAGAGAGTTGAGAATTCAAATCTCCTTCAATTCAAAGAATAGGAGGAATCAAAATCTAATATTGTGTACTGAGAACAACGGCAGTCAATCTTTGGACAAAAAGAACCTTCTTGATAAAGATAAGAATGAATTAATTAAATTAAAGTTTTTTCTTTGGCCAACCAAGCTTCATCCTGGTCATGGATAGATCACCTAGGTTCGGGTCCATATTATTAGTATTAGAGTCAGTATTCTCCTTGTTAGCAGTAAAAATCAGATGGGTAAGAAATCAAAGAGGAAAAATGCTTCTTCGAGCCAGGAATCAGTATCAAATGAATTCACAGGTTCTAGTAGAAATGAAAGAAAAGGGAACGACATCTTTAGAAAGTAGGTTTTTATGATCCGATAAAGAATCAAACCTATTTAAATGTTCCTGCTATTCTATATTTCCTTGAAAGGGGTGCTCAACCTACAGGAACTGTTCAGGATATTTTAAAAAGGGTGGGTGTGCCGTGATCTGTCATTACGTGCGACTATCTCCACTATCTTGTTGCAATAGGAATGAACAAGAACAAATAGGTTTTAGCTAATGTAATAAAGATGCTTATTATTGTTCCAACTACTTTACCTACTTTAGTTATGTCAAAAATTTCAGGAATGAATATGTACGGAATACAAAGATTCCAACCTCCCCGCAGCCACTACTTTGACTCCTTTTATGCAATTATGAACTCTACAGAACTTTATCAATTCCAACGCAACTTATCCTTTTGGAGCTGATGTAACAAACTTCGCGAGCCTCCCAACGACTCAGACTTCATGCTTTTGAATACAACGAATACACGCACGGTTAATCTCTTCGTTCAAAATTGCAAGGCTACCTACACTGGGAACTTGGTCTTGACCTCTTCGCACGGTTAACCTCTTCGGACTTGAAATCACAAGTTGGTGCACAAGTTGAAGAAAATTCTTTTCTTTTGAGTTCTACCTAAAAGACAATCTAATTGCCAATGATGTATTTGCATATCATTGCACAAGCTTGTCAGTCACTTGTTTGTTTTGTGTGCCTCTGAAATTCAATGTTATAGCTAGTACCCAAATACCTTTAGATGAGATGTACACGGTAAAACTGCAGTCTTCGACTCATGATAATAGCATCATAGCCTATAGTTAGAAAAAACTGGAACTGATGCATGCATGTCCATACAGACGTATATGTTGGTGTATTTTGTGCTTGAACTTAAATATTATACTAGGATATCTTTCTATGACGTCCCCCCCCTTCTTCTTCTTTTGGTTTCAGGTGACATTCATGGTCAATATTCTGATCTTCTAAGGCTTTTTGAGTATGGTGGCTTACCTCCCCAAGCGAATTACTTGTTTTTGGGTGATTATGTGGATCGCGGCAAGCAGAGCTTAGAGACAATATGCCTCCTACTTGCTTACAAGATAAAATATCCTGAGAACTTTTTCTTGTTACGAGGAAACCATGAGTGTGCTTCAATAAACCGTATTTATGGGTTTTATGATGAATGCAAGAGACGATTTAATGTCAGGGTATGGAAGATTTTTTCAGATTGTTTTAACTGTCTACCAGTGGCAGCCCTGATTGATGAGAAGATTCTCTGCATGCATGGAGGCCTCTCTCCTGATCTGCATAATTTGGATCAGATAAGAAACTTGCAACGTCCGACTGATGTGCCTGATACCGGTTTGCTCTGTGATCTTCTTTGGTCGGATCCCAGCAAAGATGTCCAAGGATGGGGGATGAATGATCGAGGAGTTTCATACACTTTTGGAGCTGAGAAGGTGACAGAGTTCCTCGAGAAACAAGATTTGGATCTTATTTGCCGTGCTCATCAGGTTTTCCATAGCCCAGATTCATTTATTCCTGAATGAAATTATTTTTGTTTGTCTTTGTTCATTAGCACAGAAGAATATAGTAGTTGGAAGTAGGCATAGTTGCGGTGTTTCCAATTTCTAATATGTGACACCATGCTGTAGAGCATATATGCCTGATGTCGCCATTGGGTTGCTTTTAACCGGTTGATTATTTTGTGTCCTTAGAACATGAAGGACAGGAGCTAAGAAATTCAGCGTTCCTGAAACCTTGTTTGATCTCATGTATATCTAGTATTAGACAAGTATAACAGATGGGAAAAATTAATCTTGATGGGAAAACAAGGAGTCATTTCTCTTACATTTAACTTGCCTTTGTCATCTAATAGAGCATTGCGAGGCTAAATATGAAGTGTCCCTGTTGGGTGTATGCCTCTAGTTTGGGGGCACGTAAGGTTCTCTCTCCCCTGAATGGACCTAACCTTTTGATATATTTGCCATTTCTTTAGCTCTTGAGGCATCTTTTTGCCTTCTTTATCTGATTGCAATATTGCCTCCAAGGATGGTAGTTGTCAGCTGGCTGGAGGTTATGCCTTTTGACTAATTAAACATTATTTGTTTCAACAAAAATGCAGGTTGTGGAAGATGGTTATGAATTCTTTGCCAATAGACAACTTGTCACCATATTTTCTGCACCTAATTATTGTGGAGAGTTTGATAATGCTGGTGCCATGATGAGTGTGGACGAGACGCTAATGTGCTCCTTCCAAATACTAAAACCTGCAGATAAGAAGTCCAAGTTTGGTTTCGGAAGTACAACTACAGCCAAGCCTGGAAGCTCTCCAACAGCTGTTAATGTTTTTAGCAGTACAGCTACTACTAAATCTGGAACACCGGCAAAGGTATTAGATACGGCAAACCTTTTCCCCTTATGGTTGGCAATTTTCATTTAAATACTGTTCACATATTGTTAAGTGGACATTGTATCACATCTTCTTTCTGCGTCTTTTATGTTGACATCTGAACTTTATCTGGCAAAGAATTATAAATTATCTCTTGCAGCCCCTACTACTTTTTCTTATTAAGATTTAGCCATCTGGCTGTAGAAGGTAGCTGTTACTATTATCTTGACTTGAGTGTTTCGTTTTTCAGTTCAATCTTATTGGTAGCAAGTGAATTTTGGTTTACTGCAATACAGCATATGTAGCATAAGCATATGCCCACTTTTATTGTTTATTTTTTACATTACTTCACTTCTTAAAATCACAGAACTTCAGCTTTTTCATCATGGTACAAGTGGAGAACATTTGATGGCAAAGAAACTTCTCGTTATCATACAGATATCTGTCCTCTTATTTTGGCATTGCCTCTAATTATACTGTTCTTTCGTCTTTCCTACAGTACTTGTATTAGAAAACTTACCTTGTGCTCAATTTGGATGTTTTATTCTGTTGCAGTCTTTTCTTGGTGCAAAAGTGTGAGTTTCAATTCATCAAGATGGTGGAAGAAAATCGAATGGTAGCACTGGCAAAGCACTACTGAAGAACTTAAAAGATCATTTTCATTTTGTATAATGATCAAACTGTAAAAATGAAGAGAGGAGGTAATCCCACAGAAATAGAGGGTAATTTTTTTGCGATATATAAGAGGGATGTTTGATCTACTCTTTTTCTCCTGTATGCTAATATTAGGTCCCTGTTAACTTTGCCTGAAACTGTCATAAGCAAGAAAATGATGCCTCAACTCAAACTCTCAGAAACACAGTGGCATAGTCTCTGATATTGCAGTGTGGACTTATATTCTAGTTCTTCGGCTTTGATTTTCCTTGGTAAAATCTTGAGAAGGTAAAAAGTACTTGCTCCTTCGAGGTAAACTTTTTTGTTTACTCTTGGATCCTTCCAAATAGTGTCCATTTGATTTTGATACGTACGACGTTGTGAAGGAATATTGGGCCATTAGTTCAATGTTCTTCAAGCACCGTGCATAGGAGAAGAACAAAATTGAGGCTGTATGCACAAGTTCAATTTAATATAAAATTATTTTATATATTTTTATTTATCGAGAATTATTATATTATTTACAACACATTATATTCACTCATTATATTCACTTTTTGAATCTATTTTAGATTTTATCTGATTTTATATATTTAATAATTTTTATTATTTTATATATTTAATAATTTTTATTATATTTTTATAACTCATTCATTTTAATTCAATTGTTGCTCAATTGATTTTATACGACTCTTTTTTTTTTTTCTCCTTAGACGGTTAGGATTTTATCACTAGTTTCTTGATGTACGAGCAAGCACTTTAACGCCAAATTATCACATAAAAGGCAAGTCTATCGGTTTGATAAAAAGAAGGGTTTTTGTGGGAAATATTAAGAAAAAAGATAAAAAGTATTGTGAATTTGATTTAAAATAAATTATAAAAATTAATTGAAATTTATATTATGTTTGTTATTTAAATTTATTCATAAAATTAATAATTTTATAGTGGCTATTATTTTCTACATTAATGAATAAATAAATAATTTTAAAAATTGAATAATCATTTTTTTAAATAAATAAATAGTTTTGAAAAATAAACAGTAACTTTTATCTTTTTAATTTTTATCTTATTGATTCCATAGTCTAGAAATGGCTTTTGCCTTGCTCCACGATATCCACAGAGCTCTGGAGCGACCATTGTCCAAGAGGGGCTGGATGAAGGATTTGTCTGGTCCAGCCCACATAGAAATAAGGCCCAAGAGAAATGGGACCCTTTCTCATTCTTAATTTGGATTTCAATGGAGGCCCAGGCCAGGCTGGTATCTGAAAGACTTTTTTAAAACCATAAAACATTTTAAAAATATTTTCAAAACATAAAAATTAAAAAAAATTAATCTATTAATACTTAAAGTTTGATATTTATTATGAATTATTTGAATCTTTATTAATTAGTGGAGGCTCCACTAATTATGGATTTATGTGAATTATTAGAAGATTTTTATGGATGTCGACACCACTAATTAAGATTAGTGGAAGATGATGTATGCCATGATGTAATCCACTAATTAGAGCTCTATAAATAGAGCTATTCTCTAAGCTTGTAATACACCATTATTTTGTGAAAGAAAGATTAGTGAAAGAAAGATTAGAGAAAATTGTGAGAGAAAAGAAAGAGAGAAATTCTTGTGCAAAATAGTTAGAGTTTTATTAGTGTGTAGTGTGAAGATTTTATTCTAACACTACCCTAATTTTATAACAATATTTGTAATATTTTTTATTTTTAATATTTGTTTTTGCAAGTATACTCTCTAATGATTTTTTTCCCATTATAATATCTAAATTTTGGTTTTAAATGATCATAATGGTTGATTTTTAGGAGAAAAAAAATATTAGAGACTATAATGGCAGAAAAAATCATTAGAGACTATAACGAAAAATATATATATATTAAAGACAAAAATATTATAAAAATTAAATTTTAAGCTTGGTTTAGTTGGAGTAAAAATAGGAAGGAAAAGGAATCAGAAAGTAAATTTAAAATTTATCTCGTTTGATTGAAGTGTAAAAATAATAGAAGTAAAGATAAAAAGAGAGTAATTTCTCTCTACATCAGCAAATCTCTTCCTTTCGATTTAGATAAAAATTATATTATTTTTTATTTTCACTCCAACCAAGATAAATATCTAATAAAAATAAAATATGTCACTCATTTTTTCTTTTCTTCTCTTCCTTCCGTCGAATCAAAATAAAATTTAAAAAATAATAAAATAATTTCTTTACAAGAAATAAAATAATAAGTGGGACTAGAATATTCCCGGCAGGCTACAGATTCCAAGAGTGAAGAAGAAGGAGACTACACGTTTTATGGCCGGCATACATTTGTCGGTTTCCCATTTGAGGACTTATCTCAACTGTGAGAGTACTTATTATTTTCTTCCTTTCTCACTTATAAAAAAACCTTTCGTATAAGCCAACGGACGTTTCCCTTTTCCGGTCAAAAACTTCTTTTATCTTGTCCTTTTTTTTTCTTTATATAATTTAGTGACTAATTATTTTTTTAATATGTTTATAATGTGAATTAATAGTCACGTAATCGATTCTTACTTGATTGTTTCTTCAATTAAGATCGAATTGAAATTAAACTGTTAATGTATATTTTATTATTATATATATAGAATTTTATAGAAAAAATAAATCACGAATATGAATATTCTCGCCATCTTTGTCTTAAGATTATGTAAAATAAGTAAATTGTGAGCATTTCATTATTCTTGTCTTAAAATTTTGTAATTTAAATAAATTATAAAATATTTAACGTAAAATTATGAATCAAATTTTTAATTTTACGAAATTACTATTATTTATAAATTCGTATTGTTTCGGATGCGGAAAGCTTTCTTTACCTATATTTATTTATTGTGTCGCCTGCAGCAGCATATTTATAATTTATTGAAAAAAAAAAAGTGTGAAATCTAGAAGAGTCAGAAATTGTGTCTGAATTCATAGGCACGTTTTTTTCGTTTGACAGAAATGGCAGTTTCAGCAGGGCAGTAAAATGAGAAGAAAAAAAAAAAAAACCCAAAATTTGATGTCTAGAAGCCTCCATTCCCAGAGCTCTATGATGCTCTAGTATCTAACTCACTAATCTTCATTTTAAACATCATAAGTTACTATATTATACTGATAATCATATACCGTTTGAATTTTTTTAGTGAATAAAAGAACTCGCAATTATTATTTAAATATGTATATAATATTTATATTTAAAGAGATATTTAAATTTAAAATATTAATATAGAATTCTCAATACCAATTATCTCGATCTACATAAGAGATACGCATATCAAATTCAAAAACTTCTTTAATAAATCAAAAAAAACTATAAAAACAAAAGCCAGCCACAGAAAACTGCATAAAAAGTTGAATAATGAAAATGAAAAGTGCTTACCATTTGATAAGTACACGGAATACCCAAATAGGCTTATCGACACTATAACCAAATATTCATCTTTTCTGGTGAAATTTACCTAAACATTTTGTCTGCTACTTAGTAATCTAATTTCCAATTTCCTAAGTAAAGTCTTTTTGGAGATCCGTAAGTGAGAACATATGCAAAGACCAACGGTCCCTCGCTGGCTGAAAAGTCGCACTGAAACTCGCTCAATTTGTTGACCTTTCTTTCCTTGGCATGTTCCAAAGCATATGCCCACAGTGCCTATCACCATAGACCTTTTGAGTTTTGACACATCAAAGAGAAAGCAAGTTAGAAGAAATTTCAATATATTAAACTAATTGAATTATTATTATTTAAGTTAAAATGAAATATTAATATTCAGATATAAAATATTATTTTATCGTGTGTTTCTTGATAATTTGTGGTTCAATATATAAAATGCATTATTTCCTAAGTTTTAGAAATATTATGGACTCTTTAATAACGTTTTTTGATTAAATGTGAATCCGACTTGTATTAATGTATCTCCCAAAGAAAATTCTACTATAATTAAATTTTTTGTTATTTTTTTTAGATATATATTTCAAGAATTTGGAGATTAATCTTTTCGTAAATTAAAATTTATAATTTAAACATTCAAATTTTTACTCTCTATCTTCAATTTTATGTGTGTGTATATATATATATGTGTGTGTATATATCAAAGGCATGAAGAGTCCAACACAAAGCATACTCTAGCGTGCACACATTCATTTCAACTTTCTTCTAGTGTGTGTAAAATATTGACTTTTGTTAGATTACAGCAGCAAAGTTGCACAAGACTTTCCCAAAGAGGTCAAACATTGCAAAATTACTTAGAGTAACCTTCTCTCTCACTCTCTCTCTCCTCAAGTCATTCTAGCTAGGGTTTTAATTTTACCTAAAAGAATTGAAATTTTGTGAGCAGTTGAATCCATGGGATGGGAGGCCCGGGCCGACTTTTGAGCAAATAAGTCAGCAGCTACTGATGTTACTCAAGCCAGAATTGCTTCATATCTTTGCAAGGAAATCTGATAATTACTCGAGATATATTGTCATGTATTATGATTATTGACGAATCTATAGGGAACAGTATTCTTATAAAATTATAGGTTCGATTTTTTATTTTACATACGAAATTCAAAATGAAAGTAGTAAAATACTCATAATAGGACATTTTCCAAATGTATTATGATTATTTTTAATGATTTCTTGATTTCTTTTCTAATCACATGAGCTAAGCTATAATGTTTAAGATCTTTCTTCAAAAGAAAGGAATACTTTTACCAAAGTAAGAGGAAAAGATAGTATCCGATAAAAGAACACACCCCCATTTGATTAGAATCAGATTCTCTATATCTTAAGCACTAATTAAGAATAAGCCACAGTATATAAGAATGCATCATCCCAATGAAATCCATTACAAGAATATCGTGTTTCTAGCAGATTCTTCTACCAAACCTGATTTCTTCCTTTTCACATTTTCCCATTTTTTGTTGTTTTGGTCTTCTCTAGAGTACTTCTTTTTCTATCTCTTTTTAATTTTTGGTGAAGTTATAAGGATGGAACCCCCAAGGGCCCCACCACCCCTATTCTAGACCATGAATGGAAGAAGTAAATCGCAAGATGTATATCAACTGATAGCCCTGAGAGAGATATCTTTATCACACCACCCGCAAGGAATCGAATCCCAACTGTCGCCAGCGAGATTCGAACTCCCACGCTATGAGTGAACGGTTGACTGCCACAACAACTCACTCCTCACTTACCAACTGAGCTATGTCTAGCGGGATTAGAATCTTTCGTCTCTTGTTTCGTAATTGGTAAAACTT
Organism: Voacanga thouarsii; assembly: GCA_026120185.1. Classification (NCBI taxonomy): domain Eukaryota; kingdom Viridiplantae; phylum Streptophyta; class Magnoliopsida; order Gentianales; family Apocynaceae; genus Voacanga; species Voacanga thouarsii. Next base: position 1,056,592 of record JANUWF010001067.1, on the reverse strand, counting down.
CTTGTAACTTGCATATATGGTTTATGTTGATATATTATCAGGTAAGAGATTACTAACAAACAGAGATAACAATAAAACTATCCTTGGTAAAAATTCTTTCTTTTTTTTTTTTTATTGGGCGGCCGGGGGAGAGGAAAGTCGTGGGGTTGGGGGGGGGGGTGGACGCGGGGAGTTGCCGTATGAAGGCATTTTAATATACTTTAAATGAATATGATCAACTTCCTTCTGCATTTTGCAAATTGTCCTTTTATAATGTGCCATCCAGTCAGGTAAGGAGAATGAGAAATGACAAAGATTTTTTATAAAATACTGTCAGATGACATTATTTTAAAATATATTTATCATATTTTGAAAAAAAAAACAATATAATATTTAACTTATACATCAACCTTAAATACTTTAAAATTTCAATCTTAATTCCCTTCTATCGAGCATTAAAAATAATCAATAACAAATTCGACGTTGGACAATAAAAAAAATTAAATAACAATATATATATATATAATTATTAAAATATTATATATATTTTTTAAAACAAGATTATTATACTAAAAATTTCATTGACGTGTATAAATAATTTTGAACTTTTTTTTTTAATTCAATCACGATCAAATAAATGTACAAATTTGGCAGTATATTTCGGGTTCCAAAGCCAACAATAATGCATATATCTAGAAACTCAAATGAGACGTGAAACACGGGACGTAACCAAAATGCTGACACTTTTGAGTTAATTTTAAAATTTTTTAAAAAAGTTTTTAACGATTTATAACTTGAGACAACAAAAGTAATCTTTAACGACTTATATTATGAAACGAAAAGAGTAATACATATTAAAATTATATTATAAATTTTAAATAAATTAAAAATTATTCAAATCTAAAATTAGAATATATTAAATACTAATTTAATTATTAATATTTATTTTATATTTAATATAAATTATAAATAATTTAAACTTTAAATTTAATATTTAAATTTTAATACAAAATTTAATTTTATCAAACGAGTCCTGCGTTAATTAACTATTCTATATTGAATTAAAAAATCTCGAATAAATTATCGGTCACAATTCTCTCTTTCGGTTTGTAAAGGGGGTCCTCTTCAAACATTGGAAATTGGGTGCCAATCAATTATCAAATATGCTTTCTTCCTTGAATAATCAAAGACACGGAGCCATTAGCCAAAGGGACATGAAAGCTTTTGTGCAAAGTGATGCATCCCTGCTTTTAAACATTTGGTCGAGTAGGCACATTCCAGTTTGTAGTTATTGGAAAACTCATTTACTTCCACCCACCCACCCACCCAACCCCCCACCCCCACCCCCCATGTTCCATATATTTAGGCCATTCATTAATCACAACCACCAAACTTCTTGTTCTAAATCGTTTCTTCTTCTTTCCTTGAGTGTGACAGACACTGCTGATTTTTCCAATGTCTATTGCTAGGCTCAACAAATCTGACATACCCCATTAAGAGGTTTCTTCTCCCCCTCAAAAATTAAAGATTGTGAAAATAATATTAATTTAAACTATATAAAATAAATTAGTCAAACTAACTAAGAAGTTGGGGAGGGTTTAATGTTTAGAGGGGTTGTGTGTGTGAGAGAGAGAGAGGAATAAGAAAAAGTAAAACAGGAATAGCATTTGTGTTATAAAATTAGGGTAGTGTTAGAATAAAATCTTCACACTACACACTAATAAAACTCTAACTATTTTGTACAAGAATTTCTCTCTTTTTCTTCTCTCACAATTTTCCCTAATCTTTCTTTCACTAATCTTTCTTTCATAAAATGATGGTGTATTACAAGCTTAGAGAATAGCTCTATTTATAGAGCTCTAATTAGTGGAATACATCATGGCATACATCATCTTCAACTAATCTCAATTAATGATGTCTCCACTAAATGGTGGACATCCATAAAAATCTTCTAATAATTCACATAAATCCATAATTAGTGGAGCCTCCACTAATTAATGGAGATTCCAATAATTCATAATTAATTTCTTAGTCAAACTAACTAAGAAATTGGGGAGGGTTTAATGTTTAGAGGGGTTGTGTGTGTGTGTGTGAGAGAGAGAGAGGAATAAGAAAAAGTAAAACAGGAATTTTTTCAAAAATATCAAGGGTTACAAATTCGAATTTAGCGAGATTAATAAATGCGTACATGTCTTATGGCTTTAATAACGGCAGAGACTCGTGCTGATAACGTGTTATAAAATTAGGGTAGTGTTAGAATAAAATCTTCACACTACACACTAATAAAACTCTAACTATTTTGCACAAGAATTTCTCTCTTTTTCTTCTCTCACAATTTTCTCTAATCTTTCTTTCACTAATCTTTCTTTCACAAAATGATGGTGTATTACAAGCTTAGAGAATAACTCTATTTATAGAGCTCTAATTAGTGGAATACATCATGGCATACATCATCTTCAACTAATCTCAATTAATGGTGTCTCCACTAAATGGTGGACATCCATAAAAATCTTCTAATAATTCACATAAATCCATAATTAGTGGAGCCTCCATTAATTAATGGAGATTCCAATAATTCATAACAATTTGAAAAATATAATTAATATTTATTGAAGTTTTTTGAAGCAAAAGACTTATATTTTGTAAAGAGAAATTAATTTTATAAAGATTTATATTATGAGATAGAGAAAATATATTTTAAGAAAAAGAAGGTAGTTGCAAAACAAATAGAAGTATGAGATATTCTCAATAAAGGGATCTAATATTGTGCATTTTTTTAATTAAAAATAAATAATATCTCACATTTCTAAGGAAAAAAAAAGGAGGCGAAAAATCCAAATCAACCAAAAGGAGTTTGGACAGATTTGTAATTTCACAATCTTCCCTCTGTTGTGATTTGGACTACAAGAGTCACCTTGGATCTTCTGGAAATATTTGGGTAGACTGGTCCACCGGGGATTACTGTATTAAATATTGTACAATATATATTAAAAATTATACACTTTTAAAAAGACACAATACATTAATGTATTAGTTCACGATAGACTCGATCCACGGTGTTCTACCACATTCTACAGTAGTATCTCTTTCGTTTCCCTTTTTTTTTAAAAAAAAAATTCTAATTATTTTTTATTGCCGTATAAAAGAGTTAACAACAGTGAGGAGTCAACTGCCCAATGGACATGCAACAAAATAAATCAAATCAAAATACCCCAAAAAAAAAGAAAATCAAAACAACATTCATAGATGTGTCATTAAAAATTAAAAAATTAATAACTCTCAAATATTATCATTTTTATCTATTACGCATTTCATTTTATCAGATCAATTAATGTCATTCTTTTATATATTAAATTTTATAATTTTTCTGTCAATTAATTACTCTATTCGTTTCAAAATACTTGTTTATAAATTTTTTTTATTTTGTTTCAAAATATTTATTCATGTACATATTTTTAAAATTAATGATTAGTTTCTTTCCATTTTATCTCATTTATTTTAACTTTTCAAATTTTTTTTTCTTCTTACTTCTTATGAATTTTCACTAACTAATAACTATCATATTTTTAATATGGATAGAATAGAAATTTTATCTAAATTATAGTATTACCTCCGTTTCACAATATAAGACGTTTTAGATTTTGGCACAAGAATTAAGAATCCTAAATTTCACACAATTTTAAAACTAAATTTAAAAAAACACTAATTCAGTCTTTATCTACTAATTATAGAGAGTTGAGTTATAATTAGTGGAAAAAGAAAGATTATAGAGAATAATAGAATTGAAAAAAAGTAATAAATATTTATAAAATTTTGTAAAACGATCTATATTGTGAAACGAAAATAATATTAATTTTAAACTGGGGGAGTAATATGTAACAATCATTTCAAATTCGACTATTTAAATATGCTCAATTACAACCGTTGAATTTTTTTAAAAACTCAAATTTATAATCTCAAAATTGTTGAAGTTGATTCAATTCCGGAGTATACAATGTCAAAAATATAAATTTATTTTTTCAAAATTTTAATAAATTTATTCAAATAATTAAAAGTCGAACCGACGTTTAATCAATTGACTAAAAGAATATAATTTTAAAAAAGCACTAACACTAACGTAGTTGACAAAGAAAGGGTATTATTGTAAAACTAATAATATTGCTGAGTACATTAAAATTAGTTGAAAGCAACTGAAAACCGACCTTTAGAATAAATTCTACAAAACGGTGGAAAAGGAAAAAAAAAAATACCAAAAGGTAACTTATCAGCCACGTTCTAACCTTAGATTTGGCGACCATTTGAGTTGGACCGGTAGAGAGAAAAGAGGGTCCCATCGCCGTACTCTTTTAACTCACCTAAACCAAATTTGATAAGATATGAAAGTCCACAGATCTGTCTCAAACTTCCTTCATCGGAACGCCACTCGTCTACTCTCTCTTCTTCTCAGCTACTTCGATGTCACGTGGCGGGGGCCGTGGGGGCGTGGGAGTGCAGGTGGGGACTGTCGTCTTTCTTCTTCCTCTCAGCTGACCATTAGGGCAAATACCTATTCTATTTTCTAGACTAGAAGGAAGATATGGCCTGCGTTTTATCTTTTGTTTTTTTAAATCAGATATTTGGACTTTAGTTTATATATGGCCTGCGTTTTACCCGACTAGTTCTGGCCCTAAGATCCACCTCTAGCTTCTAAAAAATATAAATTACAGAATATTCCTTCTACTTTTATTTATTTATTATAATTATAAAATTATAATATTTTTTTATTTATTATATTAAAAAAATTAAGTAATATTAATATTAATTTTACTGTTATATCTTTATATTAAATAATTTTAAAATTGTAAAATATAGTAACTTTAAAAACAGAATGAAACAAATAAATTTTGAAATAGTAAATAGTTGTGGAAAATATTAAATCTATGGATAATTTTAAAATATACAAATAAAATTGTATTATGAATTTAAAAAAGTAACTATTTTTTTTTAAATGTAGAAAGTAGTTAAATACGACAAATAAATATTCTATCTATTCCTATTTATGTATTATAATTAAAAAGTTTTAGTATCACTTTTTATCTGTTACATTAAAATTTGTATTATGAATTTAAGAGAATAACTATTTTCTCTTAAAACGTAAAAAGTAGTTAAATATGATAAAAAAAATAAGTATAAAGGGAATAATATTTTATACATTACTATTTATTTATAAGAGGTCCACTCCACGCTAATTAATCAGTACACAATCTCGAATTCCCAATGGGAGTTGGCCCCCAAGACTTTTAGTTGAGGTAGTAGTAAGATATACCTCAACTAATCTCATGTTTCTCTCAACGCACAATCTATATTATGCCTCAAATTCCTAACATGAGTCGACTTTCAAGACCCGCTCCTAATTCTTAAGAAATATAAATTATGAGATATGCCTAAATTAATATTGAGTTTCTCATAATATCACAGATATCACCGCACACAAAAAACTTACTTTACACTGATTGATTGACATACAATTTCGAATTTTTAACAAGAGTCAAATTCGTCGTTGATAACAAGAACTATTATGAATAAGTTAACTAATTTTATATCCCTTTGTCTTGGCGTGAAGGAGGCGGTAGATGGCTTTTCATTTTTCTCTACCCGACAATGAAAGGTTTGATGCATGCCTTTAGTTTTCACTGAACGTAAAAAGGAAAAGAAGACACTGTCCTTTGGCTCCATCTATTTATAACTTTTATTTCGACTTTCTAAACGGGGTTTGGGCATTCCCTCTTTCAAGGGGTCATATCTTCTACCCTTTTTATTTTAGCTTTGTCTCTTCTGTCATATGTGTCAACGTTTTAGTGAGGTATAAATATAATTAATAATTATTTATAGTGTTTGATTAAATAAAAATTATTAAAAATATAATTAAAAAATAAAAAATAAATTATATAAATTGAGTTTATGTTTTTATGTACTAATTTGATGTTATATTAAATAGTTTTTTTCCTCCTCAATTTTTACCTATTTTTGAATGAAAAAGAAGTCAAAATTTTTATATTTATCTAATCTCTATATTTTCCTTCCATTTCATTTTATTTCTTTTATTATTAAAACATTAATCTAAATACCTAAAATTTAAACTCTTTGTTCTCTCTTATATCCTCTCTCTCTCTCTCCGTATAAATAGTATTCCAATGGAGCCAGGTGGCTGAGCATAAGTAAATCATCCAATGGCTTGACTGTAAGGATTTTGATGGTAACTAAAATAATTAAGATGAGTATTTTAATAAAATTATATGCTAAAAGAGATTGAATTTATGAATCAAATATTAATACTGTGAACATTTTATTTAGAATGAATAATAAAATTATTCATATTTTATAAATAAAATTTATTTTCTTGTAAACAAAAATAATATTCTTTTGAAAAGAAAAAAAGAGTTGATAAACATTTATACCCTGTAAAATCCTTCCTCACTAGGATCATGCATGTGTCCTATGTTGGAATATATGCAAAAGAGAGAGATTAAAGACAAAGCAAACAAAGAGGCAAATCGTATACTTCTTCAATAAGGGAGAGGGAAAAGAAAGGCAAACAAGAAAGTCATGCTGGCCGGCGGTAGAATTCTCATCTCATGGAGTAAAACGAAAATGAAAAAAAGAGTTCTGCCTTTTGACACATTGAAAAATAGGCATATTTTGTACAGATTCTGCCTAACCACAAAGAAAAAGCACCCGCAGTAGCAATCCATTCATGGCGATCACAAAGAATTTGGATTTTTATCAGTACAAGAAGCCGTACTTCCTTGAAGCTTCCCCTTATCTCCTCCAAATATCCAAAGCATATGCACACTAATATACCCTTTTATGATAAATGGTGCTTCAAAACACAGATTCCTCACGAGAACAAGAAGAAATTTCTTCAAGATTCATACTTTATTGAAAGCAGAGAAAACATCATTACAATGTGCTCTTTGACAAGTTCAACACAGGGAGAGAGCACTAGTGATTCTCTTCACTTCCTCAACCTCATTCTACAAAAAAGCAAAAAAACAGAGGGGCATGGAAAAGAAAGGATTCTCCGCATACCATTACGATTTACATAGTAGTAGTAGTTAATAAGCATCCCGCATATATGTATAGTCTCAGTTTCTTCTCCACAACGATTGGGAAGAAAAGCAAAAAAGCAAAGGGGAAGCCCTAAAGTCCATCCCTTTGGGTGTGAAGATAACAGGGGAGGGGACTTCGCATATGCAAATGCATACTCCTCTTCCTTTCTCTCTTGCTCTCTTTCTCCAAAACCATCCTTCAGAGGATTGGTCTGGTGTATGTACTGTACAGTAGAGGCTAACCAGACTTGTACTCTTCAGTAGTAGTATTAGGATAGATAGATCCATAGTCCATGGCTTTAGTATTTCAGGTTGGATCAGCCAACGAACTGGTCTGTCCTCCACTGATGACCCAAGGATGTCCTGCAATTAACCCAAAAAACGTTTAGACTAAAACTAATAGCTAAGAGGGGAAAAGCCAGTTGATGACAAAATAACAGAAACTCAAGCCAAAGAAACAAGCAAGTTCTTGACATTGTCTGCAATTTTGGCCAAAGAATACTGAAACAACCAGAAATTTAAGTTGTAGCTAGCTGAGAACAGATACAACCCAAGATGAAAACTTTTGTCTCACAGAAACTCAAGCCAAAGAAACAAGCAAGTTCTTGACATTGTCTGCAATTTTGGCCAAAGAATACTGAAACAACCAGAAATTTAAGTTGTAGCTAGCTGAGAACAGATACAACCCAAGATGAAAACTTTTGTCTCACCCCATACTTGTCACCAACCAAAATTTTTAGGCCTTTGTTTTGCGGTATGAGGAACGACCAAAACTTGCCGTCCGGTAAGCACTAAATAGATCTATGCAAAGTAGTATTCTTTCCAAAATTTCGTGAAAACCTCAATAATCCGGATAAATTAGGAATCAGATGCACAAATTCAAGCCATTTCAGAATAAAAACGACCTAAAGATGTAAATTTTGTAAGAAATTAACCTAATTATTTAATTAGCACACAAACATCAAAAGAGAAAACAAATCTACTTACTTAGGACTTGGTCGGCAGAGAACCGCCTCGAGACATCCTTACAGATCATCTTCCTGAGCAAATCCTTAGCCTCCGGTGACACCGACCTGAAAAACTTGGGAGGAAATCTCAAGTTACCCCTCAAAACCGCCTCAAATGTCTGGGTTGGTGTCTCACCATAGAAAGGGGGAACCCCAGAAAGCATTATGTACAAGATAACACCGGCACTCCACACATCCACTTTCTCATTATAGTCCCTGCCCATCAGCACCTCAGGAGCCACATAATACGGCGTCCCAACAATTCCACTCATGGTTCTGCTCTCGCAATTGGGCCCAAACCACTCAGCGGAGCCAAAATCTGCCAACTTCAATTTCCCCCTGGAATCAAACAAAATATTATCCGGCTTGATATCCCTGTGAGCTATGCCCATATGGTGACAATAACTAATGGCGGACATCAATTGCTTAAAAATCGATGCAGCTTCAGACTCAATCAAAGGGCCCCTGGAGACACGGGCGAACAAATCGTCCCCAGGAGCACAGAGCTCAGAAACAAGATGAAGATAATTGTCGTCCTCGTAAATCTTGTGAAGCTGGAGAATATTTGAATGGCCAGCAAGAAGCTGTAAAATCTTGGGTTCTTTCTCAATACACTCACGGTCGATGGAATCAAGAAGAAGGTTCTTGTCAATGGATTTGCATGCAAATGACTCACCTGTCAATGGAGAAAAGCAGCGGTAGACAATGCCAAATCTACCACGGCCAATCTCTTCAAACAGCTGGAAATCGCTCTTGAGGCTCTCACACATGATAATTCAAGACCTCTGGATTCTGCCCTCTTGGTGTCTAGTTTGTTTAAACGGAAGTTGGGGTGGTTGAGGTGATTTATAAGAGAAAAGGAGAAGAGCATACTGAGGAATATTCCATTGTGGAGAGAGAGAGAGGGTTTTAGGCATAGAGATAGAGGGAGAAAATGAGATTCAGTGTGTAGTACGCCGGTAGAAAGCCGAGGGCGGTTACGGACCTACGGTTGCTTCATACGAGGGGCGTGGGGTCGCTTTCGGAGGGCGTGGGGCCGACTGGTTTGCCTGGTCCATGGTTTTTTAGATTGGACCGAACCGACCGATCGGACCAGCCAGATTGTGAATCGATCTTCAAATCAAGTTCAATTCTTTATTTTAATTTTTTTTTTTCACACCATTTTATTTTTTTCAAATCATTTTAAATCGATCGATTTAATCAAAAAATCGTTGAACCCACTCGTCTAACTGAATTGAATCACTCACTCTCTCCCTCTCTTTTTGTTAGATAATACTCTTCCGTCCCATAATATAAGTCATAATATAAGCCATTAGAGATTAATTTTGCTATTCCAAATTATAAGTCATTGGAGACTTTTTACTGAAGTCTTATATTTTTGTCCTTATTTATTATTTTTTTTTCTTCTCTTTCTCTCTCTTCTCTTCTTTTGTTTTTCAGACATTTAAAAAGGGGTGTTTTAGGAAGAAAAAACATAAAATCACTTTATTTTTAGAAATATTAATATGTGTAAAATTAAATCAAATGACTTATATTATGGGATGGAGGGAGTTTAATATATTCATAGAAAATAAATAAATTACATAAAGGGACTAAACTGTCTGTAGTAATAGAGAAAACACTATATTTCTCCTAATTTTGTTGTCTATAATTTTATAAATTTGAATTATATTATATTATTGATCAATTTATTTTTTAAAATAATTACATATTTAAATTTTAAATTATAATTTATTAATTTAATTACAATTTAATTGTAATTTAATTATAATTAGACTATTAAATTGTGAACTAATAAATTTTATAACTCAATATTTGGTTCGATTCTGAAAACATTAGCACGTGTTGTGTGCTTAGAGTAAAAGGAGAGGAGGTGGCATTTTATTTGCCATGTTAACTTAAGGGCTACTCTAATTAATTAATTAAAGGGAAATTTTGGGCTAAATGACGAAATAGTCCGCTTTCTTTTCATAATCAGCTGTCCTTGTATTTATATGGGATCCAACTTCATCTTCTTTTCATAAATTATAAATTAAGTACAAATTATTTTATGAACAAAAATTAAAAAATAACTCAAGTATTCTTTATATTATTTTATATATCAATTTTGACGCGATATGATATTTTACTTCATTCGTCTTTTTTTATCTATCTATTTTAAATAAAATTTTTGTCATAATTTGTCTGTTTTATTAACAAACTAATATTATATTAATTATTATTTTTTAAAAAATATTTTGCTTTAATACAATGAGTATTATGCACTTGTAGTGAGAAATAAAAATAAATTAAATATGCTTATAATACATAAAGTTTTAAAATTTGATTATTCCTTAATAAAGAGAGAAATTCTTTAAGGGTAAAATATAGAAATGTTGATTAATTAACCGAAAAATCTTATTTTTTTAAAAATTTGTAAATCGGTTAAAATTGACAGATAAAAGGGACGAAGGAAGTAATATGTTTGTATCATGTTTGTTTTTTTCATTATTATTTTAGAATGATTTTCTTGTTTATAATTATTGTAATTTTTACAATTTATTTTTATCTTTTATTACTTTACTAAATTATAACATTAATTGGTTTTATAATTTTCGATACCAAGTTTACTCAATGTCAATACTTCACTCTTAATTTCCTGCATAATAATAACTCTATGCATTTAAAAACTTTCTTACTTTATCTGTCAAAATATTAAAAGACAGTTTAATGACGAAGAGTATAACTAATTAAGTTAATACTTTATTATAATCAAATTATATTTTTTTAAGGTAAAAGATCATATAAATGTTTACTTTTTAAAAAAATAAAATGTAGAATATACATAATATAAGTTTTTAGTATAATATTCTATAAATATTAAATATTAAAATATTTAATAAAAATAATAATTCAAAGTTAGGATATCTTTCAAATTTTATTCCATTGAAATTCCCACCCATAACAGTTTGTTTGATCGAGATGAGAAGACGAAATAAAAGAGGAAAGAATGTAAATTTGAAGGTAAATGATTTATTTACGTCATTTAATTAAAAAAATAAATTAAAATTTTAATTAAATAAAATAAAAATAAATTACTTTTTATAGTCGGATGATAAGTTATATAAAAAAATATATTATAAGGATAATGTTATAATTTTTTAAAAATTTTAGAGAGTAAAATATAAAATTTTAAATTTTTTACAGTAAATTATAAATTTAAAAAAAAATTAGAGGAAGAAGTGCCTCTAAATTGTCTTGTAGTGGAAGTAAAAATTCTACTTTCCTTTTTTTTTTTTACATAGTATATAGAATATTTTAAATAATTATATTATATATAAATAAAATAATACATAATATTTATTATTATATAATTTTAATTATATATCTCATAAAATATTCATTAAATAACTTCTACTGAAATACGGCTCTCCTTTCCGTGGGGTGGGCCCCCAGGGCATTGCTTACGTAAGCAATGGAGTCACACTAACAAGTGACAGCGTGTGCCATTAGCTCACACGTAATCCAAAATTTGACACCCCCTATTGACAGATTGCTTCCCAAGCAAATGCAATAATTGAATTTTTTTTTCTTTTTTCTGAAAAACAATGCAATAATTGAGTCATCATATTTTTTTTTTGTGTGAAATATATATTAAATACTATAATTACATTTAATACTCCGAGGGTGATGTTTGTCTTACAAAATTTTCGATTTTTTTAAATTTTTACAAAATTATGTGATTATATACTCTTTTTGTCCCATTTTATCGATTTATTTTAATTAATTTATAAATTTTTTAAAAAATAAAATTTTTAATTAATTAATCAATATTTTTTATTTTATTTGTAAAAAAATCATTTTTTATTAATAAGTAATCAAAATTTAAAATTTTATATATTATAAGTATATTTATTTTACTTCTATTTTTTATTACAGATGCACAATACTCATTGTATTAAAGAGGAATATTTATGAAAAAAAAGTAATTAATATAGTCTTAGTTTGTTAATGAAATATATAAATTGAGATAAAAATTTTATTTAAAATAGACAGATAAAAGGAGACGAAAGAAATAATTTCTTATGATTTATCTCATAACTTTAATTTTTTGACTTTATTCTTACAACTAGTCTTTATTTAATAGAGAGAAAAAGACAATTATTTTTTATACGAGAATTAAACTTTGATATTTTCCTCTTTATGAGCTCTAAAGAAACAAATAATGGACTTTGCATAAAGAGAACATTGTATTAGTTCCAAAATATCTTTAATTTTTAGATGTCACATGCTATGGCAGTTATCAAAGTTATAAAAGAAAGAAAAAGTAGGTATATATATATATATATATATGCCATTCATTGCATATGAACCTTTTTTTTTTTTTTAAATAGCATATTAATTTATCTTTTTGTCTTTAGATATTGACTAAGGAAGTTTTTGAAAAATACTAAGCAAGTATTTTCTAATAATAAATGATGCAAAATAACGTTGTCAACATAAGCCAAAGGTTTATCTTGGTGTCATTAATTAATTGTGTTAATTTAATTATTCAAAAATACTTTTTATTATATCGTCATTTGTAAATATGATTCACGTCCTTTTACAACTACTAATACGACTTTTGCTCACCTTTGATTTCGACAATGCAATATTCTCAATAATGAAGATTAGTTGAGCATATGATGAATTAAAAGAAGTCACATTACTTACATAAAGAAAGTAAAATAAAAATAAAATAAAATAATGCAAAATATTTGTACATACTCAAACAATTATTATTTGATAACTCACTAAAATTGAATGTAATAACCTATTCCAATATATTATCACTTAGAATCTTGTACCCCAATATTCTCAATCCTTAAATGACAATAAAAAGCAAAAAGTAAAGAACAGAAACAGACAACATCGTACAAAAACACATGAGCAGCAAAATAGTTTCTAATCTCCCTCAAAATTTAAAATAGACATCATAGGACAAATTGGCATATTAGATGTTGCAAGTTGGAACTCAATTATTGAAGAACACTACAAAGGCAAACCTTCCCTGGAAGAAAGCATTATCTCTCTCATAGACTGATATACCCCAACTCTCAATCTCATCCTATGGGATGTCCCTTCTTTTCTCAGTGGAGGTGGAGGTTGAGCTGGTCCACTCATTGTTCTTGGTTTATTTCTTAATTCTATGGAGGTTGAGGTATTGATGATGATAATGCCCACATCTCTTTCTTTTCCTTTCATTACTTCCCCCTATTCTAACGGATTTGGGCAGCGCAAGGAACTTACTCGGTAATTTGATGAATATTTTTAATAATTTTATAAATATTATATATGAATATATGAATATCATAATGATATCATTTAGAATGATTAAAACGATATTATTTTATTAAAAAATTTTTTTATGCATAATTACTTTTTTTATTATTAAATTATTTTTATTTTTAATTTGAATCATCAAATTATCGCCTATACAAAATTTGCCTACTCCAATCCTATTCTAACATCACTAGGGTACTTACTTCCCTCAATTATACCTGCAAGGCTGCTAGGCTGAGGCTGCAAGGCAGCCACATGTCTACTTCCTCAAGTCTATTATTGGGATAATATTTAGTATTAAAATTTATTATTATTATTATATTTTAAATTTATAATGCACGAATAAATATTATATTAAATACGTTCGTAATTTTTTTTAAAATTTTATTATTATAGAAACCACAATAACTTCTTGCCTACTTCTACATTGAGAAATCTACAAATTTGAACCAGGATGGATGAGGGTGAGGAGCAATCTCACAGATGGCCCGTTATGAGTGCTATGGGGCCCTGGTCTTGCAGGTAAATCTCAAGGTCTTTTTCTTGGATTTGGAATCTGTTGGTTGTATTAGTAATTAATTATTAATAGTAATGGTTTTGTAGATAATAAGGAATCTTGTTATGTACAATATTATCATCCATAGGTTTTTCTTTTCCTTTGTTTCTTGGCAACTTGAATTTTATTTCAATGTTACATTTGGATTGGAGAGTTCTTGATTAGAAAAGGATATTGGGGGGGGGGGGGGGGGGGGGGGGTCAATAATGCAATCAATTAGATTAAAGATTCCATACTACTCAAGACAAATAATTACTATCTCTAAAAATATATCTTATTGTAATAGACAATCATTTATATTTGAAAATTACTAATATAAAATAAATCGAAGACTTATAACTTAATAAAGAGTATTTTTAAATTAATTAAATTAATATTTTATTATTTAAAATTTGATTTTTTTTATGTTATACTATTAATGGCACTTACAAAAAATAATTACCTTAATTATTCCTTTTTTTAAACCCCCCTAAAAAAAATCCTCAAAAGTGGTAATGTCACTATCATGGTCAATAAAGGTTGATAGGCGTGGAGAGTACACTCATCCCATCTGCTAGGAAAAATGCCACAGTACAAAGCAAGGACAAACTTTTGAGCTCTGGGAAATTTGTCTGCCTAACTGTGCTGTTGTGGCCCTTACATATGGCCTTTGATAAGACTACTAATGGTAATAGATAGAGAACACCTTTTCTTCTGTTTCTAATGCAGCCCACTACAACAAAAGGTGAGCCATTAAAAACAACTTGCTTTTTTTGTAGGTTTTTCAGAGGTGAATTGAAGTATTAAAACATTACTATTGTATGTCCAAATCCATCCAAAGCTTGTTTGGCTGCTAAATGCAACATTATTGTACAAATTGACCAAAAACTAGGGACTTTCTTGAGGCGGTTCCCAAAAAAAAAAAAAAAAAGGTCAAAATTTGCTTCCTCAATTTCCTAGGTTTTGATCAGATAATGTCAGCCCTTACGCCTTGGTTGGAAAGTAGAATTTGAACTCTGAGTCTTTTATGAGAAGATGCAGCACGTATTTGGGGATTTACTTATACAATAATTTATTTATTTGCTTCGTGTAAAATCTCAATTTATTTACTTCGTGTAAAATCTTACAATGTAAAAAAAAAAAAAAAGAAAGAAAAATGTACCAAAACCACTGGTAAAAATATTAAAAATAAAAATATTTAAGTCATGGAATCTCAATCATTTCATCTCAAGTCGTCTACTAAGTGGTACCTTAACTCTCATTTGTTTGATGGCTTTTGGACAGCACCAAGGGTTCTTATTTCAAGATTTTCTGTGCAAAACATGAATGGCTGCCAAACTTTAATGGAAGTATCTTTGTATAAAAACAAATTCCCATTTAGATCAGATAAACCAGTGGCGACAACATTGCTCACGAGATGTAATTGCAAAAATTGATGAACAAAAGAATTCCACTTCAGAAGGCTTGTCTTTGAGACCAAATTGGCTTCCTTTTTCTTAAGAAAAACAAGTCTCTGTTACATTCCATAATTGCATAGTTGCTAATCCAAAAGGTCCAGAAAGTTGTTTAGGAATGGGCTATCCAAAGCCAACAAAAGAACATCTGGCTAAGGTAAAGACAGATTTCTCCTAGAACCTGAAAGCATAGAAAAAGTGCAAATATTTAGGTGTACTTTGCCATCCTTCGGCAAAAACCAGTCACAAGTGAAACAGTGAAGGAAGAAACGAGTTCCATACAAACATCAAGACAACTTGCCGTTATAACAAGTGAAACCCTACACCCAGATAGCACACCACGGCAATCACCTTCTTTCATTGAGGATTGTGATCATATACAACAACATAAAGCTTGCCATTATAACAAAACAGTAATCTGCCCCTTAAAAGGAATTTCTAAGCTACTTAAAAAAAAAAAAAAAAAAGCCTTGAAATACAAAATTATAGAGGGAATAGGGGGAAAAAAATGCTCGTGAATATATTTCTACAGAGAACTTACGGGGAAAGAATATGTTAACACAAGTTACATAGCTGCTTGGTTAGCTAATATAGTCAACTTCCAGCATCTTGTTAGCATAAGAAGCATATGCTGCTGGACCTCTCCGAATCCCGGTCTTCTAGTCCTCGTATGAACGACCTAATTGCAAGATGCTCTGCAGCATACGTCATGAAGGAAGCCAGAACAAGGCCTCCCACCGCGATCAATCCTAACCTGTTGAAAGATACAAGTGTCAGTCACCACTGAAAACATAACGAACAGTATATCCTAATACGTGCAGAACAACCTATTAAATAGAAACAAGGGAGGAACTACAATCACATTGGTAAACAAATTTGGTTTTGATGTCGTCTGTTGTTATTATGTGATCCTTAAATCTACTTCAAAAAGTAACGTACCCAGTTAGGCCGGCACATCTCAAGCTTGCCTTACTAAGAGGTAGCTCGATTGTGGGCTGAAATAATAAGGAAATCAAGCTTGTTAAGATATTAAACCAGGCTTGAAATTACTGCTTGGCTTGTTGGATCTCCTATATATATATATATATATATATACTTGGCAGACAACCTCTCAAATTTATGAATCTAAATTGGAATTAGATGACAATTTTGATAAACTTCCAGCTATGGCCTAAAAGGACTGTATCCTCATCTCAGATATGGATTCCTGTGAAACAAGTTCCAGAAATACATGCTTTAAGATACTCTCCTGTTTTTTCCCTAGTTTATTAGTGGAATAAAATATTTAAATTAGACGAAACATATGCTTTCAAATGATGTGAAAAGGTAAACAGGGTATTACTAACATTCAACAAGAGGGGAGTTAGTGAAATGTGCAAAGGAGTCGGCATATCTTGACAACATATGTATAGTTAGAAGCTCAAATTATAGCAACAATTTATAGTGCACACTGCAGCCTATGGAAATTGCAATGTTCTTCCCCCAAAGCTATAAACATACAAGTGATACAAATGCATGAATCTCATGCAATACCTCACAAATAGAGCAGTGATCCCCAGAAGACAAGGCAGTGCAGGAGCTGCAATGGCAAGAAATGCCATCCCTAATCCATAGTACCATGCAGCACAATCACAGCATGATAGCTGCCTCTGATGACCTGCAACACAACAGACCATGAGAACTTGATCATATCCAATGTGTTTGAATCATTGGTAGCTGCTTCAATGAGACAAACCTTTTCCAGAATCATAGTCGAGAGATTCAGGACGTGTAGAAAACGATCCTGCTCGATTAGCCAAGCTCTTTCCCCATTGATAAATTATGTGCAAAGAACTTCCGAAGAGCAGGAAAAAAAGTGTGAATGTCCACTCGTACATGAGAAGCAAACCAGTCCAGGGTGTTACTTGCCGAGGAATGATAAGAAATGAGATTCCAAGGGACGATGTGGCAGCCGCAAAACAAATAAACACAGATATCCCACCCAGAAAAGCAGGTACCTTGGATTGCAAAGTATTTGACAACTGTGTGGTCATTTAGCATGTTAATACACAGTAAGAAAAGCTTTGTCACAGAAACATAAGCTGGAAATACACACTTACTAAACATTGAGAACTATAATGAAAGAAAACAAAAAAAATATTTAAACAAAAGGATGATGGGGGAAAGGTCAATGCAAGATGAAAAGGAAAGTCTATGACCACCCAACCTTGTGAAAAAAAGCAAAGGATGGTCGTGAAGGCAAGGGTGGAAAAAAGATTGTATAACCAGGCTAGAATCACAAAGGAGAAGGGAACCTGTTGATTTGAGTTGATCGTAGAAGAAGAAACTGCTGAGTAAGGAAGGACACCGCCAGTTCTAAATTTGTAGTACAGGTGTCGAATGTGATCACACAGTGAACGCGTCTGGAGACATGACAAATGCTTTAAGAATTTGTTGTCCAGTATTCTAAATAATAATAGGATATTTAAATAACTAACCTGCAGAAAAGACCGATAATAACAAAAAAGTATAAGAACAAATGGAAGCAGAAAGAGAAACTTGACTAGAAATGCATCATTTGGATTTTCTCCCCCTCCAGTTCCTGGAAGAGATGCCTCCAGCTGTACCCTAACATTCTGCACCATGAACAGCAATAAGAAAGTAATAGACCAGATGTGGATTTTTGGAATGAGCACTAAAAAATGTTCTGAGTTTGATTTATTGGGGAAAAAAAAAAAATTGAAGATACCTCTCGTAACCCCCAATCCCAAACAAACACAAAAAGGGGGGTCACAGGTTAAAGGAAAATTGAATATGTACAAATGGCAGAAAAATGGAATCCATGTCAAAGAAGAAAGAATTCCCGTTGTAAAAATAACTGATGTCAGTGAAGGATGACTTGAAATAGTTGCTGAAAGAGTAAATAAAGATTAAAATACCTGCCAGACATCAACAGGCTTAACAAGCCAAGATGTCCACCAGTCCCATGGTTTAAGTGGGCCAAGTGTGTAATGAATAACACGAAGTTCTTTCTCATCCACCATCCACTGCATAAAATGGTATAAACAAATATTAAGGAAACACAAAAGAAAATGCAAAAAACTTTACCAAACATTCTATCTCAGTGCTTTCAGTAAGAATTCCTAATCAACACAAAAGACGATACAAGTAATTTTGGTTCCCTCCCTCCTCTCTAAAGTACAGCATCATGCATGATCAGTTGTTCTATTCTAAGAAAGATCTTCAGCAGTTCTTTTATATAACAAATAAAGATAGTGCAATTATTTATTGGCACTGAATTTCGCTGTCAAAGCAAACCCTATTTTTTCTCCATCAGGATTCTATTGGGGACTAAAAAGACATCTCTCTTCACCTACAGAGTTCTTTGGCATAAATACAAGATTTTCACACAATTAACACTATGTCATTTCCCATCAACTTCTTGCTCTACATATGAATTCTACTTTCTCATCATTTTTGTTTACATTCATCTGCTCAGAACAACTATAGTATCTTTTCCAAATGCACTAAAAACCACAGCTGCATTCCATGGTTTATTCCTGCAAACTGGTAACTCACTTGAGATATAGTGTCTTAAAGCTTAATATGAATCTGAAAGAAGTAATCACAAATTTCATAGTAGGATTCAACGTTGCTCAGCTCTTATTGCTTGGGTCTCTAATTACATTTATGCTCATTGTTGAAGAACTGTACAAAATTAGTCAAATAATTTAAAAGGACTTCTGACAATATCTTGAAAAGGTAAAAGTTCTCAAACAATATGCAGAAATTGCAACAAATCAAGCTTCATAAGTATAAACCAAAATTGCAAGTAGAAGGTATTTACTTCAAGAACTTTAAAAGATGGGGAATCTCACTAGTTCCTGAAAAAAACCTCTCACATCTTTGTCCATCTACAGCAGCAGGCCCAAAAGAGTCTTTTCTTCCCTAACTCCCCCAACAACAGGGGTAGGTAGAGATAACCAAGACTAAATTGGGCAATGGAACTTACATATAGTTAATTGTCTGTGAATGACACTGTCAGTTTTCTTTATATTTTCATTTTCCATAGGGTATTCATGCATGGGAATATAAGCACACACAGATACAGGAAGGGGGAGGGGGAGGGGGAGAAGAGTGGCAGGCGACAGATATTCTCAGAAACAGATACCTTGTTGGCAAGCATGTAAAGACCAACATCTGCATTATACAATGTAGAAAGCCTTTCCATTTCAGGAACGGGTCTAGAATTGAACACCTCTGGTGCCAAGTTCGGTTCGAAAACATGTGCATTGGCAAATCCAGGGTAGTAAGAGTTAAGAAACCCTTGGTCACCTGTTAGAAAGATGAGAAAACTAATGAACTGAAAAAAGCAAAAAATAATGAGCAACAATCATCAAAGTGGAGATAACATTGAAATTGCGAAGCAGGGTAGAAAGAAGCAAACACGTTCTAGTTACAGCAAAATGTGCAATGTGTGTGTGTGTGTCAGAGAGAGAGAGAGTTTTGGCCCTGGAGCCCTTGTAACTCCATAAGAGTTATTCTTTCACAAGCAGCAAACTGTTTGAAAAAGTTGATTGACATATACCTATCATTTACACATGCTTAACTAAAAATCTATTTTGGAATTCGTTGCCCAAAAAATATTGAATATCAAGAAATAAGATATTCATTACATGGCATCACCTATACCTCAGAAGGAAAATATGATATAAGAAGTATGGTGTTAATACTCATAGTTGAGGAACACAAGCATAGAAAGTAATCCACTAAATCAGAATCAGATAATAAACAAACAGATGCAATACCTCCAGTATAAGAAGGCAAAGTAGATACTTTGCTCATCATGTCTTTAAAAACTTCTTCGGATGGCTCAACCACCATTACACCAGAATTCAGCCTTTCTGAATGTTTTAAGTTAGCACAGAATTTCCTACACTTAAATAAATCTTCAATGCTCTTGACGACAATTGTATCAGCATCAAGATATACCACTGCAATAAACAGAGTAGAAGGTAAAGAACCAGCACTGTGTTCAACAATACTATCGAAATTACAATCTCCGAGAAGATCATAGACTACAAGAGTAAACTGGAAATTCTAAATACCAAATTCGTATGATATACTAAATAAGAGAAAACTTTTATTATTAGATTGCAGTGTAGCCAAATCTCAAAATAAAATGTTATTCTTTGAAATCCTTTCCTTCCATAACCCCCCCCCACCCCACCCCCGCCCAAAAAAAAAAAAGAAAAAAAGAAAAGAAAAGAAAACGGAAGCCCACTACCTTTCTTGTATTTGGTCATGTTGAAGATCTTTAACTTCGTGTAGACACCCCAAAACCTCTTTGGTCTCACTTGATTTGGATTTGCTAGCAGACTAATTTTCTCCACAATCCAACCATCAGCCTGCACAGAAGGTTAAGGTTAAAGTAAGAATACAAAGTGTATCCCTTAGTCAAGCAAATATTGCTTATCCATTTCCTTCTTAAAAGTAAAACAAGCAACCATGAACGATGCAATTTGTCAACTTCTCTTCAGATCAGTTTAAATGGTTTGATTTCTGTATTCTGCTAAAGTTCATTTTTCAATCCCCGTTTGTTGTTTCTCCACTGAATTTGAATTGCAGACGAAAAGAATAGCCTAATCAGCACAACATGCAAAAAACCTCTCAATATTATTCCCCTGACTTCAGATTATGCCACAACTACTCCTGCCAAACCACATTAATCTTTTTCCAATTGAAAAAGCTTCAAACTTTACATACAAAAAGAGAAAAACTGAATTTTTTCCCTGTTGCACAGATTGGCGAAGCTGCTCAAATAAACAAGTGCATATTATCCTGCCTATGTGCACAATTTGAGGATAAGCAACGAGATTTTCTGAACATACCTTAAGAAGACTCTTGGCATATTCTGAGACGCCATCGGAGACCAAGGCCACCATATCCTTTTTGGATCCAGTGTCGCGTATAGACTTACCAAGTACACGAACACCAAGCAAGAATTCATCGCCGTAGAGAAGTGTCACGTAAGCCTCCGACCCCGCCGGCGATCCCAAAACTCCACCTCCTCCTTCTTCACTACATAGCCCAATCATCCATAATCCAACCACAATTCCCAACAATCTACACATATTCATAGTCCTCATGCTGCTATTCACCAGCTCTAGATTCAATTCCACAGTCCAATTTCCTTTTGAGAAAAATCTGAACTACAGCAATTTTCTTTCTTTCCTTATTCAAATTGAGTTCGCCAGGGATTTGGAGAGCAATTTTGAGATCTCAGGAGAATAGATTTTTCTACAGAAGTAAAATTATTATATAATAAAAAAACGATAATTTGGTTTCTGATTCTGAGCAGAGGGGCACATGCTCATACGATCCTCTCGTCTGCGTTGATTCAACTGTTTCACTGGTCTACGTTGTCGTCTCCGTGTGTTCTACATTTGTTTGAAGCTTCCAAGTGGGAAATCGAAATCCGTCGCCTGCTCTATTGGGCTCATCTTGCCCCGGTGGACTACAGATATGGGCTAAAAAGTTCAATTGCTAGTGTCGGCTTCGGGTAGGAGTAGCCCAACCCACGTTTCTATCATGTAAATATATTTCTAGGCCTTCACTTCAGAAGCCCAATAAAAACTTTCCTGAAGGGGGGCGGGGAAAAGAAAAAGTTGCAACCATTTGAATTGGGGGGGGGGGGGTGTTGGCAAGGGAAGGCGCATAACTATCAATGGCAACTGGGCCGGGCCGGTCCTGGCCTGCTCGGCAGTCTGAGATTGTTCATTGGTCCGATCTTAGGGCCCGTGCCGGCCCGGGCCAGGGATAAAATCCTTGGCCCGTCACGGGCCGGCCTGCAGCCCGGAAGGCCTACCCGCCTCTCTGCTTTTTTTTTTAAATTTGGTCCTTTAATTTTTTTTTTACAATTTAGCCCCTAAAACGATTGAAATAGTTTTTTTTTTTGCAATTTGGTCCCTAACCCCCCAAAACTCTATAAATACCCCAAATTCAACCCAAAACTCATCAACACTCTCCAATTCTCTCAAACTCTCTCCAATTCTCTCTTATTTCTATTCATCTTTCTCTCATTACCTTCAAATTTATTCATTTTCTCAACAAAGAGTATTAGAATAAAATTTAATTTTGTGTTAATACTTTTTCAATTCATCAAGAAAGTCTTCATATTTTGGAAGATTGTTGAGTAGCGGAATAGCGGATACAAGAAGTAAAAAGCTCAAGTGATCAATAAAGTATTGTTATTCTTGAATTTTGGTCATCAACAAGTTAAGAGGTTGAGGCATCAAGTCCCCATCTTATGTAATCTTTATTTTATTAATTAAGAAAACAGGTAGGGGTCCAAACCAAACCCTCCACCACTTCAAGGTGACTTTTTTATAATTTTAAAAAATTATGTTAAGTAGGGGAAAAAAAAAAAGAGGAATAAGCCACGGGCCGGCCTGCACCGGCCCGCGAGCCACACGGGCCTAGGTCCCGGTCCGATCCCAGGGCCTTTGGCGCAGGGACCGGCCCGGCACGGACCGAAACCGTGCAGGGTCCGTGCCGAGCCGGCCCAATTACCATTGCTACGCATAACTCGCAAACCACACGAAAGGGATAAGCAGCATTAGATAAATCTTGAATGATGGGCTCATGTTAAGTGAGAGGTTCGAATCTTAGTCAATGATGTAAAACTTTCTTACACCAATCAACCGGGCCAACTTCTTAGATCGCTATAACTATTAGATCTAAGTAGAGTTGAATTTGAAATAATTGAATCATGTTTCATATTTTTAAATACAGCTTGAATTTAAATTCGAGTATTAAGGAAAATGTATACTTGGACAGTAAAAAAATTTAAATTTTGAAAAAAATAAATGTCTCGCTACGTGGGGCTAAGGAAATAATGTTTTATGGGTAGATAACATTTAGTGGGAATTAAGAACAATTTTCATGAATTGAGGATCACTTAAATTAAAATTCTTTTGAAATAAATTAATAAATTTTTTCCTGCTGGCCAAGTAGACCTTGGAACTCGGTTTGATAATGATATTTTAAAGTTTAAGTTCAATTTGATTAATTAACGAACTCGAAAACTTAAAATTAAATTGTTTAAAAATATTTAAAATATTAAACAAAATCTAATAAGTAAGTATTTTATATAAATATTTTATTATATATAAAAAATAATATTAAATAATATATAACATATTTATGAATTTTCAAGTGCATTTGTTCTTATTTTATTTAAAGCTTTTGTTAGCATTTTAAAAGTTGTTGATAGTGTTTGCCTTTTCCTCCACCAATTAAATATAGTAATGTTTTTAGAATCGGACCGATTATCGAATAAAAAAAGTTATTGATTCATGGTTTAATGGTTTAATTATAATTAAACTGATAATATTGTATTTTAAAAATTAAAAATATAATTATTTTTTTTAAAAAATTAATTAATAATATAGTGTAATTTAAGTTTATAAAGACATAAATATTCAAATTCATGAGTAAAAATAGTCATTTTTAGTTTATAACTAACAATATAACACATTAAAGTAGTTTATTGAATTATATAATTTAATTTACTTCCAAAAATTATAAAATTTGACTTAAATTTTTTTCTTTTAATAACTGATCGGTTCACGATTCAACCAATCGACTGATTGGTCCAATATGATCTGTACTATTCAGTACGATTTTTGAATTGTACGAGTTAAATGATTGAATCGAACTATTTAAATGATCGATTCACGATCCGATCCGGTCTCAAAAAACTTGAAATATAGTATGTTTTTTTGTTCTTAAGAGAAAAAAACAAATTTTGTAACTGGTAAAGAAGAGCATCCAGCTTCAATTGGACCCCCTAACCTTTTAGTGGTGAAGACTTTTTACACTGAAAACGACTTATCCTCCTGATATGATATCTATTTCTTTTGTCCTATTATAGTTTGATATCTAAACAATTCTTTAAGTTATTTTTGTGTAATAGGGAGAAGTCTGCAGCAATTATAAAAGGTATGAAGTCCACCACTGTCGGTAAAAAATTATGCAGAGTTAAATCAATCTAAGTAAATTTTTATTGACTAACTCTCTAAAAGGTCAATAAGTCTCCCGAGGTTCAAACTCGAGACTTTACGATCACCGAACAAATTGGGTAGGGCTTAAGCCCCTTCTTTTAAGTTATTTTTGAGTTCTAGTCCAATGGTGAATTTGAGCACTATTTAATTAAATCTTTTTTTTTTAAAATAATTGTTTCTAGATTCTTCCACCTTACTTTACAATTTATTCAACCTCTAAATTATTTTTAAATCTAATTTGATTCATTTCTTCTTCTAGGGAAATGAAGGAAATGTGAGATGAGAGCAGTTGCTTGTTGCACATTTGTGAACATAATTATAGAAGTTTTCTCTACTAGTTATTCAATTTAAAAATAATTTTTGTTGCAAAACTTTTCGTTAAAGAGATGAATAAAGATAAATTTATTATTCTGACAATATTAAAAGTTAAAAATTTATAAGTAAGATGAACTTATTATTATAATCTTATTAAAATGTTACAAATTTAAATAATTATTTTTAGATATATATTAATAAATTATTACCAATGGAATCGTTTAACTTTGAAAAGTAAAAAATTTGTAGCGTTGGTTGTGGATATTTCATGCATTGAACTGCCTTGCAAGGAGTAACAAATCCAAAGATTAACCTAAGTCGAGACACTAATGTCTTATAAAACAAAAAATCTTTCCAAGTCTCAACGCAGTGGCAATAAATGAGTTTGTAGATGATAATGTTACTGTGAAGTAACGAGTTCAATTCTAACTCTACGTTGTATATCTCGCGAACCGTAAGTTCACATGTTCAATCACTAACTTTGCATTACACATCTTCTACAGGATCCAGTGATGAGAGTGCATGCTCTGGACTTCCCAAAAAAAAAAAAATTCCAGCAAAAAAGGATAAATCGAAAGGTTTTTCAGCAAAAAAAAAAAAAAAAAAAAAGATAAATCAAGAAGACCCCAAACCAATGTTGTCCGAAACTTGGAATCCGTTTATGCTTGGCATCAAAGAGTCAAGAGAATGAATCTTAAATCCTACTACTGACATTGCAAAAGGAAGCAAACGAATATGATAAAATCATCACTTCCTAAGGTGTAAATTGCCTGTTGAATTATTTAAGGCAGATCCAAATTCATGTCTTTTTGCGCCAGAATCTAATCTTGTTTTCTTCTACGGGGAGTACAAAGCAAAGGATTTAGATTGTTTCTTGACCGTTACCTTAAAGGAGTTCTTGAAATTCTTTGGTTAACGAACTCAAGATGGCCTATATATAGGGGAGATTCAGTCAACTTGTTTCATCAACAAAAACCCACTTCCCATTTCTAATTTTCTATAAACGGTTTTGAAGCTTTCATCAATGGAATTTGAAGTTGATTCCTCGTACCTTAGAGAAATGACAACAAAGGTGGACTTGTCCAAGGTTGGCCTGGCTGTTGTGGCATTGCTAACTGTTTACATTACTCGTTGGATATACAGATGGAGGAATCCCAAATGCAATGGCGTCCTCCCTCCTGGTTCAATGGGCATTCCTTTGATCGGTGAAACCCTTCAGCTCATAATCCCTAGTCCCTCTATCGACCTTCCTCCATTCTTAAGGAAGAGAATCAAGAGGTATGCATGATTATTATTTCTTCGTCACACTTGAATTTGTAATACTTTTTACTCAAGACTTCAAAATTCATCTTTTATAACTATTAAACAAAAGTTTGATCATTAAACCGAGCACGTATACATGCACCCTTTAAGGATTTTTGTCTATGGATTTTTTATTCTTGAACATGCTACTTCTACAACATTTAGAAAACAAAAATGGAAAAATTCTTGAGTTTATAAGTCTTCTATGTTGCATTTGCAATACAAATATTTGAGCTCTGATTAAAGCTGTGGTCTTTCAGATATGGACCCATCTTTCGGACAAACGTTGCCGGCAGGCCTGTTATAATTACAGCAGACCCCGAATTTAACCATTTTCTCCTAAGGCAAGATGGAAAACTAGTTGATACATGGTCCATGGACACATTTGCAGAAGTATTTGATCAAGCAAGTCAGTCTTCCAAGAAATATACAAGGAACTTGACCTTGAATCACTTTGGTGCGGAAGCCCTTAAAGGGAGGCTTCTGCCACAGATGGAAGAATTTATTCAACACATTCTTGGTAAATGGTCGAGTCAGGAATCAGTCGAAGTGAAAGGAGCAGCTGTTACAGTTAATTTCTAGCGCAAACACCTTGGTTTATAAGGCTAAATCTAGTATTTTTTTTTGGGTGTGGTTGCATTAGCAAAACTTGATGTTTTCTGTAATTTGCAGGCCACAATCAATTTTGCTGCAAAACAAATCTTTAGCGGTGATCTTGAAAATGCACCAGCCAACATCAGCGATATGTTCAAGGATTTGGTTGAAGGACTAATGTCTTTTCCCATAAACTTTCCTGGTACAGCACATCACAAGTGTTTGCAGGTATCCATCTAATTCTTCATCTTCCTGAAAATTGTCTCCTTTACAATGTAGTAAAAGGTGTGGGGAATCTCTTACCTAGAAATTCCTTATCAGATTCACAAGAAGGTTCGAGAAATGATGAAGGATGTGCTTAAGAAGAGGCTAATGACATCTGAGAGAACTCAAGGAGACTTGCTTGATCACATCATCCGAGATATGAACACTGAAACTTACATCACAGAGGACTTCATTGTTCAGTTAATGTTTGGTCTGTTATTTGTCACCTCTGATTCCATCTCGACAACACTCGCATTAGCTTTCAAGTTGCTTGCTGAGCATCCAGCAATATTGGAGGAATTGACAGTCAGTACAATGTTTTAACTAAATTTTGGATCTCAATTATGATATATATTCAGGTTTTCTGAATCTACCAACGATTGATTTTCAGGACGAACATGAAGCAATCCTTAAGAAGAGAGAAAACTCTGATGCCTCTCTCACATGGAGTGAATATAAATCAATGACATTTACACTTCAGGTAATTCTTGAACTTGCAGAAAATTTTACCTCTTTGATATCCTATGTATCTTTTTTTTTTTTTAATAACTAAATGGACTTGATTACAAACTACAGGTTATCAATGAAGTTTTGAGGCTTGGAAACATTGCTCCAGGGTTTTTCCGAAGAGCATTGAAGGATATTCCTGCCAATGGTACAGTTCAGAAAAATGGCCAAGTTCTAGAATCTTACTGCTCGAGAATTTGAATTTAAGATAAGATTTCTACAAATGTTATATGCAGGATATACAATTCCAGAAGGCTGGGTGATTATGATTGCCACTGCAGCTCTTCATTTGAACTCCAACCAATTTGAGGATCCACTTTCATTCAATCCTTCACGCTGGAAGGTCTACGCTAAATCCATAGCAATTATAGATATAAATAAACTCTCTCCTGCTGCTTATTCTCGATAACGTAATTCTTGGAAGGATGTAACTAATTCAGATTTTCACTTCTCTTCCATAGGACATCCGATCAAGTGTTGTAGCAAAAAGCTTTATGCCATTTGGATCAGGGATGAAGCAATGTGCTGGTGCAGAATATAGCAGGGTGTTCTTGGCCACCTTCCTACATGTCTTGGTCACGAAGTATAGGTACCGATCTTGAACACCCTACTAATGCATTAAGTGATGAACTGATAAATAATTTGTGGACAATTGACTTTGTAAACAACAATTCTATCCCTGCAGATGGGCAATGGTGAAGGGAGGAAAAATTGTCCGAGCTCCTATTATAAGATTTCCTGACGGATTTCACTTCAAGATTTCAGAGAGAAAAGCAAATAAGGGTCTTGCTTGATTCAGTTTCTTCACTTTCTTGATGAACACAGACATGAAACTATCCAACGTTACAAAATTCATGCAAAGACATATTCTGCTTCTTGTTTTGCCTTCATATGTTATGGATTTGGTATGTAATAAGCAGCTTGTATTAGGGTCCTTCTACAGGCTCGTTAGGTAAATTGGTCACAAAATGTCGTGTACCTATAACAGTAAATGCTTGATCTTTACTGTAAATTCTTTGACAAAATCTGTTCTCCTTAATGATTGTAAGAGAAATAAATTCAAATTCCTCATATCCCTGTTGTATATTATTGTCTTCGTGATTATGAGAACCACTGGAAGAGCAACAAATCAAAGGCTTTGAATTGCTCTTTTTAGCTGGAAAGTTAGCAGCTTTTGATGATCTTAACATTCAGGGACGGGTAAAAATGAAGGATCAAACTAAAAGGTCGTATGAAAAGAAATGCCCCTTGGTTTCGGTGATATTTGGTGCGGTACACTTGTAGATGAAGTTAAATCCCAAAAGAAAAAAGAAAACATGGTTTTTTCTAAAAATAGCGGCTGGATACTGCTTTTTCCTACCAAATCTAACGTCGGTAGAAAGTCAGGGATTTGCAGAATCCTGAATAAATCTTCCATACTTTTCACTACTGCAAGTGCTCCTTTTCAAGGTCTTCTTGGCAGTTTCACACTTTGAGCATTGCCCGACACTAAGAAGTCAAATTTCTTATAATGATGGCTGGACTTGTATGCTTCTCTTGCGCCATTCAGGCAATTGGACCATATTTGAAACATTGAATCTCCTCTTGAATCCCATCTCTTGAGGCAATAGTCTAATAATCGAGCTCTTATGTGTAGATTAGGAAAATCTCAACTCATAGAGTATTAAAAAGGGCAAGTAATCGAATTTTTGCATCCGTAAAAACCCAATTCCAAAACATGAAAGGGATCTGAACAGAAAGTGTCTAGGTAAAGAACACATAGTTTTACTAACATTTTTTAGTGAATCACGAGATCATTAATCTAACCCAGAAATGTTGTTTTGTAAAAAGTTTTTACCATGTGCCAAGAATGTCTCCAGAGGAGGACTTAGACATGTGAAAATGAAACCAATTGTTTAATTACTGCTGATATGGATGAGCCTAGACGTCATGGTGTTGACGGGGATCAAAGGCTATTGTTGAAAAAATGACCAGTTTATGGAGTTCAAGTATTCATTATAAATTTCCAAAAGATGAAGTCCTAATCGTCTTTTAAATTTTCAACTCAAAAGAAGGACACTGGAAAGATGTATTGTATTCATATAGGCGGCTGAACCTGGCACGTGGAGTGTATATATTTTGACCCTCAGGACACAAGGAAAAAAAGGCGTCCACTGCACTTTGCATCCCAAAGAAGCAACCAGGAAATTCCATGGCAACAGAAAGCCCATAAATCCATCACTAAAAAATGAAAATAGCTTTTGATCAAGCACGTTTCAGTGTCAAATTTCAGCCTCAGTTTGGTTCAGTGTTTGGAAGAGGAAACAGAGATTGGGAGACAGTGAAAGTGACCTCAGTTAACCCTTTTCTTTTGGGCGTTTGGAGGTAAAAAGGGCCATCTTTACCACGTTTTCTGATGCACAAAAAAAATTTGTAGCCTCATTTAGACTATCCTTGGATGATCATCTTTTCTCATAGTGAGTGGAAGTGAGAGAGAGAAAGACATCAAGAATGGTGAGGGTTCCTTGCTGTGAGAGGATGGGGCTGAAGAAAGGGCCATGGACTGCTGAGGAAGATCAGATTTTGATTTCTTACATTCAAAGATATGGACATGAGAATTGGAGGGCACTACCAAAACAAGCTGGTGAGTAGTCTATTTGTCTTTCTACAGCTCAGACCTGGGCTCAAGTTTATTGATTACTGCAGAAGTTTGAAGCATTTTATGAAACCAATTATTCCAAAAATGAAACTTCTGCTATCATATTTTCCTTTTACTGGCAAAACAGACATCTGTGGTTTTATTTGGTTCTGCATACGCTCATGGATCTCTCTCCCCAGGTTTATTAAGGTGTGGAAAGAGTTGCAGACTGCGTTGGACAAATTACTTGCGGCCTGGTATTAAACGGGGAAATTTTACCAAAGAAGAAGATGAAACCATCATTAAGCTGCATCATATGCTAGGCAACAGGTACTAATCCAGAAAACTTTTACAGCAGCTTCATCTATATATGGTAACTAGCCAGTCATCTCAAACATATATATATATATATCCAACTTAATTACTTCAAATGAACTTATTATATGTGCATGCATGCATGTACATCTGTATGAAACCAGGACTATGATTCTTAAGAATGTTAAGGAAATTAATCTTCTAGTAGTGAATTGGATCATGAAATTACTGAGTAAATTACTCTTTTACTTCTGTAGGTGGTCCGCTATTGCAACAAAATTGCCAGGAAGAACAGACAACGAGATAAAAAATTACTGGCACACTCACCTGAAGAAAAGGGCAGAAGAAAATCCAGGCGCCGCCTCTGAAAAACTGAGATGCTTATCACTGCAAACATCTATATTCGGAACAAACGATCAGAGAATACCAGAAAGCTGGATTTCCAATCATCCTGGTTTCCTGAGGAATGGCTTCTTCAGTATGGGCGATTCTTGTACAGCTGCAGCCCAAGAAAGCAAGTTACAAGATCAAAGCTTGCAGGCAAATTCGATTGGTGCTGCAGAAACTAATCATAATAGAAAATCAGCTCAGGAATTTTCCTTGGCAAAGGAATCGACAGCTGCTTTGGAACCAACAACTCAGACTCTCTCTACTGGACAATCTGTTCTTCAATCCGGGGATGACTGCATCAATAGTGACATGGTTTTCTGGTACAATCTCTTTGTCAATGCAGGGAAATCACAGGAGAGCCAAGAAAAAGTTGCATAAAGTGAATGACATATATGGATGTGTTTTTCTATTAGGACATAGGATTGGATTTTGGGAGTTGCATTTCTCTATTTTTCTGGATACATGCAGGGATTAAACCTTTTCAATCTCCTAAATTGCCTAAACTGCTTAAGATTTTCAATTTTGACAAGAAAAATAATTTAGATTCTTGTTTTTGTGAGAAATGGTTATCAACAAATAAAAGTGCACATTTTGTTTTTTTTTAATAAATTATTTTTGAGTTCCAATTAATTCATAGAATTTTCATATAAAAGAAAACTATACCTTGCTACACTCTTAATAATTTGACAATTGAAAAATGCCAAAATCCAATTGTTAATATGTATCTGTATGACAGATCATTTTTAATGGTTGAGATTTTGCCATAGAATTCTTCAGCAGTTGGCTAGAGATCAGGTCTATTTGCTATCAAATCGTTGTACATTTTTTGCACGTGTTATATTGAAATTTTAATATTCACTTGCTTTATTTTGGAGAAATTCTTAGGTGCACTTAGTATATTGGATGCTTTAAATAATTATATTATATATATATTGAGAGTTATAAAATAAATATTGTGTATAATTTTCTCAATACGTAATATAATCACTCAAAACACTCGATACACGTGCACCACCGAAGGCATGCAAGAATTTCTCTTACTTTTGTGCTCCATCATAGACTCGACTGGATAAATCTTTATCATTTTTTTTTACTGAATAAAAAGTTAAGTCATGTTAAATCGCTATAGAATACTTCATTCCTGTAGGTTCACTCGGACTAAACCTAATTAAGTCACTAAACTCCATTAAAAGACGGAAATATATAAACCCCAAGCCTATTAAAGTTTAATACTATGAGTGGATTAATACTAGTTCATAATATACTCAATTAGTGTGAAAATTTCAATATTAACTATCTTGACCAACTTAAGAGACGAGTTGAAAACTTTTCACCTTTAAATCTTTTTACACTTATTTATTGTAACAAAAAATATTACGGGTATAAGTGGATTGAGATTTTATTGAATTGAATTGAGATGAGTTTTATTGAAAGTAGTAAAAATTATTAAATATGTAGAGTTAAAGAAAGGGAAAATGATGAATTGTAAATATATAATATTTTTTTAGAAACAAAAATAATTTAAATTAAAATAAAATTTTAAATTGAGATGAAAAAAAAAAAAATAGAATTGCAATCCAAATACACCCGATATTACCTTTTAAACAGCTACAGCCGAACTCGATTTGCTTGTCTGCCATTTGGCTAATGCAATGAAAAGGAAAAAAAAAAAAAAATAAGTGATTGATACTAATTAATTTTTAATAATATATATAATTATTTTATTAAAAATTAATTAATATATTAATAAATTGTACCGTACAATTTGTATAACACGTGATATAAGTCACTAATGCACTTTGTTCATGGACCAGTGATCCATATTAAAATTTTTTCTTTGTTAGGATTCATCAAGTCTGAATTTGAAATTAAAATTCGTGCAAAGATTAAACATTTAAAAGAAGATGAAGAAGGAACAAAGGAAAAAGTTAGAAGTGCATGTCTAGATTTCTATGTAGATTTGGAAAAAGATCAGTGGTTTTCCGAATAAATTTTTACTGCATTTTCATACTATAACCTTTATTTATTAAAGGTAAAAATGCTCTTCAAATTTAGTCATTTTACAATTTTACTTTTTATTTTATAAAATATTTAATTATATTATTTTAAATATTAAAACATTTTAATATTACCTTTCTATTAAAAATATAATAGTCAACTTTATATTAAACCATTAATAAGAACTTTATTATAAAAAGGTAAAGTTTAAAAATTTATATAAAAAACTAAAAAATAATTTTTTTTTACAATATTTTCTTTTATTATTTTCTTGAAATTCTTCATTTCTTCTTCTTCCTCCTATTTTTTTGATTTCTTTATTTTTAAAATTTCTTTTAGGTGTATTTTTTAAAGACAAAATACATTAGTGCCCCTCTATTTTTATAGATTATACATTTAAAAAAAATATATAGTCTTAAAGATATTTGATCCTTAAAAAATCTTTTTTTTTTTTAAATTGAGAGTGAATCATTTTGTATAAGATATTTGTTGTAGGACTTTTTTATACAAAGTGAATCACCTACTTTGGGACTTCTTAAAGATATTTGTTTTGGAAAACTAATAAGAAAATTGAGAAAAAATAATAAAAGAAGGAAAGAGTGGAAAAAAAATAGTTATTAAATACTAAGAGTTAAATCTATTTGAAAATGGATAAAATAGTTTTAAAATTTGCAAGTGCTCACTTCAAATTTAACAAGTCTTTATAAAGAAAGAAAAAAGAAAAAAAAAATGTAAATTGGCTAAAATAGCCCCAATAACATGTTTCTATTATCTTTTAATCGCCTAAATAGATAGAAAGATAAGTTTTTTTTTTTTTGAAAATTAGAGGGTAAGAATTTTTTTTGGTTTATAGTTTAAAGGAAAAAAAAACTATAATTTATAAAAGTGGAAGGGTACTGATACATTTTGTCTTTAAAAAATATACCTAAAAAGAAATTTTAAAAATAAAGAATGCAAAAAAGTAAGAAGAAGAAGAAGAAATGAAGAATTTCAAGAAAATAATGAAAGGAAACAAAAGAAAATATTATAAAGAATATTTTTTTTAAAATTTTTAAATAAATCTTTAAATTTTACCTCTTTGCAATAAAATTCCTATTAATAGTTAAATATAAGGTTTACGGTTAGATTTTTAATGAAAGCGCAATATTAAGATATTTTAGTACTTAGAGGGATATAATTAAATATTTTATAAAATAAAAGATAAGATTATAAAAATAACTAAATTTGAAGGGCATTTTTACCATTAATCCTAAAAACAATTGAAAACTTTTGTCTTCAAGCGATGGAAGGAAGTGTAAAGTTTCGAATATTGCCATCATAATGAACCAGCAATATCCAAGATTCATAACTCCACCGATCGACCTCATCGTGCCTAGCTAGAGTGGCTGCGGCACCACGAGTCTGCTTCAAGAACAACACGCCAAAAGATCATGCAGAAGAGTGCACTTCCAAGACTGCCACATGAGCTTGAAAGCCATGCAAATTGTTCTTAGTGGCAAAAATCCTCTGCCAAGTGCCAAGCCTCCTCACATGTATCACGTTCAAGCATAGATTTCTTGCCTATAAATTCAGGCCATCCCAGAACCCAAACTCAGACCATCCATAAACAACAATCCTCAAAGCAAAGTTATCATCCATGGGGAGTTCTTCTTTGCAAGCTCTTGCTCTTTGCCTTGTTCTTCTCTGCGGTAGCTGCCTAGCTTCTAGACAGTCATCCCCTCAAGGCTACTGGGGACAGCAAGGAGGGCAGCAGTCGAGATTCAGTCAAGGGGAATGCAACATTCAGAATCTCAATCCTCTTGAACCCGCTCGCCGCATTCAGCATGAAGCCGGCTACTCTGAAATTTGGGATGAGAACAATAGGCAGATGCAGTGTGCTGGTGTTGCTGCAACTCTTCATGTCCTTGAGAGCAAAGGCCTTCTTTTGCCATCCTTCAACAATGCACCAAATATGATTTTCGTTGTTAAAGGCAAAACTCTCTTTACTTCTCTACCGAAATTGGACTTTTTGCACTCTAATTAGTTGCTGACATTACACTGGGTGCATGCAGGTCATGGTGTACTTGGAGCTATGTTTCCCGGTTGCCCAGATACTTACCAATCATTCGGGGGATCTGAACAGGAAAGGGAAGGCAGCCAAGGCCGGGGCCAGAGATTCAGCGACCAACACCAGAAGATCCATCACTTAAGACAGGGAGATGTCATTGCCTTGCCTGCCGGTGTTGCTCACTGGTCCTACAACGAGGGCAATGAGGAGCTTGTTCTGGTGGTCATTCACGACATCAGCAATCGAGACAACCAACTAGATCAGAGACTGAGGGTAACAAATAAAATATTTCCATAGAAGTACGTTAATTATTTTGGATTTCCTTTCTAATTAATCTGCATTGCAATATTTGCATATAGAGATTTTTCCTTGCCGGCAACCGACAAGACCAAAAAGGAAGCTGGCAGGCGGAAGCAGAAAAGGGCTTCAACTGGTTCAATTTGTTCCAGGCAATGGACCCGCAACTACTAGCTCAAGCTTTCGGTGTAAAGACAGAGTTAGTAAGGAAGCTACAGAATGAGAATGACTCTCGAGGAAACATCGTCAGGGTCCGAGAAGGACTCAGATTTTTGCAGCCAAGGCCAGAACAGCAACAGGAGGGGCAAGGACAAGGACAAGGACAAGGACAGGGACACTGGATGGACAATGGCTTCGAGGAAACCATTTGCACAATGAAAGTTAGGGAGAATCTCTTAAACCCTCGAAGAGCAGACATTTACACAGCCGGTGGCGGCCACATCCGCACTGTCAACAGCAAGAACCTTCGCATTCTCGAAAAGCTCCAATTGAGCGCGGGCCACGGATTCCTCCATGCAAACGCCATGGTTGCACCACACTGGAACATCAATTCCCACAGCATTTCCTACGTGACAAGAGGAAGCGGCCGCTTGCTAATTGTTGGAAACTCAAGAAGGCCAGCATATGATGGAGAAGTACGCCAGGGTCAGCTCGTGATCATTCCACAAAACTATGTGCACATGAAGAAGGCAGGATCCGAAGGTTTGGAATGGTTCACAGTGAAGACCAATGACAACGCAAAGACCAGTGCTCTCGTGGGAAAAACATCTATGCTCAGATCCATGCCGGTGGAAGTCTTGATGAATGCCTATCAGATCACAAGGGAGGAAGCTCAGACTCTCAAGTTCAACAGGGAGGAACTCACCATTCTCAGCCCACATTTCAGCTCTCAGTCGCAGCAGGAAGGATCTCAGTGGTCCATTGTAGCCTAAATTCGATCCCCTAACCAAGTTTTGCTATATATCTAATATATATAATGTTCCAGAACAAATAAATGATCCTGTAGCAGTATGAATAAAATGATCCGTTGAGGGTCTTCTCAGTGAGCTTTCTGTAACTTGTACTTTTCTTCTTGCAGATTTGCTCATGTTTTGCCTTCTCCTTTGTCTCTGCCCTTTTCTTTGTATAACATCACCGATTCACCATTAAGCCCCTTCGATTTCTTTATAATTTGGATGCAACAGAAAATTCAGATAAGTTGCACAACAGGAAAAAATAGGGAGGGACAAATAATTATTAAAAAATTATAATTCAAAACTATAATTCTGGGAAAAAAAAATGGGTCAACTTAGTTTAACGTTAAAAAATAAAGGCAAACACGTTCACGGTGGGACTCGAACCCACAATCTCCCGCTCCGGAGGCGAGCGCCTTATCCATTAGGCCACGCGAACCGCTTGCTCGTTGATGTTAAATTTAGACATCAGTATGCTAAATGGCTACTGTGTATGAACTAAAAACCCTAAACCCAATCTTCAATTTTGGCAGAGGGGATTGAATGAGTTTCGAATGCTACTAACCGATTAGATCAAATTAAACCAATCTCAATGGCTTCGGCTGTAATTTCCAGCTTTGTTCGATGCCCAAAAACCTCTCAGTTTTCTTCCAAAGCTTATGTTATCAGAAGTTCATTACCTTTCTCCAGAATTCCCGCCTCCAGTCTCAGGTAATTTCTTAAGAAATGCTTTTTTCTGAATCTTTTATTGCATTTTTTGGCGTTAAATGTTACCGCTTGGGCTGCCAATGTCATATAATCATCCATGCAAATGAAAATGGATGATCTTTCTTAAGTTTTCTTATTGGCTCGGGTATAAAAGCCATATGAACTATGGTGGGCAATGAAAATGCTCAAAGAATGCTCTTTTGAGATTCTTGCCTGGACCCTTATTCTCCCCACTCTTTTATTGTTCTTCCCTTTTTTTTTTTTTTGGAGCGAGGTAAGTGGAGGTGTGATTGATTTCATAACCAGAGAACCAAATTTTGTCTTTGATTGAGCTTACAGAGTTTCATACAGTTACTTTGTGCATTTTGATGAGATTTAATTAAAAATGTGCAGTTTTCTATTAGCAATTAACTATTGGATCAGTATATTGAACTCATTAGGCTTTCTAGTATTTACGGGGTGAATAAGCGGGTGGTTTATGCGTCATCATCGGCTGCTGGAAGTTCAAGTTCAAGTAATGAGTTGAACCCCTATGAGGTAATAAGGAAACTAATACATTTATTATCTCTGGATATTGGAGGTAGGAGTGATCTTTTGATTTTTTTTTCCGCCCCTTTTCTCTTTTCCCTTTTATAAGGTTCTTGGTGTCAGCCCAATTGAAGGATTTGATATGGTCAAGGCAGCATATGCTAAGAAAAAGAAGGATGCCGAGAGAAGAGGGGATGAAGCAACTGCAATCCAGGTAGATTTTCTTTTATTTTATCTTTTGATGAAACACTCCAGGTAGGTTTTAACTACCTATTATCTTGGCGTTGTTCGTGTATTTCTTGTGCAGTTTGATTATCTCATCGGTAATCATATGTATAATTTTTCGAACATGGTTATAAAGTGCTACACTAGATATTAAGTTTTGATCCTCATTTTTTTTTTCTCCCAGTTGGAGAAGGCATATGACAAAATTATGATGTCACAATTACTGAAACGGAAGAAGGGAGAAACATTTGGTTCATTTAAGGTACAATTCGGACTTGTTCGTCGTGCTCTTCTTAAGCTCCCCAGGATGGGCTAGCAAATGATTCAGATGAGCATTGACAAGCTTTAGTTCAATTTCATTTTGTTTTCTTACATAGTATTATTCAATAATCTTGGTTTTTGAAGACTTTGTTATTCTTGGATGTATTTGTCTTAGTTTTGAGAGTGTATCCCGTTCCTCTTTTAGAATAGTTTGATGGCAATATTATCACTTTCCGATGAACTCTGAAACCTTGGAAGTTGCTAAGCTACAGCTCAGTGGGTTGGAAAAAATAAATAAATAAAGAAACAAAAAAAGGCTCAATGATAATTTTGGTAAGGCTTCAAGAAGCACAGATGAAAGTCTTGGACGGAAAGTAGAATCCTACATCCCTCTTGCAGTTTTCATTGTTTTTGCTTTCTAGTAAAATAGGTATGTTGTGTATGGTGAATTCTAAATATCATAAGAGTGTGATAGAGTCGCAGCACATATGCAGATTAACTTTGGGAATGTGGTCCAATTTAATGTTTTGTTGTCTGAATTAGGTGCCAATGAAATGTTGTGGGACAGATGTTGCTGAAGTCAAAGCATTCAGAAAGTTCTACACATGCTAAATTGGAATTCAGTATGCATTTGAGATCTAGTTGGAGCCACTTGATAAAAAAGATTGCTTTTTTTTTTTAACCTAATACATGCTTGAATCGATATTTTCCAAGAATAAAAATAGACAAAAGTCATGATGGACACGATTGGGATAATACTAAGATGAATATATTTCCTCCTGCCTGCTAACTAAATAATGATGCTAGCTTTCCTATATTGGTTGGACGTTTTGGTGACATGGATTACATCTGGTTTAATAAGGGTATTCACTTGGTATTGATTGAGACAGACTTGAATCAGGAGATATTTATATTATGTTTTCAACAGTCCCCCCCCCCCCCCCCTTTTTTTTGGTATATTAACAGTAGGGTTGTAGATGTGCCTTCTTTGCATGTTATTGTTTTTCAGTATCTCATTTGGCCAATTTATGTCTTCACTTCCCATCTTCATACAAAAAGTTACACAAATAATTGGTTTAAAATTTTTGAGCTGTTTTTGCTATTTGTCATACTGCATCAGAATCTTTTCATAATATTTTTTGTTGGGTTTGTCACTGGTGCTAATTAACATTATGAATGTGATTTCCAGGTTTCAAAGGACATAAAATATGCTGATAAGCAGCCAATTGTACCTTGGGGTCCAAGGTATGCACACGCATCCAGAAAACTGATGTGGTCTCATTTTTCTTTTCCCGCTGATTTATATAATTTAATGGTGAAATGGATATTAAATCTTAATGTGATTAAAATGTACTAGACTACTCTAATGGGGCCTTATATGACAAAGAGTTCCAGGTTTAACTCCTATTGGTGTTGACTAAATCTCTAGTCCTTTTTTTTTTTTTTTTTCATTAATGATATGACTTATTCAGAAGGTGCAGAATTTTTAATCTCATAGTGCAATCTTGAATTGTAATTAAGATGTATCAGCATTATCACTGCTGGCAATCTTAGTGTTGTGTCAAGTGGTAAGTCTTTCTTGGTAATAGATTTGTAGATGGCCATTGATTTCATAGTTCCGGCCTCACTGCGAAAGATTAAATTCTGAATAACGAAACAGATAAATGCTTCAACATAGTTGGTAAAAAAGATCATATTGACAAAGGAATGTCAGTATTCACTTCAGATACCAACTTAAATTTAATTTTTTTTTTAAAGTTCTTTTAACTTGATGAATTTGCTCTCAATTTCACATCTTGCAAACAATTAAACCATAGTTCTTTACTTAAATGTACAGCTTGGTATGCTGATGCTTGCTTCTATTTTCAGGTTCACCAAGTCTGATGACAAAGATATAAAAATCAATTTAGCAATTACAGCTGTCTTTGTGAGTATGAACATGAATTATATTTTAGAACCTGCTAAAATGTGTGCTTTGAACATACTGTTCATACATTTTGATACATTTGGACCCTTTTTTTGGTGTATTTTTTTCTTTATAAATTTGCTACTCATTTTAATGTTAAGGATATTGTTGATCTAATTTTCTGACTTTTTCTTCAGACAGCTTGGATTTTTATCAAGCGTAATGCTGAATGGAAACCGTTACAATTTTTGGCTTTTGTATTTGTGTATCGGATTTTTGAGAAATTGAAGGCATTTGAGCCACCCATATCTCCCTCATTTACGGTGAGTGCAGTTAAGGATGTTTAGCTGCTTGATAATCTTTTATGCTGCATTTCAAGCTAGATTGTTTTTCACTTTTTGGATATGTAAATTCTTTTGTAACCTGCTAAGCAATTCTTTCCCAAAGTTTATTGAACATATAAGTTGTTGGCTATAGGAAGAGGGTGAGGATGAAGGAAGAATGTTGCGTATGGGGAAACGGCTACTTAGATCTCTTGCACTAGCTTTTGGTTGTATAGCTGTTGCTTCATTGGTATGTTATTTCATTTACTCTCTTGCAACTGTTGTCTAACTTTAGATTTGTAATCTTTGTTTAAAATTTGTCTTTCAATGTGTTTAATTATTCAGACAAAATTCTCAAACTCTAGCATCGTAAGAAGGTTTTCTGGGTTTTATGCTAAACCCACATAGGATGATATTTTCGAACCATCTCAAAACTCAAATGCTTTGATTTGGCTTAAGGGCAAAGGCAGTGAAGGTTGACATATGGAAGCATTTCATATCTTTTATTCCTAGACGGGGGAAAAAGAGATAGAAAGTGAATTGGGAGGTTAAGAGTTTGATGTGTGTAATTTAAGTTGTAGAAATACTAAATTTATCTACACTAACTGTCCCCTTAATGACCAACAGTCACAGACAGACACTAGATTGTGGTTTCAAGACTCACGAAAGGAGGATGGATAGTTTCAGATCTGCAAGACTGAGATAGCCAACTGTACAGGTTATGGCCTGTATTGCAGGAACGTAACCAGCTGTTTATGAGAAAGGAGTAACTAATATGAAAGTTACCATGAGAAGCAAAAAAGGTCCTCACAGATCATGGCAGAACAAACATTAGGATCAGTTATTTTTTTTGGTTTTCATTTGAACCAATATTGTAAGAGGCCCCAAAAATGCTGAGACTGACATCTATATGCCGGAGTATAGAATTATGCCTTTTCTTATATGACTACACTTTCTGACACATTTACTTCTTTGACAAGTATATAATTTCAAAGTGAATTTTGTTTCTTGAATTCTTGGGGGGAACTTGTTATGCTAGTCTCTGGCGGGGCAATAAAAGATCTTGGATGCCAATGTATTACTATACTAAATACTGAAGTGTCGCAGGCACATGTATTATGCATTGGTGCTAAAATGGCAAGCACACATATTAACAAATAAATGACTGATGTATAGAAATGTTATATACTAAGTTACTGTAACATATACGTTTTCAACCGAAGTATTCAGCTTCACACATGTCCACATAAGATATTGGAAATGCTTTTGTCATGTCCTTTATACTGGCTAGTTGCTTTTGTGGTTGAATGTCTTGTTGGTTCATAGGTGGCTGTTTCTTGTTTACCATTGCAAGTGCTTGCCAGTATGGCTGATTTGCAAAGTGGACAATGAGAATATCATTCTGGCAGCACTTTTGCAGGACTAACTTAGATGTTGCATTTTTTGTTCCTCGGTTATTTTCCTTTCTGGATCATTTTATCATCTTGATCTCTTTTTGTGCTGTCACTGAATCTCTTTGTTCTTGTTGCAGGGATATACTGGTCTGCTTAATTTGATTGAAATTGCAGGAGGTTATATTCCTCGTTTCTTGTACAACAACCAGGTGGATAATCATCAGCTTTCACAACGAAACTGCCCTTTTCTGGATGCATGGGATTGTCTTCCTGCTTTTATTTTCCAGCTTGTGCTTTTATTGATTATCATTTTTAATGTTTTAGCAGTGTTCAAATATGACTTAAATTTATTCATTATAACACATTTCAAACTTAGAAGCAGCTTAACTGATAAGGCCAAGCCATATGGTGACCTTGATTGTTCAGAGGCCAAGGGGTGGCTCGTAATTGGACTTCCTAATAAAGCAAAAGTTACTTGGCCATCTAATGTTTGTAAGATTGATAAAAGGGCGTTTGTTGAATATTTTGCCTAGGGACTGGGAAATAAGTTTTATATTCCATTTCCTATATATGCTGCACATTTGTTTATTTGGCTGTTAGAAGCTCTTTCTGGAACATTAATTGATGATGCGATAAAACAGGTATTCCTAAACTTGCATCCTGAATGCTTTTCTCCGGCCAACGGCTTTATGGCCTAGTGGCTTTTATCTCTTCCCTGAAGGAATTTTGTATGGTCAAGCAGTGTTAGCAGACACGTGTTCTTATTTCACACATCTTGATTGCTCTCTACCTAGCTGAAAGCTAACTGATAGTGCAAATTCATGTCCTGCAGGAACTGCTTGTTACTGCTTCAACAGCAGTCATACTTTACATTATGGCCTCATATTACCGATGACCAAGCTTTCAAACCGAGGAATTCTGCAGTTCACTGGAAGAAAAAAAGTCCGATTGCCATTGCAGTTGGCCATCAAATTTTGTAATTAGAAATGTTGTTACAGAGTCATGTCTTGAGCATGTTTCATCAGTTAACTTGAAAGCCTGATAGGGAGAACAATTGGCATGCTTGTAATTCATACTGCTCAGTTTGGAATTGTTGCAGCTCAAAAATAAGGTATTACATCCACCTCTTTGTACTGGAATCTGGACTGAAAGTTCCCTTAAACACCTCCCCGTACTGTGCTCTCCATGCGGAGGCCAGAGGGTGGTGATCTCATTTGAGTTAAAATTGTCCCATGTTCAGAATACAAAAATGGAATTTACTATATATGGGGCAAAACTGCTAATTTGTAATATTTAAGAGGCAAAATTGAAAATCTTGTTAAACCAAAGGTGTAATTGTAAAAATCAAGAAGGAGGTGATAAGGCAGAAATTAGGGTTCTGGTCATGTGTTTAGTCTTCCTATTGCATGAGAATTTAAAGAAATATATGGGAAAAAAAGGAAACATTTGAAGAGGAATTATATTAAAGAGTAGTCTCATAAGTCCAACGGGCCAAGCAATCTTTAAAGATTTTTACTTTTTACATTAATTTTTTTATAAAAAAAAAAGACCTTAGCTATTCAAATCGAAGGAGTCTTGTATAATAATAATA
Organism: Voacanga thouarsii; assembly: GCA_026120185.1. Lineage (NCBI taxonomy): Eukaryota > Viridiplantae > Streptophyta > Magnoliopsida > Gentianales > Apocynaceae > Voacanga > Voacanga thouarsii. The sequence goes on along the minus strand of JANUWF010001067.1, from coordinate 1,013,649 downwards.
ATAATAATAATAATAATAATAATAATAATAATAATAATAATAATAATAATAATAATGTTTCTATAAATTATTAGAATCTCCATTAATTAGTGGAGGTTTCACTAATTATGGATTTATGTGAATAATTAGAGAAGATTTTTATGGATGTCCACCATTTAGTGGAGACACCACTAATTAAGATTAGTGGAAGATGATGTATGCCATGATGTAAGCTTGTAATACACCATTATTTTGTGAAAGAAAGATTAGAGAAAATTGTGAGAGAAAAGAAAGAGAAAAATTATTGTGCAAAGAATAGTTAGAATTTTCTTAGTGTGTAGTGTGTAGATTTTATTCTAACACTACCCTAATTTTATAATATCTCACTATTTTTATTTTGTTTTTATGGGTATCATTATTTACAAAACAGTCCACGTTAGAGTAATCTTGGGCCGGTTCTCTGATGGTTTCATATTTTCCAGGTATGAACCAAGAAATGGAAAGAGGCCCAATTATGCATGAGTGGTGGGCCCGGACCAAGTGGGTCTGATGTGTAAATTGGACCAAGATAAGAAATAGACACAGACAGTAGTGTATCCGATCAAACAAACCAAAAAAAAGGGGAAAAGGGCCGCCGGAGACAAGTTCCGAAAGCAGCAATCAATGGTTTATTTCTCCATCTCTGCGCGTGTATATAGACTGCAACTGGGGTTTTGAATGGCTCCAAAATTGTAAGCATTCTAGAAAAACCCCCAGATTGATTAGGTGTACATGTTAAGGAATTGGAATAGAAATAGAATTTTGGGGTTTTAGGAAACCGTCATTCCGAGGTGCTATTGCAATAATTAGAACCCTAGACGAGGAAGTAGGAAGTAATCAAAAAATCAGCGAAGATGAGGATTATGATAAAGGGTGGAGTATGGAAGAACACGGAGGACGAGATCTTGAAGGCGGCGGTGATGAAGTATGGAAAAAATCAATGGGCACGTATTTCTTCTCTCCTTGTTCGTAAATCGGCTAAGCAGTGTAAAGCTCGCTGGTACGAGTGGCTCGACCCTTCTATCAAGAAGGCAAGTTCATGTCTTTTGATTTTAAAAAAATAAATAAATAAAAGAAAAGACTTGAGTTCGTTTACTGGCTCAAAAGCATGATAACTTTTCTGGCTTCAGTTCGTCCATTTGTTTTTCTGTTTATATTTATGCTGATCTTAATGCTGTAGCATCGTTTTTAGCTCAGGCTCAGTGTATTGGCAGATGTGTGTGTACGTGCATTTGACACTAGTAAGTAACCATAGATACATTCTGTTTAAGTTTTTGTGTGGTGTCCGGACAATGTTGTGCAGGTAGAAAGATCTGCTTTCTGGTGCGCAGAATTTATTACTTTCAGCCCGTAAAAGTTCAGAACCTCTACTTTTCAATATTTACCTCTTCTTGGAATGTGCTAGAAAATGAATTAAACTGTTAAGAAGAACTGGAAATTAAACCAGAGAAATAATTTCATTAACTGGGAGAATAAGTACAGCGGAGGGTTAGGAGATGTACAGAAACAGGAAGGAAAATTACAGAGAGGATAGGCCTAACAAATTCTATAGCAGAAGCCAATTTTCCGTGAAGCTGCATTTCTTCAACTGATTTATGAAGTTATAGTTGACGGATCCGTTGGGGAAGAAGAAATCCCAGCATTGCCTCCTTTCCCTAAATATGAGTTGTCCAAATCATCTACCACCTTAGAGAAACAATTAAGTAAAATGACATCGTCCCATTTATTGTTTCTTTGACTCACAATTCAGCCTTTCTTTTTCTTAATTGTTCTTCTGTTCTTATAACAGAAGGATTTTGCCCCTTACTGGTTAACGTTCACAGAATTATGTTGAAATAGGCAGTATTTTTTCTTGGCATATTGTGTTTTCAATTTTCAATATATTTTTGTTTGCACCTTATATTTTTCCTCCCTCCAAATGTTGGGAGCTTGGAGGGAAGGTTGATGGCTTTTTCTTTTGTGTTCTTGGATCGGATTATGCATCAGTAACTAGTTGCTACGTGTGTAAAAGTAACTGATGATTTATTGTTGTGTGTACAATGTCAGACTGAGTGGACAAGAGAAGAAGATGAGAAACTGCTTCATCTTGCAAAACTCATGCCAACACAGTGGAGGACAATTGCTCCAATTGTGGGTCGCACACCGTCTCAGTGCCTTGAGCGTTATGAGAAGCTCCTTGATGCTGCATGTGCAAAGGATGAGAACTATGAACCGGGGGATGATCCTCGTAAACTGCGTCCTGGAGAGATTGATCCGAATCCAGAATCAAAGCCTGCTCGTCCCGACCCTGTTGACATGGATGAGGATGAGAAGGAGATGCTTTCAGAAGCACGAGCTCGGTTGGCCAACACCAGAGGTAAGAAAGCAAAAAGGAAAGCAAGGGAGAAGCAGCTTGAAGAGGCTCGAAGGCTTGCTTCACTGCAGAAAAGGAGAGAACTAAAGGCTGCTGGAATTGACGTTCGGCAAAGGAAGAGAAAGAGGAAGGGAATTGATTATAATGCCGAAATCCCCTTTGAAAAGAAGCCTCCCCCAGGCTTTTATGATGTTGCAGATGAAGATCGTCCAGTGGAGCAACCTAAGTTCCCGACCACCATTGAAGAGCTTGAAGGTGAAAGAAGGGTTGATAAGGAAGCTCGTCTGAGGAAGCAGGATATTGCAAGAAACAAAATTGCTCAGAGGCAAGATGCCCCATCAGCTATAATGCAAGCGAACAAACTTAATGATCCAGAAACGGTGAGGAGAAGGTCAAAATTGAATCTCCCAGCTCCACAAATTCCAGATCATGAATTAGAGGAAATTGCTAAAATTGGTATAGCTAGTGATATTATTGAGAGTGAAGAGCTCACAGATGGGCATGCTGCAACTCGTGCTCTTCTTGCAAGCTATGCTCAGACACCGAGGCAGGGAATGACTCCATTAAGAACCCCTCAAAGAACTCCTGCAGGTAAACAAGACGCAATTATGATGGAAGCAGAAAACCAGAGAAGATTGACTCAAACACAGACACCTTTACTTGGTGGAGATAATCCCATGTTGCATCCTTCTGATTTTTCTGGAGTCACTCCTAAGAAAAAGGAAATTCAAACTCCAAATCCACTCTTGACTCCTTCAGCTACGCCTGGAGCCACGGGCCTGACTCCTAGAATTGGGATGACTCCATCACGCGATGGATATTCTTTTGGTATGACACCAAAAGGGACTCCTATAAGAGATGAACTTCACATCAACGAAGATATGGATATGCATGATACTGCCAACCTGGGACAATCTGATTCAAGAAAGGAATTACTTTCTGGTCTGAGAAATCTTCCCCAGCCCAAGAACGATTACCAGATAGTTATGCCGCCACCTCCTGAAGATAATGAAGAATCTGAGGAAAAGATTGAGGAAGACATGTCTGACAGAATTGCTAGAGAGAAAGCTGAGGAGGAAGCCAGGCAACAAGCATTACTGAGAAAGAGGTCAAAAGTACTTCAGAGGGAACTTCCTAGACCTCCTGCTGCATCACTTGATCTAATTAGAAGTTCCCTCTTAAGAGCTGATGAAGACAAGAGCACCATTGTCCCTCCTACAGTGATTGAAGAAGCTGATGAAATGGTAAGAAAGGAACTTCTGTCTTTGCTAGAGCACGATAATGCGAAGTATCCACTTGACGAGAAAGCAGAAAAAGAAAAGAAGAAAGGAGTCAAAAGAAAATCTACTGTGCCTGTCATAGACGATTTTGAAGAGAATGAACTGAAAGAGGTATGGTCAGGTATCTGATTTCGTCAATTCTCATTTAGCTTTAAGTAGAAACTTGGTACTGCTCTAAAGTGATTGAGAATTTGAGCCTCTATTTGCTTTATGTATTAACTTCATGGGTCAATTTTTCTCCAATTTGTATGTATGAATTTTACCATTTCTTGGTGGGATTTGCTTTATATGCTAGTTTTATCAAGCCTGAATTATAGGGTTACCAGATGCAGTCCATATTATGAACTATACAATTATTCAAGTTGAAGGTAATTTTGTTTTGTGAAAAAACATCTTGCATGCCATTTGAGCCTACTCGTTCTATGATGATGGATTGTTTTATCGTCTTGGTGCTTCCCAGCTTTTGTCATATTTAACTGTTTAGTTCTGTGTCAGAAAGGGTTTTCTTCTATCCTGCTTTACAAGTATGAATTTAACTTTAGAAAAGAAGTACTGGATCGATAACACCATCCACACTATAGAGCACTTTGGAAACTGATACATGTTAGTATTGTTCTTGGAATGGAGAGAAGTTATGTTTGCACATGACTCAGTGTGATGCTAAATTAAAAGGTGTAGAATAGGAGTTTTGCTGAGGAATTCAGGGCGTAAGATTTGTTTTGGCATTTTCATTGCCATTTTTAGTAAGTGATATCATTCATCTTTGCTTTGGGTTGTTTTGAAGGGTATGATGGAAACATAATATTTTCAACTGGCATACAAAATTATTGGTGTGTGTCTAAGAATTTTTCCATTCCTTCTCAAATCTCCATTTCTCTCCTTTGCTCTCTCCTCCCCCCCCCGGATACCCGCTGCACCTTTTTTCTCTTTCTTCCCTTTGAGTAGTTGTGTTTGTAGTCTTGAAGAACATTAAGAGGACAGCTTTGGCATTATTCTGGGAAATGGAGGAGATAAAACCTCATTCCAGTGATCCTTCAACTGGTGAACTAAAACCTCATTCCAGTAATCCACCTGCTGAGTATTCCACAGGAGGGTCCAGGTTTTTCCATCACTGCTGCTACTGATATCCTTCTAGCTTCAAGAAAGCTAAGGGGCTGCACATACCTCCCAGGAAACTCCTCAAATGAAACTTCATGGTCAAGGAACAACCTTCCTTTTATAGCAGATTGGCAATATATTGTCCAATGCATTTTTTTTTCTGCCACATAACAAATTCAGTCCCAACATTCGTAGTTCTCAATATGAAAAAAGAAAAGCCATGAATTCTTGATTAGTCATGATCATGTACAATTTTGTCTTCAATTGTTCAAGTGGTCTACACTGACTTTCTTGTGACAATTAAATTTCAAAACTGCAAGAAATTTCAGCCCAACTCATTTATCATTCTCAGTGTTTTGCTACACACCCCACAACCGCTAAATACTGTTCCCTTTTGTCATACATTGAAGCATAACCTTTTTCCTCAATTATTCATACTTGAGGCCCTTACCTCCAGTTTTCCTTTCACAACCTTTTTGACTGTCATATGTTTATCAATTTTGCTACACCCTTAATCAGTCTATTCCCATCCATGCATGGAACCTCTTTAAAGTGCTTGGTTTTGAGTAGTCTTGAGTGGAAAGAAGGGAGATTGGTACCCACGAGGTAGGGAGAGGATTGTTATTAACTTATGCAGCTTCTGGGACTTTGGGAAATATGGAGTGGTAAGAGGCAAGGAATGACAAGATGGCAAGGGACTAATGTAAATACCCAATCCAATTTGATTTGGATAAGGAATTTACCCGTTCTATTTATTGATGCCCCCATAAGCCTTATGGGGAATAGTTTTTGTGATGCTTGCAAGCAATACCAAGTAACTTGTGCTGTTGGGAACGTGGAAGAGAGGAGGAGAAGTAAGTGATGTCCTTCATCTCTTTTGGCAGACTGAGAAAGAGAAGGGTTGATTGAACCTGGAAAAAATAAAACATAAAAACATTGCTTGTTGGCAGAGTTGCTATTGGAGCTACTAGAGAAGGCAACACTATCAGTCAGTTGATACTTAATTCAGGAAGGATGTAACAAAAAGTCCTTAATAGTAATTAATTATTATTTGTTTTCTCCTTAATTCATTGGATACTTACCCTGGTAAGAACATTTAAAATGCCCTTGGCATACTTTCATGTTGTAATTAAATTTAGCTATGCCTGCTTAGTACCCTTGTAATGTGTATCTTTCCTTATCTGTATAGAGGTATAGAGGTGCAAGTTTGAAACTAATAAGTATCTACAATGAATAGATTTTTGTTGATTTTCGAAGTGTTCTAAACTTGCTGGAGAAAGGGTTGAATGAAAAATATCTTTCCATTTGCATTCTCTTTTTTTTAATTAATTTTAATAATGATCCTACGTTGTATCCCCCCCCCCCCAACCCTCCCCTCTTTATCTATGCTATCCTCAAGTAACCAAAGCAAACCTACAATATCACCTAGCGATGTTGATCAAGTACTATCTTACTTCTTGCATTTGTCTTGAAATTTAATTTCTCTCTGGTACATACTGTTGTACTGAAATTTTGTTTTGCTTCCCTCTATACTGCAAAGTGTTACCTTCTATAAAGTACATCAGGCACGATCATGTTTATCATATGATATTCATAGCTTTGTCAATAGATATGATTTTTTCTGGTCCTTTATTTTTCTGAGCTCTGGTGGATGTCTTCTGTGCAGGCTGATCATTTGATTAAAAAGGAGGCTCAGTTTCTTCATTTAGCGATGGGGCATGAGAGTGAATCTCTTGACGAATTTGTTGAAGCTCACCGTACCTGTTTGGATGACATCATGTATTTCCCTACTCGTAATGCTTATGGTCTTTCTAGTGTTGCTGGAAACATGGAGAAGCTTGCTGCATTGCAGAATCAATATGAGAATATGAAGAAGAAGATGGATGATGACACTAAAAAAGCACTACGCCTGGAGGCAAAGATAAAAGTGCTGACAAGAGGTTACGAGGTATACTAAAAAGTATCTAATTATATGGGGTAAATCTTGTGCTTCCTTACCATTATACCATCTTTCTAGTATATTTGATTGAATGCTTAGAGATGCATTTGATTTAATAATTCTAGTATGATGGCTATTCTAAGCAATGAAGAGTGTGTATGGTTAGTTCCCATATGTGGGTAAAACTAACAAAACAACCAAATGAGGAGTTGATTAGTCATAGGCCCTGAGATAAGACGCAGTAATTTGATACCTGTTATGATTGTTTTTGGTGGTGGTGGTGTGGGTGCCATTGAATTTTGTATATTCGTGCAAGTTCATTATGATTGTTTTTGTATATTCGTGCAACCAAATAAGATTCTTAATCTTTTTTTTGTTTTTGTTGTCAGAGTCGAGCTGAGAAGCTTGGGCAACAAATTCAGGGGACCTATAATAAGATGGACACTGCTGAAACCGAACTCGAGTGTTTCCAAGCTTTACAGAAGCAAGAACAACTTGCAGCATCAAACAGGATCAATAACATTTGGGAAGAAGTTCAAAAGCAGAAGGAGCTCGAGCGAACTTTACAAACAAGATATGGTGATCTTATAGCACAAAAGGAAAGGATCCAGCATCTGATGGAGCAGTATAGAATACAAGAAGAAATTGCAGCAAAAAATCGGGCTGTTGAGCTGGCCAAGTCTGAGGAAGCCGCTGCTGCCACTGCAAAAGAATGCACTGAGAATGTCGATTCAAGTGCTTTATCTGAAGAAAATACATTGTTAATCAACCCTTCCTCTGAAGAAATGCCAACACAGGAAACAGATTCTACTCTCGACCAAGTTAACAGGAGCCCGAAGCTTGACATGGTAGAATCAAAACCTGAGCCTCCAAGTGCTGATGATGCTGCCACTAGTGACTCCAAGGCCACTGATCTACCCAACACAGATGGAATTCCAAAGACTGGGGATTCTACTGCAGCTTCTAATGCAGTGCATGACATACCTGAAATGGTGGATGAACAGGATAAGACAGCAAACAATGAGATTATGAATGAGGGTAGTGATATAAATGAGGTTAATGTAAATGCTGATGGTATGATTGTTGATGCTCCGGAAGTGGTCAAGGAAAACGATTCCCAGGAAGATGCTATGGCTAAACCAGAAAACGACATCCAGAACACAACTGATGAGGGGTAACGCTCAACAGGGATCTGGGATTGGACAGCCTGCTCTCAGAGGCCAAGTCATAATGGATCGCTGGAATATTGTTGGTGCTCCTAAAATGTGAAATTTGAGCTTTCCTAGATGTTTGGTATGAATTCTCAGGTCTTTGATTTGTGTGGGACATTGATGTTGATCTCTTGTTGTTCCTTGGATAGTATTTGGTTTAGGACCCGTAATTTGCTGCTGAAATTTTGAAATGACATAGCAAAAGCAAAAGCAAATTTGAATCCTGTAACTTGTGCATGCGTACCCAACAATCTTGATCTAAATTTGGGAACCCTTTGTATGTGTAGACTTCTGATTTGAAAGATGTTCTCTGCTGAGCCATTGTTCTTGAATTCCTCCTTGTTACCGGTCGCTTTAGAAACAGTTGGGGCTAGGGAGCGGTATATGTCCTACTTTTCTATCATCTCGGCACATGATTAATAGCCGTGTCAATTTGTATGAGCCTGATATGATATATTACATTATACTAATTTTCATCTCTGCATACTTGCGATTCCGGTTAGGGACTAAAGATATTTATTTTGATAAGTTATTAATAAATTAAACATTCTTTTTGTTTTAAAAATCATATTAATTTAGGACATGATAAAGATATTAAGAAATTATTATAATTTAAAAAAATTATTATATTTTTAAATAAGAAAATATATTAATTAATTATTTTTATATATATTCATTAAGAATGTATATATTTAATGAGTTATCTTAAAGAGAGGGATAAATTATGATATAAATAATAAATTTATTCTAGATACATATATACATGAATATTTATTTTAAAATAAAATTTAGTTTAACATAAAATAAAAAAAATATGAACTTCTATTTTAAAATTAATATATTAGTGTAATTTTGGCAGCCATGAACTTGACTTGGGCCATAGGGCTGCCATGAGCCTATGGCTGCTATAGCCTATAGTGGGTTCAAGGGCGGCCAAAAGGCAAATGATTGTGAAGTGTTTCAACCGGCGGCCGTTGGTGTTTCATGTAATAAATGCTACTTTATTTAATTTGCATCTTAGGGCTATGGCAATGGGCTGGTCTGGTCCTATGATGAAGTTTAAGATTCAAAGACGTAACTTATTAAATGGCTATTATATCATATTAATTACTTTAACCGTTTTATACTCTTTTCGTTTTAAATTATTTATCAATTTTAATTAATTACATAAGAAATAAGAAAAGTATATTTTTTAATTAAATAAATATTCTTTTTTATTTTTACTTTTTAAAATTCAATGATAAGTATCTCTTTTTATATTAAGAAACACACAAATTTTAAAACTTTGATATAATTTTAAATTATTTTTCTCTCTTAAGTATTTAATTCTTATTAGAAAATGGGTCAAAATATTAATGAATATTTAATTCTTTTTTCAAGTTGCTATTGATATTTTTTAAAAATTAACGAGATGAATATAAATATCATAACTCATAAATTGAGTTTTTAACTATATTTTATATATTTGGGAAATAGAATACTGTTAAATATGGATAAATTTAGAATATTAAATCTTGATTTCTTAAAGGGACAGATAATTTGGGATAAAGATTAAGTTAGGAAGTGAACTGATAATTTGGGACGAATGGAGTATTATTTAATATTTTAATTATTTACACACAAATTAAAAAATATTGAAATCAATAAGTACTTTTTAGTTATATTTCTAAATTTATCCTTAATAAGTACAAAGGTGATTAAATATTTATGAAATTTTTTATCTTTCGATTAATTATAGAGAAGCATTAGAGAGGAGAAAGAAAGAGAGAAGAGAGATTTAATTTGGTCATTTTTTAAAGAGATGTAAAGATAGAGAAACTTAAAAAGTTATTTAGTTTGACTAAACTTAAGGGTAATATTGAAAAGTACTAATCATTGATGTATGGAAATGCATAAAGTGTTAAATAATGTAAAATAAAATACAAAAGCAATATAAAAGGAGGGAGTAATAATCTTTTGTAATCTATTATATTAAAATATATATTACTTTTATTATTTTATAAAATAAAAATATATTTGTTGTTTTATTTTAATTATTTATTATTTTACTACATCATAACATTAATTAATTTTAAAATTTTAAAATAATTCTATCATTTCTAACAAGGATAATTTAGTTCTTTTATTTAAAAAGACTCTATAAAATTTTAGAAATTTTAATTTATATAATTTATATAATAGTGATAATATTTTGAAACGGGAAAGATATATAGTTTCTTTTTTCTTTGCACAAAGGGGATAGAAATATAAAAGTGTAATTCAAAACTTATCCTCAATGAAATTATACTTTAAATGGGCTTTGTTATCTTATCCATGAATGAAATTTCCATGTATACGTTTTAAGTAGGGGGAAGGAAGGAGGCGGTCAATTACGTTATTGCCCTTTGATCACAGAGAAAGACGAGGCCTAACAATGGATTCCAGTTCACAAGCCAGTTTGTCTGGTTATCTATATCTTCAATTCTTTTATAGTGGTAGTTTGTTAATTCTTAGGTGCATTAGTCAGACTTTCCTTCTTCTTTATCCTCCAGCTTGGACACGACTCATCACCCCTGCAGCCAGCAGAAGTTCAAAGCCAATGCCGTACATGCACTCAGTATCTATATAAAGAGAACCATTTTCTCATTGAGTATCAAGAGAGCAGAAGCAAAGTTCTCAAAATAAATCACATCATGGAAGGAAATGCCAAAACAGAGTAGACGTAACTGAAGAGTCTCCTGTTTGGAAAGGTAAACGTTTCTGATTGCATGAAATTCTTGACCTTTTATGAACCGCTAATTAATTATCATGCATGCAAGAGGATATGTGGTCATCCCATGTCATGCCACAAGTGTATCTGTTTGAATTAACTGATGAGGTTATTTGTTTTTGCGGAATTCATGACGAAATAATAAAGTTGCGAAGTGGGTCTGTGGTTTCCAATTGTGGTAGGGTCGGGTTCCAAAAAGAAAATGACAATCAGAGATACTGCGAGAAAAAGTTGGAATCTTGTTGAGGTGGAGTGATTATAGACGTGTTCTCGTCTTTTCTTTGAAGAGGGACTGGACCCTAGAAACCCATTGAATTGGGGAGTTCTGGGTTCTGTTCTGCTTTCTTGATGATATCTGATTTTGGTTCACGTGAGTAGTAGTTTCTTGAAGGTTTATGGAGTTATTATCTTCATTGATGCTTTGTGTTTATCAATTCAAATGATTTGGGATATTTTATGCTTATAGATTAGAGATTTTTTCTTTTCTTATACGGTTAAATTACCTTGAGTGCTAATTACTGGCGAGTTTTGTTTTCAGTTGAGTAATATTGGGTTACTGCCTCTAAATTCTGCGGCGTTTTGTCTCTGCATCAAGAGGAGATCAGGACAGTCATTCCAGGGTGATTCTAGCTATCGGCTTGTATAAGGTAACCAAATGTCTTTTTCTGTGGGCGTGCGCTTCGTAGATTACGGTGGATGGAAATTTTCTTGAAACAGATAGAAATGAGACAACAATGGGATGGGATTTTCTTCATGTTTTCTACTACCCTTCGATTATTTCTCAAGGGTGATAAGAAATGAAAAAATATTGAATCTTCCCTCCGTTAATAGCATTGCACTCCACTAAAAGGATTTTTGTAAAGGAAAGTCCATTTGAAAGAGGGTTTTCTTTACAGTCTTCTGCTCTAGTAAAAGGACTTTTGTGAAGGAAAGTCCATTTGAAAGAGAGTTATTCGAGGACAACCATGATCATCAGCCCATTGTGTAAACTCAGAATCACATACTTTTTTAGCCATTTGGAACAGCTTCTATAGCAATAGCAGTAGCACTTCATCTGCAGAGTACATTCTTAATTCTGCACTATATACCTGGGGTTGCTCCCCCCTCCTTTGAGCGGTGAGGTTTGGGATGACTTTGATAAGGATGCCTTTTTTCCATTTAGTCTTCCTTGAAAATTGCATCCAGAGAGTTTATTCGCATTTCTTGACTTTGGTTTCCTATATGGGTCATTTCATTATCCATTATTTTGAGTTTAGTAGTTTTGAATGTGCTAAATTTGGGAGGATTATTTCATTGTTCAACTTATGCATGAAATTTGTTGCATGTATCTCCTTTATTTGATCACAGTCCAAGATGGTTACAAGAACAGTGGATCTTCGATCGGACACGGTCACTAAACCAACTGAAGCCATGCGAGCTGCAATGGCAAATGCTGAAGTTGATGATGATGTATTAGGTTATGACCCAACAGCACGTCGTCTTGAAAGAGAGATGGCAAAAATCATGGGGAAGGAAGCAGGATTGTTCGTCCCTTCAGGCACAATGGGCAACCTTATTAGTGTGCTCACACATTGTGATGTAAGGGGAAGTGAAGTAATTCTTGGTGATTATTGTCATATCCATATATATGAAAATGGAGGGATTTCTACCATTGGAGGTGTCCATCCAAGGACAGTGAAGAATAATGAGGATGGAACAATGGATATAGATCAAATTGAAGCTGCAATTAGAGATCCTAAATTGGAGATTTGTTACCCGAAGACTAGGCTTATCTGTTTGGAAAATTCACATGCACAGTAAGGAAACTTATTGTGACAAAACTCCAAATTATTCATTCTTGTGGTTGGCCCCAAGTTCTCTGACCTTAAATTTGTCTCTGTCATGGAAAACGATCATCAAACACAATAAGCAGAGTACTCCTACATGATGAAATTCTTACATGAACTTTTTTCTATTGTGAGATATATTAGTTACTGCTTAGCCTGCATAAAATTAAACATATTCATATTGTTTGTGAATTGCATTAGGTTTTTAACTCAGATGTTAGGATATTTTTCATTTTCTGAATTGACATAAACCTTTGAAGTGTTCAAGTGTTAGAAAAGACAAGGCTCAGAAAATCGACAGTGAATAGGTTTTGCTAGGCCTATATCTCCGAATCATCTGCAATCCCCTGATATTATTGAATTCTTGTTTTCACGTAGATGAAATGTTTTTTATTAAGTCTTAGTACCAGAGTAGTGGCTCTTGAAAATCTGTCAGTTCATTTATGTAGAAATGGGATAATTGTGATTCTCATGTTGAAAATCAAATTATTAAAGCAATCCACTATTGATGCAGTTCTGGTGGTAGATGCCTTTCAGTGGAGTATACAGACCAAGTAGGAGAGCTAGCAAAGAAGTACAGTTTGAAGCTTCACATTGACGGGGCTCGTATTTTTCATGCATCAGTTGTAAGTAAAATTTTTACTTTGTAGACAATGTTCCACTCTGTCACAGGAATGCTGCACAAATGCCTTATGATATGGATATTATGGCTTTTTATGTATTTTGTCTTGATGTTTGAAAATCATTATTTCATGAAAAAAGTGAAGAAACTGAGCTCTTCTATGACAGAACAGTTCTGGATACCCTTAGAACAGAGTAATGAAGAAAATTTGAATGAATATATAGACCTAAAGCTTCTTATATCAGAGATTAGAATAGAATTGGTGAATGATTGCTTCATGCAGTAACAGTTTGAAGGTGATACGTCTTAGAATACAGGATACAGTTCAGATGCATAAAAAATTCCGGCCACTTTGTCTAGAGATACTGAATTGGAGGAAAACTAATATGGTACACAGTTATTCACTGTTCCTCTATTTGTAACATATATTAACGGAAGTAGTTATTATATGTAGGAGGTACCACTTCTTGATTTCTTTTATTTGGTGTCTTGAAGAGTTTGAACACCAGCAGATCTCATTTCCAAATTTGACAATAGCTCATTTATGAGTGTGGTTAGATCTTGAGCTAAGTTAATTACTGCCTCATTAAAAGTTTAAGCTATTCAAGAGTAGTGTAATTTATACATTTCACACTACAACACAGCCACTTGTGTTTAGATACACTTTCTATTCTTAGGCACCCTCACCTGTGAACTCTGACATTCAAGATGATGCCCTGTTCAGCTAGAAATTTTGGGGATTATTGACCATCTACAAATTTTTCATCCTTAGATATGCACTTCTGCTAGTTTATGGAAGATGGAGGAATTAGGATATTTTGAGTTTAGACAAGAAACTGTTTAGTGGCATGCTTGAATCTTTTTAAGTTTGCATGCGTCGACTAGTATAAGTACTGATATACAGTATTCTATCTTTCAGGCATTGAGAGTTCCCGTTCACAGGCTTGTGCAGGCTGCTGATTCAGTCTCGGTACATAAAATTATGACAAGATTTCCATATTTTTTCCTTTTCCAAATTCTAGCCAATGCTTGATCAAATTTTGTTCACCTTTGCTCATACTCTCTCTCTCTCTCTCTTATGCACGCACACAGAGGGTGTGTAAATAACTCTTATTTCTATTTCATTGTTACTGGATATGCATTGCAGGTATGTTTATCAAAAGGCCTTGGTGCACCAGTTGGATCTGTCATTGTTGGTTCAGAAAGTTTTATTTCCAAAGTAAAGCACACTACTGTGGAATTCTTTTTGCCACCTGTTGCAGGAAAAAATTCAGTGCTTTATTATTTTCATTTAATTTTCCAGGCAAAGATTCTCAGGAAGACTTTGGGTGGTGGAATGAGGCAGGTGGGTGTCCTGTGTGCTGCTGCTCTTGTTGCATTGCAAGAGAATGTTGTTAAGCTCGAAGGAGATCACAGAAAGGCCAAGACTTTAGCAGGCAAGTTCATCTTGTTTCTTTTATACATCACTTATTTCTGCTTGCTCAAGTTCCCTCTTAATTTCTTAGCTTATAGTTCATAAAGGGTTGATGTAACCTCAACAACAGAGACGCCATTTTCCTCTTAATTGTTCTGTAATGCTTGATTTTGCTCTCTTTTAACTTTCTCAGAGGGGCTGAACAAAATCAAAGGACTAAAAGTTGACATTGGATCTGTTGAGACCAACATTGTAAGTTCATTGTCTCTGTAGCCCAAGACTTTTTAGTTTGGTCTTCCACATATTAATCGACACCTCCCCTAAATACCCATTTTGGTTTTTCTGTTTGTCAGCCATTATTGGTATCTCTGATGAAAATGTGACATCTAAAACCAAAGCACATGAAGCAAACTAAAACAGGCATCTCCTAAGTTACAGTTCCCAAATTTGCATGTACTTGAGGATGCTGAAAGCAGTATCTATTAACTTTTAGAACATGTAATTTTGCTATATATATTTTAGTGGAATTTATAAATAGAAGTACACGCATTCTCTGGAGAGAATATGAAACTCTCTTTTAGCCGAATCCCAATTATCTTGTAGTTATAGACAAAGGGGTAACTCCTATTCCATATTAATGCTGTTATTTGGTGTTATTTATATGTTTCTGCAAATTTACCTTGTCCATCACTATAACCGTGGTAAAGATTAGAGTGAAGAATGGTTCTGGTTAGATTGTCTAATACTTGAAGAAGCAAGATTAACAAGGTGTTTTTCCTTTTATTTTTAGGTATTTTTTGACATCCTGAAGAATGTGAATATCACAGAAACTAAGTTATGCAAGATTTTGGAGGGACATGGTATTCTTGCATTACCAGAAGGTCCATTCAGGTATTTTCCATCTTTGATTTCGCCAATTATTGAGGTGAAGTTTCCATTCTGAATTTTTGCATGCAGATGTCATTTTCTTAATTGAGCTGACTTTGTTCTGGCATTTTGTAACTTGGGAGTTTAACACTTCATGCGTTACCTTCTTCATTGTATCTATCTTGAACTATCATCGATCATCTTTTTGACTCTTAGAATCTTCCTATTTTCTGAGCACATTCTATTATTATCTGTATTGCTAGTTGGTCTAGCTGAAACACACATTTCTCAGCTGGTTAACTGGTGCTAATGACATATTCTCTAATTTTCCATATACATGTTTCATTGTAAAGGCATCTTTTACTCCACTCTTTTCAATCAAAACCAAATAAGGTCGCTGGCATTTGTTCTACGAACACGACTTATCTCTTTATTTGGCAAGAAATAGCTGCTTGTCATATACTACAAACATGTTACAGTTGTTCCTGTCAAACTTACCATCACAGAAAAACTGTCCCTTCCTTGATTGATAGATCTTCTGATCATTTAACTTGCTATAATGCTATTTGTGCTTTGACCATTTTGCTGTTTGATTCCAAAACTTTTAGTAATTACATATGCATTTTTATGTAAATCTAGGATTAGGCTTGTTCTTCACCACCAGATTGCAGAAAGTGATGTGCAGTACACTCTTTCTTGCATTCAGGTAACTTTGATCTATTCTCTAATCATATTCCCTCTCACTACGATTAACCCTCCTCCCCCCTCTCGCCTTCCCTTCCCAAAATGGAAAAGAGTGGGAACTTAGTCCGCGTACTTTGTCTATTGATGCAGCAAGCTGTAACAGGCATTCGTGATGAAAATGGTGGCAAGGGAGACAAGTAGAAGGAATATTCATTCAAGATTATCTCTGTTGTGTAAAGGATTATTATATCTGCTGTTTAAAGTTTGAACTTCTGTTGATCAAACTAATTGGCGTGCTGGAAGTCTGTGTTTAGGCATGAAAACCTTATGAAGGGTTCATCTTCCCTACTGCATATGCCTATCCTAAAATCTCTCTCTGAAAAAAAATAAATAAATATGTAAAAGCAGTGTTATTTAATTTTACTCTACTGGATATAATAATTATTGGTTCACTGCTTCCAGTTACTTTTATTTGAAACTTGCATTGCTCTTTATATTCTTGGTCTCTAACAAATAAATTATAGCATAATGCCAATGAAAGGAACCAAGTCCTTTCCAAATTTAGCATATTTCAGCACCCCAAAAAAAATAAAAACAAATTCACAATTATTTGTGGTATGTTTTCGTTTCTTTTGATTTTAGAAAACAACAACTAATATCAAGTGTACAAGAGTTACAAACATGATGAAATTATAAAAATTTATAAACAGTTATGTTATATACATTACAATAAATAATAAATTAAGTTTTAATTCCAAAAAATTTTAGGTCGACTATGTCGGGTAATGTATTAACGTGTGGTCATCCATATGAATCTTCTCTCTTCACTTCTTTTTATTGACCGTCATACTCTCATACAAATCTAATAAAGACATATTTATATCGTTTTAGATCTGTCTCTATCTTTATTTAATCTATTCTGCCTTCTTTCCTCAATCTCCTAATAGGAGCATGCATGTTTCTTGCCTCCCTTCCTCAATTCTCCTAACAAGAGCATCTCATGTTTCATGCCTCCCTTCCTCAATTCTCCCAATAAGAGCATCCCAAATCAAAGCATGCGACTTTCTCTCATCTTTTTTTGAATAGATGTCATTCTCATTTTTTCCTTAATGGTCTTATTTCTGATTATATCATTTTTAGTATATTCACACATTTACGTTAACATACACATCTAAATTATTTTTATTATAATAAAAAATATATAATATTTAAACTTTTATATTCCAAGAAAATTAGGTGCACACGGGAGAATTTTTCTCCTCAATGATAAGGTTGAACATCAAAACACGGGCAGTGGACATCAATTAGTCAAATCATGAACATTTTGCAAACGTTGTTTGTGGCACATGAAATGAAACCTTTGTTGAAAATCTGCAGAAGAAAACAAACAAAAATCATTGGTTGCCTATAGGAGAGGAAGCTCCCTAGTCCCTTCTCATCACTAGAAAAGTTGGCAATAAATGGAGGGAACTAAAGCCAAATTACCCATTCAATCAAAAGCGTTTGGCCATTGGGTACTTGCTTTGAAATTTCCTACTTTTTTGTTGCTTTACAAATTCTACTATTACACTTGTGCTTCCAAGCGCCCTACACCATGCGGCATTATTAGCAAGGCAGCTAGCTAAATTTTGATAAGGAAAAATTTTATTTTAAGTTTAATTGATATTTTCTTAATGTATCATTTTTAAGATAATTTCTATTAAATACTGACTATTTTTGTTAAATTATTAATGAATTCTGACAATTAGATAGATAAAAATGAAAATTAAAGTTAAATATTAATTATATCTAGAGTAAAATTTATAATTATGTTAAATCCGAGCTATATTCTTAATAGGAAAGTGACATTTTTCCCCCTTAAATAACATTCGAGTCATTAATGACTAAAAAAGAGTTATATTTGTCCCATAAAAAGTTCTGAATATTCTCATTTTGACATGATTGATTCTTATTCTTTAGTTTTAACTTTTTAAATCGTTTATAAATTTTTGCACAAATTATTTAGTCTTTCCGAACCAATTCCGACAAGTTAATTAGTCAACTCCGTTAAGGATGCACAAATTTATCATTTTACTATACACCTACCTTAAAAAAATTGTAATTTTAGTCATTGAATTTTTTATTTTGGCATAATTGGTCCTTATTCTTTTCTTTTTTAACTTTATAGATCCTCTATTTTTTCTTTTGGTACACTGGGTCCTTTTGACCACTTTTAAAGTTAAAATGTTAAAATATTAAAATATTTAATTTACTAAGTGCATTTGATTTAATTTACTAAGTGCATTCGGTAACGATTTTTATTATCACTTTATTGATTATACTTAAATTTAGTTATAAATTTTAAATAAATTGAAAGTTAATTAAGTTTGAAATCTGAATATATTAAATACTCATCTAATTAAAGAATATTTAATTTAAATTATAATTAAATATAATGTAAAAATAAGTTATAATTAATTCAGATTTCATATTTAAATTTCAAATTTCAAATTTTAATTTTTAAACTTCACTTTTCAAAATTCATTGTTTAAATATTCAAATTTCAATCTTCAAATTTTAATTTTATCAAATAAATCCTAACTCACGATATATTTATAGTGAAGTTTGAATACTAATATTTAAATATTAATTTTTCAAAAATATAATATAAATATTTTATTAATTATAAATTATTTTTACACAGAATTTTAGTATAATATAGATTAAATAAAAAAGAATAATAATTAGATAGTATATAATATATTTAGATTTTAAACTTAAATAATTTTTATTTTACTTAAAATTTATAATACGATTAGTGCATATTAATCAATTAAGTAATAATAAAAATTTATTATCAAATGTATTAAGCAAAATGAAAGTTATTAGACTTTGAATTATATCTAATTATTTTTATTATTTTATATTTAATCTAAATTTTATAAAATATAGTATAAAATAAATTATAATTAATTTTCTTTTCAAATTCAAAACTTGCCTTAACAGTATACTTTAATTAAATTTATAATATAATTTTATAAAACATATAAGTATGATTTAAATTTTATAAAAAAAATATGGAGTTAAAAGGTAATATTGTGATATACTTAATTATTTAAAATTAATTAATTAAATACTCATTTTATTATGCATATTTAATCAAAAATAATATTAAATACTTAATTAATTAAAATATATTTAATAATAGATTTTTGTTATCACTTAATTAATCGAAATGACCTAAGAAAAAAGATAAAGGACCCATAAAGTAAAAAAAAAAAAAAGAATATGAACTAATCATGTTAAAATAAAAAAAAAATTAAGATCTAAACTTACTAATATATCTTTTTTTAAATTGGTATATAGTAGAATGACAAATTTGTCATTACTTAAATAGTAAACGCCATAATTAATTAATTGATTTGTCGAAATTGAGTTGAAATGACAAAATAATTTACATGAAAATTGATGGAAGACTTACAAAATTAATAATAAAAAATAAGGACCAACCCCAAAATAAAAATATCCAAAAACGAAACCTGCCAATTTATCTTAAAAAAATATGAACTTAAGACATGCTTATTTTAATATATATGTCCAAGAGCAAATTTTGCAAACTAGTATAATAAGCAAGACATTTATTTCAATAACACTTGGGGGAAAAAATACTCATATTAAATACATTATATAATTGTATATGTGATTTTTGAATATTCAATTCTCATTTTTTTTAAATAATGGCCAAAAAAAAAAAAATCCAATCCTTTGGTATAAAAAAAGTAACACTTCTCTGTCTTCATAGAAAGATTTAAATTTTAATATTTTTTTAAAATGTGAGTTAAATATTCAAATATAAAATTAATTTAAAAATGCTTCCTGTTGTGCTGCTCATTGCTACGTCTCCATCAGCCTATTTCCCCCAGAAAGGGATCCACCACAACAAATACCTCCATACACTTCCAACTTAACGCCAAAGATTTCCCTTTCTAGAAACATATCCCTCTGCAACAAAAGCTTTTTTGACTCTGTGCAGTCTTCCTTTCTCTTTCCCTTTCCCAGTCACACACACACACACTGATCTCTCTTCATGACTCTTCAGTGGCTTTCATGGCTACAAAATCTGCTCATGATTTGATGACTTATTTCTTTCTTCTGCTGTGTCAATCCAACTGAAAGTTGCAGCTGTTTCCCAAGATCTTTGGTTACTTGAGCTAGATTGTTCAGATCAGTTACTCAGACTTGCCAAATCTGATTAGGAAACTGGAAATCTTTCACTTCCCCTTGCAAATTTTGCACCCTCAGTTACCCCCTCCCCCTTAGCCATTCCTCAAGAATAAAAAGCAAGCACAGAATCCAACTCTCGCTGTCTCTCTGCCCCCTCCATTAAAGAAATGAGCCATGCCATTCGACTACTGATCATCTTTTTGTTCGATATTGTCTTCTTTTACTTCCACTAAAATCTGTAAAGTTTTCTCTTTTACTCACATCTGAGCCTTTCTCTTTATTGCTTGTGTGTCTGTGCAAGTCTCTCACATCCACTCTGATAGTGATAAGGAAAGCTGAAGAGTTAACCCTAGAGAAAAGCAGGAGAACCACAGTTTACTTTCAGATCCCTGAACAACTTTGATGGATTTTGTTACTACACCAGGATTTCCCAGTTCAGAAAACTTCATCAATAGCTCAAACCCCATCTCCACCTGCTCAAATATCTCACCATCAGCTCCTGCTCCAAGCCGCTATGAGAACCAGAAACGCCGCGACTGGAACACCTTCTGTCAATACCTAAGAAACCACAGGCCTCCACTTTCGCTTTCACTTTGCAACGGAGCTTATGTCCTCGAATTTCTGCGATATCTCGATCAGTTTGGCAAGACTAAAGTCCACAACCAGAGCTGCCCATTCTTCGGCATGCCAAACCCTCCTGCACCTTGCCCTTGCCCTCTTAGACAAGCTTGGGGTAGCCTTGATGCTCTCATTGGACGCCTTCGAGCTGCTTATGAAGAACATGGTGGGAAGCCAGAAGCAAACCCTTTTGGTGCAAGAGTAGTAAGGCTTTTCTTGCGCGATGTCCGTGATTTTCAGTCCAAGTCTAGGGGAATCAGTTACGAGAAGAAGAGAAAAAGAGCTAACCAGAAGGTAGCAATGCAATCTCCTGGTGCAACTCCCTGCCAAAAACAGATGTAAACCAATTCTCTTTGAAGCCCAGAAGCTGTATGCAGTATCACTCTACCCTAGCTATCAATTAAAATCCCAGCTTGCCATTATTAAGCACAAAATTAGAGAAGCAAGACAGCAGAAGACTATATAACTTGATGTCCATCTTTATATTTTCTCTATTATAGATGCTCTAATACTTAATTATGTTATCACTATATTTCTCTTCTTTTGTTGGGTTTTTTGAGTTCTGTCGAATCCTTCCTGTATATACATGTGGAGCTTTCAAATAAGGGAGTACCGATCAATATTAGTGTTTTTCGAGCCTTTGTCTTCTTTTCCATCATAATTTTGTGTGTTTTGCTTTGTTTCTTGAATTAGAGTTGCTGCCGGCTTCTTGGTATTGTGGAATTAGAAAAGAAAAGAGTAAAGTTTATGGCACCAAGTGAAATGACAGGAGCTAGCAGTACGTACCAATTACTTAATTAATAAACTGTAGAAATATTGAAGATTTCTGGCTCTGTGCAATAATTCCCAGTGTAAGAGTTCGTAATGCGGAGAGCACTGTTTTGGATCATTTTATGCCCAAAGTTTCTCTCCTCAAGCTTTTTCACTTCTCTTTATCATTAAAATGACATGTACAAGCCCATTCCAATTGTTCAAGTTCATGTGATGTCCTTTAGCTTCCTCAAATATGTTCTTTTCAATGGTCTAGTAATTATGTGAAGATTAGCAAACTATGAAGAGTGCATTTTCTGTCGACAAAACAAATTATTCTTCATGGTGAGAAATCTGATTGACATTGTAAAGTGGTGTCTTTGTCTGTACGTGTAAGATTATATTTCATGAACATCACCCTACATGCAAGATTAGGATTACAAGAACCTAGTACTTTTGTAGGAGAAGTATGCATTATTCTATGATTATTACTAAGAAAAGGAATCAAAGATAGCTGGTTTTGGATGTATAGAGCTCAGAATATTTTGCTCTCAAAATTTGTTGCCAGTGAGATATTTCAATACTTTAAAGAAAGAGGCAAGAAAGAAAAACACTTGAAAATTAAACAGAATGAGTGGATACTCTCTTAGATACCATCAAGAACTGGAAGAATCAAAGAAAGCCCCCCTTAAAAAATTCAAAACAAGAAGTTGGCCTCCTGATTGGTAGCTGGCTCAGTCCCTTCCTATTTCCATATGCTTGATGAGATTTAATTGTATCTCTTCCAAGATGCTCAAAAACAAAGGAGTAGAATTATTTGAAGTGCAGCCTAGCTAGCCAGAAGCCTCCTTCCCTTCAAGGTGGCAGCGGCGCCCTAAACTATTGGTCTTTTGAAGAGGATAAGATACTGCATTAGTGGAAAGCACCATATATAGCCAATAAAAAGGGAAACATAGTTAGGTATTGACTTTAACAATAATCGTAAGAAAATCTGTGATCATAATAAGAGACAAAGAACCATATGCTGATTTATGATTAAGACATTTGACCAGAAGATCTCTGTGCACGTAAAGTTCTTGAAAATGACAGCCGATTTCCGAATTTTTACCGACTCTAGCTGTTTAAAGTTATTCATCCAAGATTACAACTGTTCTTTTTAGTAGGTAAAATTCCTGTTACATATCCTTTTTAATAAATGCTACCATAAACTTTCCTGTTCAAGAGATCATGAAGGCTTCAGAGAAATGCTGGCCTTTTTTACAAGATAAGTTCCTCTTCACTATTCCTTTTCCCCCTCTTTTGATACTGAGATCCGAATTATCCATTCTGTAAGTGTTGAGAACATTTGGGACCCATGAAGATGCAAAAGATCAAGAAGAAGAAGAAAATACTGCTGTTCAGTATTCTGGGGTGAATAGTGCCCAATGGAAGAAAGATAGGGTCAATACAATAACTTCATTCTTGATCAATAGAACAAAAATTTTATAATTGTGAAAACTAACATGTTCCAAGTAGAAAAAGGGTGACTTTCAAGCTGATCCAAGTAGAAGAAAATTAACATGTTCAACTTTGTTCAAGAGGGACCCCAAGTCACTAGCCAGTCAAATTTTATATTTAGGCCAAAGTTAGGTTACAACTAAAGCACCTGACCGGAGATAAACAAATTGAACAGTATGATTTGCAATCACGTTTTTAAGAGATTTGTGGATCTTTTAAGTACAAATCTGATAAAAGAACGACTTGATGGAATGTGTCCTTTTCCTTGCTAAAGGAAAAGCACCATTATTGTGATGTTTTAGGGAGATTTGTTCGAAGACAGTTTCAAGAACTTGCATCGGCTGATCTTTGGGGTTCTGGCAAACATCACCTTGATAACTTTGTTATTGAGTTCTTCAGCCCCGGAAAACAATTTTTCTGATTGATTCATTTCACAAGACGAAAGAGATCATAAAGCTTTCTTCCTTCATTAGCTTTAAGAATATGCATGAGTTGAAATATTGAAATCTCAATCTCTCATCTGATGAAAAACTGATGTAGAAATGCTTGAAAACCAAAGGTGAATGCAACTCCTACTGGTTAGCAAAGTAAGCTGCAGGCTGCCTAGCTTGGATTCTGACGCTTTCGACTGATTTTCTTTTGCATGCAAAGTTATACTCTTATACCCAAATATGCAAGAGCCCATTCTTTTTGCTTAATCTTTTTTCTTTCATTATATATATATATATATACACACACCGCGCGTGCGCACACGTATCAGTCAATTTCAAGACTTCAATTAATTAATTTGTATGATAAACCATGAAGCACAAATGATGTGCATTAGATTGTATACCCAAATAACCCTAACAACAAATTATTAGATTGTGACTTATCAAGAATAATAAGCAAACCCTTTCAAAACAAGCAACAAGCTCATATCTCAATTGATTCTTCTATCCACTGCCATCACATCCTTTGATGTATTCCCCATTGTCATGTCAGTGTGTGTATGCAAACATGTGTGTAGGTGAAAGTAGGCAATCCTCCAAAATTATCATGTCACCAAAATTTTAGTAATCACAATTAAAATGTTTATATATACTTGCAGGAATAGAGTTAAAATTTTGAAATTGGGGTAAACCTTAGAAAAAACTACTATAATAGAAGATAATATTATAAATTCTGAGAGAAAAAAATAATTTGTTATTAGATATACTGAAAAATATCGAGTTCAAATCAGGGGTGTTAAATTTGGATTATGTCTAATGAGTAGTTAATTTTATCCGTAAATAATTATATATGAATTATTAAAATTCAGTAAAGGGATTTAATTGGATATTCTGTTAAATTCAACAAATTTAATAGATTTGAATGAATATTTTAGAATTAATTGATATTCATTTAAATATAGAATGCTTATATAAGTTTTCACAATTTGAGAGATAAGTCTGATGAATACATGAATCCCTTCACTAAATTTTTTTAATAAATAAAGAGTAAGGTAATAGGATAAAATATTTATTTATTTTAAGGTACACCTTTTACTATCACATAAGTCCCATCACTAATATATTTAATTAAAGTGGCTTTTGATTTGGAATAGAAATGTTATGCAAATGCACCCTTAAAGACCTATCCAGTTCCCTTCCTTGTTTTCTTCTTTGTTGAGGAGTTATCATATGGGAGCAAAGGTGAGAAAAAAAAAGTATAAATATTTAAATAAATATATCGATAATAATTTATTTTAATAATAGAAAAATTATTATTCTATCTCAAATTTAATATCGAATTATGTCTTATTTTTCTCTGATTTCTTCCTTTCCTTCTAAAAAAAATTAAAAAAAATCCATTTCAAATATTTTTAATTTTATAAAAAATATTACTAAAAATCAACATTCTTCTTAATAATTCCAATAGAAATGCAACCAATTATTGAACCCCTTCTACGTGCAAGATTATCCCGCCATCTAAGGGGCTGGGCGGGCCCATTCTTCGACACGTGCTCTTATGGGCCCGCTGCCAGCTGATTACACGTGTCGTTCGGTACGAGCTGTCGGGCAACACAAGCCACTTTCCAGCTGTGCCCACAAACAATGCTCCGTTGCTCGGACGTCAAACGTGGGCGGATCTCATCCGTCCGATGATACCTGAGGATGATATCTTTGTCCGTACAGTGTCCGAATTTTCCTTCTTTAGATTCACCGTATGTTTCTACTTGGAGCCTTTTATTATTTTATTCGTTATATTTTCTATTTCAAAATATTTATTCATGAAATTATTTATACACTAATTAAATATGTTAAAAATAATATAATAATTTAGATAAAGTTTTTATTTTATCCATATTAAAAACACGATAGTTATTGATTGATGAAAATTCTAAAAAATAAAAAGAAATAAGAATTTTGAAAAGTTGTGTAATTGATTTAGAATAAATAAGGGTAAAATAAGAAAAAACTAATTATTAATTCTAGAAATATATACATGAATAAGTATTTTGAAACAAAATAAAAAAATTTCATGAATAAGTATTTTAAAACGGAAGGAATATTTATTATTTAGTTTTGCCAAACAAGGTATTATGGTATGATCACAAACTAAGTTGTTTTGGGCGAAATTGTTCCTGGTCCTCCCATCTTCACCTTCAACTTGCCCTTCATGTTTTTCAAGAAAGAATTCATGTCGCCCCAGGGACATAGACGGGTTGGTAAGTGACGAGGTGATTCAGATAGAAACACTCCGATGTCGCGAGTTCAACTTCGGGTGGAGGCAATTTTTGTTGAAATATTACTAAAGCTATCCCTGAGGTTAGTCCATTAATAATCTTTTCTCTCACAAGACTGCCCTGTACATATCTCTCGATTTATATCCCACTATTTTCCCCACCCCCTTAACAAAGAAAGAATTCATGTCTTGTTTGGATAGGTTTTTTGGCTTTTTTTTCAAAATTTTTATGAAAGAAATTATTACTACACGTGCTTATTTTGCTTCATTCAATAAAAATTTTATTATAAAGAATAAAAATTAAATATCTACGAAAGATATTACAAAGATAATTATGACCCAGGTGAAGAGATACATACAGCATGATTTGTGCATGCGAATCGCTTTTTAGTGTCGCTCTAAATTTAAAAAATTAAAATTTGAAGAATTTATATCGTAGAGTTTATAATTTTAGATTAATGAAGAATTAAGGTATCAATTTCGTTATTTAAAAAAGATACTTTTTTTTATTCATTTTAATTAAAATTTTTATCTCAATTTATCTGTCTAATTAGTAAATCAAGACGATATTAATTATTATTTTTTCATAAATATTTCTTTTTAATATAATTAGTATTGTACACTTGTAGTGGAAAATAGAAGTAAATTAAATATACTTATAACCTATAAAATTTTAAAATTTGATTATTCTTTAATAAGAAGAGAGATTCTTTGAGAGTAAAATATGAAATAGTAATTAATTAATTAAATTTTTTTATTTTTTTAAAATTTATGAATCGATTAAAATAGATAGATAAAAAGAGACAAATAAAATAATTTATTTATCTATGACTAAATTAGCTAATAAATGCTTGAGAAGATGTGAAAAAAGTACATATTAATAGATTAAATAATTATTTTGTGATATCTAAATTCTTGCACAACTGCATTATTAAGTATATTACTGTTTAATGTTCGTATAACTTTCTTAATTGAGAGAGAGAGAGAGAGATCCACCAACTATTTATTCAATTATTAGAGTTGATTTGACATTAGTAGAAATAATTAAATACCTCTACTTTGCTAAGCTTTTTCTTTCTCTTTATAGTACATTCATAGTACTATTATGAAATAAGAAATAAATAAAATTTTAAAATATTTAAAGTGACACGTCTAAAAATATTATTTAATTATATTTAAGGATCTGATACTCATAATCTCAAATAATGTAAAAAATTCCCTTTTATCACAAAAAAATAAATTAAATATTTTGTTTACGATTCGATTTGATTTGATACACACAGTGAGAACGGAGATCCGTAGGTGGCAAATCTATGATAGATTTCCTTCATGGGATATTCCCCTCCTCCGACAACCGATTTGATACGCTTCCACTTGCAATTTTACTATCTCACCATATTCACTAATAGTACTAAAATCAAATAGTAATATTTAAAACATAAATTCACCCTCAGAAAATATCATTTAGTATAAAATATACCCCTTTCTATATTTAGATAATGTTCACTTTCTTAAAATAAATATTTTTTCTTTTAAACTTCCCGCTTCTATTTAAGATTTGCCAACTTTCCTTCCAAAATAAAATCTAAATTTTTTATATTAAGTCAAAACAAAACATTCAAATTCAAATAAAATCAAACAAAATATTCAGATTCAAACTATAGCTTCCAGTGCCAAATATTATCTCCCAAAAGGAAAAAGGAATACCATAGAAACATATTATTAACCAAAAAAAAAAAAAAAATTGCCTTTTCTTTTATATCACCTCCTGATTCTGAAATGAATGAAGACATTGTCATTCAGCTACCTACCTGATGAAAATGGCTATTCAGGTACAAGCCAGAACAAAATTTATGAGGACTACATCAACAGAGGACTTATATGTAATCTAACAATGGGACTCTGCATTTACAAAGTTAAAAATTGTTATGGCATGTCCAAAATCAACTGAGACTGGAGATTAATCATCTCGGGATCTTATGAAAATGAATCATCTTTGCCGCCTATGAATCTCTTCATCAAGAAGCCGAATCACCAAGCCTTGATCAGCAGACGAATTATTGTTATTCAGGATACTGTACAGCACATTCAGTTCTTCAGGATTGGCCTTTTTCAATAGACCGCTAATGGTTTTATCAACCCCAGAAGGTAATGATTGGCTTTCGCCGACCTGTTGATTATTTGACACTTCAGTCACAAACTCATATCCAGGTTTACAATGCGGTGGAATCTGCATTAAGGGCCGCGACTTCCAATACTCTCTACACACTCTATTCTGATCCATTGCTTGAATTGCCTATATACAGTTGGAACACAGAAAAACTGTGGGAGACCGTTTTTAATTCTCTAGCAATCAAACAGTGTGGTGCACATTCAACCACAAAAGGGAGTCATTTCCAAAGTATTACCTGCACAATTGCGGGTGAAGAGAAACCAAACATTTCCATCCCATCAAGGCTCCCAGGAGGCTGCAAAGGAGGAAGCTTTGTTTTTCCCAACTTATGCTGCTTTGCTATCTCTTGGTTCACTTTCTCACGAACCATTTCCCAGCATCTTGTAGCTGACACATGCAAAAATACTTCACTTGGGGAATCTTCCAAGGAAACCTGAAAATGCCATTTATCATCCTCAGTCATAGCTAAACGTAACAAGACAGAAGAATACAATAGGAGAACGTTATACTACACAAAAGAATGCATTATTTCTTGAACCATTTCCTTTCACATCCTTAAGATGTGACAAGGACCAATTTTAAATATGAATTGGTCGTGATCCCTAAAACAGGATAGTAAAACAATCAGGACAGCATGTGCACACAGATCAAGAAGAAGCCCAAAAAATATAGCTAAAAACATTATTGAACTTTTGGAGATTAATAACTCACAAAACAAAGCAACAGTTAGAAGAACGTAGATCACGTTTCAATCACAAACCAATTAACAATATGATGGAATTCAAGTGTAGCTAATTAAAGAAAGAAAACATGGAATATATTGTAGGAGCAGAAGTGTCCATGATAGATCCAATTACCATAAATAGAGGTCCATCTCGTCCGGCATCCAAAATTTCGGAAACATAGTGGCACATGTTTGTTGGATCTAACACATTTATGTACCTTACCCGACTCCTGAATCCTACATTAAGGAGAAAAACAAGCTTACTTTGCCTACCGTGAGACATTCTGAATAAATTGCAGATACAAGGATGATAATCGCCAGGGTCATACCTTTAGGGTATATTGCATGGCTATCACACCATAATTTTCCAGGATGCACCACTCCAAATCCCAGAGGTTCAACATTGCAATTGATCCGTCTAACTACCTTAGCAATACGAGGACCTTTCTGCCGAAAATATCTGTCCAAATTATTCTGAGATCCAGATGGATTACTTGAAACATTTTGCGAACTGTCCATCGACCTTGAGTTGATATCTGATTCCAATGTTTTGTGTATGTTTTCATTATTAGTCTTATCAACATCGCATGGTTGAGAATTCAGTAACTTATAGTCTACAACTTGCATATTACAGACATTATTCTCCTTTTGACTGGACAGGCCCTCAACATCTTTACCAACATCTGCATCAAAAGAAGAAAACTGAATGCAAAAATTATCCTGCATATTCAGCCCAAGATTTATTTCACCCTTCACAAGATCTTCAGCTTCTATAAACTCTGAGGTTGATACTTTTGCACTAATCACAGGAGCATTAATCATGAGATTTGTTGATCCCATGTCCCTTAAAGAGCTGCCATTATTCATTAAAAGGTCCTCTTCTTTGGTGTGCTTTTTGGGAGTCTCCAATACACTTTCAGAATGGATTGGTATTGATTCCTCTCCCTCATCATCACTGAGGAGTATAACATCATTATTTCCTTGAAGCGAAAGCTTTGTTTCAGGTTTGGGAATCAAATTTCTAGTGCCTAAGAGACTTCCCAGAGAACCCCAAGTTTCACTGTCTGGGGACAATTCTTTCTTGCACTGCATCGGAGAACTACCTTTTCCAGACTCAACTTTATGGGAGGAATTCCGCACGCTGGAGCACACTTTCTTTTCTAAAGCCACCAATTGTACTGGTGGCTTATCTTTTTGTGTTAAGCATGCTCCACCAACAGCCATGGGGGGATTCAAGATCTCTGTATTTCCTTTTTCTTTCTGCTGTTTTGGGTTAGTCATGATGGGTGGTGAGTTCATTCCTTTTGGTGCAGCTCCTTCGGTTGTACTACAGGACTTAGCTACCAGCCCAGATGCCTGAGAATTCTCCTTAGATATACAAGAACTCAGAGCCAATCCTAAATCCAATCTTGCCCATCTGTATATTGCACTCAGTTTCCCTTCCAAAGCTTCAACCAATATGTTCAATTCATTGATGTCATAACGGAAAAGGAAAAATTTGGCACCCCAAGCACAGGCACATAACTGTTTGGCATGGTTCAAGCATGCATATTTATTTGGTGAACAATAGTGGCAACCTGCAGCAGATAGGTGCAGATCAAAAAGGCACACACTGCATTCTCTTTCACTAGTAGCATCAAAAGTACTTTCCATCTTCAATGCCTGTGAAGAATTGCAAAGAAATTCCCTCTTAACCCTCTCCATCTCAACACGCACCTAGTTCAGAAAAGTTGATGTTAGCAACCACTGACAGAGTAGATAGATACATATGATATGACGTACATCCATGACACGTAAAGGACAGAATGTTATTGGATTCCCATGCACGCAGAATAGAAGCATGAAATACCTAAAAGACTTGCGGTAACCTGATCACCATCATATCTTACTTGACTATACGAAAACTAGCATGTGACTGACAGAAAGGGAGTGAGTGCCCAAATGGGAACAATATTATTTGATGTATAGGACATAATACGTGTGTGTGTGTGTGTGTGTGTGTGTGTGTTTTTTCTTTCCAAAGCCTACTTCAAAACAAGTGGAAGAGTGGAATATTTGATTACCCATTCATTTTTACTCCTACATACTGTTCCTAAAAGAACGATATAAAATCCACTCATAACAAGTGGTATTAATTTCTAAACTAACCAATTCCAAATTACAAAATAACATTTTGCATTAAACTACTTCATAATCAAGTATGTTTATTAGCACAAAAAGAATCTTGACGTGTGATGTCAGGCAGAGGTCCTTACCTTGAGTGCCTTGCATAAGATGCCATCTTTGCCACATACATCCCTCCATCTTAAATTATTTGCCGTATTCTTCCTTAGTAAATTTAGTTCCCAATGTGCTTTCACAGCCTCTCTTGCAGCACCAAGTAACAGTTTATCATGTGATATTGAAGTCTTCCGACCCTGGTCACGATAAAGCTCAATAGCATTCTGTCCATGGGGCAACCAGTCAACAGGGGCTACATTTACTGCTTCGGCACAATTGAAACCACAATTGAACCCTGCATGGTATGCTCGAGGAAAGGTCAGAACAAACTCTCCAGCATTCTGAACACAACGATAGACAGGCACTCCCTCAGTTTTTATTAGGGAGGGAGAAAGCTGGGTAACCTGGAGAATAAAACAATTGGATCAGGAATAATAACTGAAAATATACGAGACTAAGTAAAGAGCAGCAACAATAATAGTGAACACCAAAA
Organism: Voacanga thouarsii; assembly: GCA_026120185.1. Classification (NCBI taxonomy): domain Eukaryota; kingdom Viridiplantae; phylum Streptophyta; class Magnoliopsida; order Gentianales; family Apocynaceae; genus Voacanga; species Voacanga thouarsii. Next base: position 982,204 of record JANUWF010001067.1, on the reverse strand, counting down.
GAATTTTAGTTTTGTAAACCAACAATTAAATGTTCAACACATCAATATAAATGGTCGCAAGACCATAAGCATATTTAAATATGTCATATATTTTAAAAGCACTCAAAAGTGTAAACAGCTGAAGCAATCATGTGAGATTGCTGCGGGTGTCCACTCTCAACAATGAGAGAGAGTAATTCAAAATTCTCAAACAAAAATAAAAGGTCAAAAAGGAAACAGTATGAGCAAAAGGGGAAGAGGGGAAAAAATAGGTGCAGTCGGAGAAGATATAAAAGGCGGTTGTTTTATTGGGCAACTGACGGCACAGAGAAAGCAGGAGTTAGCTAAGTGCATCCCCAGGAAAACTTTACAATTTTCAATAATGAACCAATTTATGAAGAATCAAACAAACCAATTTATGAAGCAAATCAGGCTGTTCTTCAAAGAGATCAGGCAAATGTTTCCTCATAGCTGACTCTAGTTTAAGCGCATCTGCCCCTGGAACACCATACCACAGTTTTGGAGCTCCCCAGTGCATGTAATTCAATGAATACAAGTGGTGATCTTCAACATGCTGTTAAAAATACCAAAAAGACATTAAAGAAAGAAGAGGGAAAAAGAATATTTTCATCCAAGATACAACAAGTAACTTCGCATTCTCATCATAACAATTTAAGTTATATGTATTACAACAGAAGAAATAGTGCACGTCTACCATTCCTTGGTCTCTAAGTCATCATGTGGACATCAAACACATTCAGAATATGTGCTCAGATACACTGAATTTAATCAATGTTAGTTTGAGAATATCTACTGCTAAGAACACATTCTGTCTTCAGAAATCACTTAGCTGCCTTCCTTTCGATAGATCATTCTTATAGATGGAAGCCAAATAGTTTTTGCATTAGAATAGAGTAATTTTCTGACAAATTTTACATGCTTCGATAGCCTAGATAGAACTATCGTATTTTGACGCATCAATCATATAAAATGCTATACATCTTCACAGAATATGGTTCAAATTTATCGGCTTGATATGCATATATCATATATTTAGCTTTATGAAACATTAACAACATGATATGTGTACCATTATTTCAAGTTCTGATAGAATGTATAGATTATGACAAGTCATAAATTGTACTTAAACCAAATACTACTGTTGGAAGGACAGATCTGTGCATCGTAACAGTGAAATGCATTTTATGCACTTATTAGCCACTAATGACATTCCGGGCTCACTCACACCCTTCAGGGGAAAAAGGATAAATCACCAAAGCAGGCCCCCCTCACTGTTTAGACAAAGAAATAATTAAATGGAGCAAACTACCAAATCGCAGTTCCAATATATGCACCCACACAACCTGTTGCATTTTGGGACTTCGTCACCAATAATTCTAAGATACACTTGAGATTTCTTATCAATATTTAACCACCAATGAATCCACATGCACTTCAGGATACAGTGCAACCAAAGAGAAAATGCAGATTTTACATTGGACCAGTGAAATTTGGTTTTGCTTTGATAACATACAACGAGTCAAGGAACATATAACCAGGATGAGAACAGAAACAACCATAGCAATAGTATTCCTCAATATACAATAAGATAAATCTGCCAAAAAGATTAATTTTCCTTACCCAGCAGAATGACGAGAAGCACATTCCTACGTAGAGCCAAGGAACCAGCACACCAGATATATCACTGCTTTCGTACGAAAGGACAGAACCTGGAAGCCTAGGAAAGTTATTCAAGTTCCATCCCGAACTCACATATTTTTCATCAGCAGCAGAATCAACTTCATGTGATTGCTTTGGAAACCCACTACCAAATACTCCAGTTTCCAAATCAGCCCCATAAAGCACCTAGAGAAGAAGAGAAACAAAAGAAAAAGAGCGAAATGAGAAACCGTGAAGAGACTCGAACTATAGAATAAACAAAGCAGATACCCACAACGTGAACATAAGCCTAAAAGACTACCTCAATTTCTTCTGTAGGTCTCTCTACCATCCGCCAATATTCACCCTCAATTTCCTCTACCGAGGGCTCCCCCTGCTCTTGCTTCATGTTCATCTTACCTCCTGGATCTAAAGTATTGTGTTCTTTCCTGAAGTACTGGGTCTTAAAATCATCAGCATAGAGCTGAAAGGCATGCAAAGTAAACTCAGGGCCAGCCTCAAAACCAAACTCATTTGTTGCCACATCTTCAAGGACCTTTGTTTCTCCATTACTATTTCCATGGTCTGCTCCAGTTCTCATGCATCTTCGCCTTTTCCTCCTCTTATGAAGATTAACTTTTAGCGCTTTTTGCATTGAATCCCGATTTTGAAGTTTGTCAATCCGCTGGATTCGAGTGCTAAACTTTGAATTCTCCCAAATTTGTCTTTGTTTGAGAGGGCAAGGGGGCGTCCAAGATGGGGGAGGTACTATGCGGCAAATCCCATATGCCTCTGCTTTTGGACGTATACTTGCTATATATTTCAGAGTATCTTCAAACTCCTGCTAATACATGACATTACAAACACAAGATGTTATGCATAAGCTTACTCATGAAATAAAATGAGCTCCAAGAAAGTAGTGATAACATCAAGGACAAAATCATGCAGTAGGATGCTCGGAAAAGAAACAGGGAACAAACAAGTCTAAATTACAGACCTCTTCAGTCGGATAGAAGACAGGAGCCTCCTGAAGATCAGGCCTGCAAGCTTCTTCAGGGTGCCATTTTGCAATTACCTGTTTCAAGAGTTCGCAGGTTTAAATGTCTCAAGATGTAAACTATGGAATTTGCAGAAATCTATATCATGTTTTGCATCAAGATTAAAAAGTCAAGCTCTCAAACCTAAATGCAATGACTAGATGCTAAGCAATCTGTGCACATATCTAAACCAAGTACTGTACAATATTTTTAGGGACAAGTCAATTGTCAACGCTTCATTAACCAATAACCACAATGTTTGATGGTTGTAATGATATATCCAAGAAATCTATTTCAATATCTATCTTCACATGGACCTAGATATCCATGCACCTCTACACCCCAGTGCATTTATGCACCTGATGCTTGTCTATGAAAATGTGAAGAAGCCATATTCATGTGAACCAGTATAAGACTTAAAAACAAGACTAACCTTTTGGCAGCTTACACACTCATCACATCCACGAATAACCCCTTTCGAAAGCTGTGGTCTTAAAGGTAAATTCTGCACATGTAGAAAGCTTATATGAAGCTCAATGACTATGAAAAATAGGAATTGGCCTTATATAATACTATAAAACAAATACACGTTTTGAAAGATAATTGAAGAAAACCTGCTCAGTGTCAGATTCGTCCCCTGAACTGTTATCCAATTGACAATAATTTATCCAAGGTCTACGCCTCAGTGACTTCACAATTTTCGTGTTCTCACCACATTCAGACTCTACCATTTGAGTTGTCTGTGATGCAGAACCAGCAACAGGGGTTGAGTAATTCATTTTCATTTCTTTGGGTTCAACCTTCTTCAGGGTAAAAGGTGCAAGTGACTCAAATCCAGGTGGTATTGAAGGAATTTCCATGTTTTCTTCTTTCACACAAGCTCGTGCAAGTTCTGTCCCCATCAATGCTGTGAAACAAACAAGAATATCCATAAAATAATGAAATATCCAACATGCCAAATATATGAACGGAAACACAACTCCTTCTCTAGTACTCCAGTGCAAAATGCATCACATGAAGGTTTATCTTCCTTGAATCTCTAAAATTAATTACAGAATCAGAACAGGACCAGACAAGCAGGTTTGCAACTGACAGCTGCAATGTCTGCAATCTTCTAAATATTCAGTAACCTGGTGGTTCTATACTTGGCACAAGAATTTCATCTACAATCCCAAAACAACTAAAAATTCATGGCCATGTCAAGCTCCCTGGTCCCTCTCCTTATGGGGGCAGGCAAGGCCCTATTACTAGGACGTGACGAATTAAAGGAAGTTTATCCCTTCCCTTGAAGGGAACAAGGGTCTAAAAAAGATAATTTGAGAATCTGCGGCTTTAAATAAAATAGTTTTAGAGAGAGAGAGAGCTCAACTCGAGACATGAAGGAAAATATGGCAAACAAACCCGTCAACAAGTCCACATCAAAAAGGACTCCCCAGACACCTAAGCTAAACTTCAAGCCTCCACCCCAACGTTCCACTAAGTTCTCTCCAATTTGATAGAAACAAGCCTAATAGATATCCACACAACATAACCCAATCATTAAGTAGAAGAATAATACACGTTCAAAGCAACAATATTTTGAAACAAGCATGACTATATAGTTCAGGTGTATGATGACACTTCTGCCACAGTTCTGAACAGTCAGTCAGCAGGGAACGCCCATTATTCAGAAGACTTTGCCAACTTGACATCACTAACATATGACTGTTAAATATATGTTCATCCTACAATTAATGTGACTCTATCCAACTTGTGCAGTCTTGATATTTCTAGCACAACCAAAGGGCCCATCCCCTTGGTTTGCTACTAGTTAAAAAAACAACCAGCCACCAACAACAACCACTCCCCCATTCCATAAAAGAGCAAATACAGAAAAATCCCTAGAGGTTTCTGACAAAATAAAAGAAAGACCCACACACTTATCTAATGAGTTCATCTATGATCTGAGTTTTGCCTTCTTCTGGTCCAGTTTCTACAAAATCCTAATAACAGAAAAATTTTCCTCCTTATCATTCTTCTTAACTGCTCATGAGTGAAGAAAAGTCCCAGTAGACACTTTCTCAGGAGAAACGAGGCCCATACTAGAGTTGCCAGTAAGAAATTATCTCGTCAACAAGAACACAAGGATGTGCCTTTATTGCTTACATTGTCTAGTAAGACAACAGTATTGCTCAATCAATGAAAACTATAATGGGTTTTCCCTGGCTCCAACTACAACTGCCAGAGATGAATGAACAGCAGATCTTTGTTCTGAGATTCCAATTTAACACAAATGCTACCATATTCCTATACATTTCAATAGTTCCTTGTCCCCTCGAGTTTCTCTACAATTGGCAGAGAAAAAAATCACAAACTTTAAAATCTTGGCATTCAATACCCTGTTAACTAATACATCTGTTCTTTGGAAGAGAAAATAATACACTCCATAAAATCTAGCCATTCGATGCCTATGAACTAAGACATCTTATGTAAGTCAGTCTGCCATATCATTGTCGCCGAATGCCAATTAATCCATCCAATTATTACAAGAGCCCCACCTCCCTTATAAAGTCCATTGATACAGCATAAATCCACATAAATCAAAAGCACAGTGTAAACTAAACGGCAACTGGTTCATCACATTCGTCCTTCTAGAAATATCCATCCATTTGTTTCACTTTTATTTGTGGAATATACAAACAAATCATGTAGGATCAGATATTTAAGATCAAACTAATTTTGATGTTCTTATATGAATTAAATTTCTTTTTCTGCATTATTAACCAACTGGCAGAAAATCAAACCAGTCTTTGATGTGAAACTAGAACTGCCTAGGCCAAAATTACTAATCAACAACATCTTCAGAACAAATTTACCAGATCAAATTTACCAGATCAATTTACTAAAACCTCAATTAATTATTTCAAAGACAAAAATAATTAAAAATTTCTCAGCATCATTACCACCCCAGGAAATTACCATAACAAAATATTCTCAATATAGACCCAAAAAAAAAAAAAAGTAACAAACTTGATTTAACTTACACATTCCTGATCCAAGGATCTAATGTCCGTTGACCTAAAGCAGCTCAAACGCCATCACTACAAACCAGAAATTGCAGAAAAACAACACAGTTCAGTTTCCCCAGGGAAAAAATTAAAATCATAAAATCCAAGCATGCACGTATCCCAAAAAATCATACCGAAAAGGTATAAGAGCAAAATTAAGAATCAGACTGTATAGATCTAACCCTAAGATAAGTTAACCCTAAGTCAAATTAATGTCTGAAGAAGATGGGGATGGAACCCACCAATCAACCATTTTATTTACTGTTGGTTTGACCACCGCCACCGCCATCTACCATACCACAACCTAACTTGGATTTATGATGAGCACTACCCGAAAACCCTAAAATTGAAAATTTTATACTGGCAAAAATAATTTTGGTTAGTGATGCCCAATTCTAAAATTTTGGCCAAGTTTTGGATAAGGTGCAATACCTATACAATTCAGAAGAATAAGCCTGGATTTCTTTGACCAAAGATTAGAAAAAATTCTTCCAAAATTCAATCTTTACTAATAAATTAGAACAATTGTTCTTGATGATAAATAAAATATACTAACCCTAACTCTCCAAAACAAGCAACCCAGAAACCATGGGCACCCATAAGTTTCTTCCTCAAGCCTTTTTTATTAATATGGACCGCGTGACCAATTTTGTCACGAAGAAAACCTTTTTATTTTTTCTTTTTTCTTTAATTTTTCCCCCTCCTCCCTTCTCTCTCTTAATCAGTTACTATAATAAATCTCATCGCCTAAAGATTTTTAATTACTTTTTTTTTTTTTTTGGTGGGGGGTTTTGTGAAGTGGTCCAATAGGAGAAGAGGAATAATGCTATTATAAATTAAAAAAATAAACAAATTTGGTTTAACAAAAATATTAATAATTTTAGGATTTTTAAAATCTATTTTAATAAATAGATTAATTTGAATTGTTCTTACCAGTTTGGCACTGGGCGTGAATCGTGAGGAGGAGAGAGAGGATGAGGACGACAATGAAATATGGTTTGGGAACCTTTATTTTCTTTTCGGTGCTTTTTTGTTGCGATTCCGATGGCACAGAGAAAGAAAGCGTGGCGTGACCGTCTTTCTTATATAATTTGGTTACAGATTTCTCCCTCTGTTGGGGTGTGGTCAAAGGCACCGCTTCGCCTTTTGCAGGAATATACCAGCTAGCTATATATCATTAGTCGGGAAAATATATATATATATATATATATATATATATATAATCGTATTATTCTACCTTTACAAAAATTAAAACCTAAATTAATATCTTATTGAAAACTATCGGTTCTATCTTTAAAATTAATGAATAAAATAATATATTTTTTACTCTTAATTTCATCTTTCTTTTTTTAATATTTTTTTTAATATTATGATTTTTAAAATAAATAAATAATTTGTTTTTATAAGTTATAATTAGATTTATTTTTAAATTTGCACTGCTTAGTTAATATTTAGACACACCCACATTGGCACCATAAAATAATTTTTATTAATATCTAACGGTCATTTAACCGTAACAAAATTGGTATCGATTGGCATCCAAAAAATCAAAACCTATCATAATTATATTAATTAGAAATTTATGTAAAATAATATTATTCAATTAAGAAAGATTAAAGAATTTGAATTAAGTAATAATGTTATTCTATTGTGAATAGTATTATTTGTATAATAAACAATAAATGAAGAAGTATATTGTCAAAAGGAGAAATATATAGGTGCAATAACTAATAAATTAGAAAATTCATAACTAAATAGTAAAGATGCATTCAAAAATAAATTTATGGATTATGGACTTATTTCTTATTTTTTATAAAATGAACGTAGTCATGGTTAAACGTCACATCTTGTTAAAAAAATATATCTTTCGACACGTATGATATCTTATAAAAAATAATATTGATCATTTAGCACTTATATATATTTCGACACGTATGATATTTTATAAACATTTAGTACTTATTACAACATGAATTTAGTACTTATGATATCTTATAAACGATAATCTTAAACATTTATTACTTATTGCACCATGAATTTCAATAAATCTCATTTAAAATGATATTCACATAAGAAATGTCGATGATATTTGGATGAAAAATCAAATCTCCTAATTTCTCCGCAAATTAAATATCATAATATCTTTAATTTCTTTTGCAATCTTATTTATCCATATATAGAGATGTAAATATGTTGAATTTAGTTGCATATTCCACAACCCAATTTTCTTATTTAGCAATTGAAAAACGTTCATCTTTATTTCCTAAAGCATACTATTTAGACTTTTTTTTCTTTTTGTGGTTATTGTGTTAATAGTAAATATTGTGAATTCACAATTTAGAAGAATGAGTACTTAATTAGCATGCATTCATAGTATAGAGGCTGGACAAATAGAATTCAAGAAAAAAGCTAATGGAGGAATAACAGTTGCTATGGTAATATACTTTACAATATATTAGTCAAATTAGTTATATATATTTTACAATATATTTTATATAATATTTTTAATACATGGTATAATGTACGAAATTATACACCTCATAATTTTATAATATGTTTTACGAAAAAAATATAATATAATATCTTATATATTATTTTGTATATTAAAAACTTTATGGCTTGTTTTGGTTTGCGAAATAAGAGAGAGAACAAAAGCGATGAGGAGTGGTACATTTTATTTTCATTAAGAGAAATAAATACATTTACTTCCATCTTATTTGGTTAGAGTAAAAATATAAAGTAAATACAGTTTCCGTCCAAAATCGGAAGGGAGAGAGAGGGTAACCATTCCCCTTTTATATTTACTTCACACATTTTTTACACCCCAATCAAATAAAATAAAATTTTAATTTATCTCGTAATTTACTTCCTTTCCTTTTTTTTCTTTATAGTGAAAAGCGAGCAAGCGATAGAAAGTTAACAACGTCTAGTCAAACCAAGGCAAATAAGTCTATGGAAACACAACATGACCTCTCCCTGTTCATTTGGAAAAGGCAGAATTTGTTCAACAAGAATAATCTAACCAATTGCCAAAATCTCACGTTAACACAAAATACAATTTTCCCTTTTTTAATGAAATTGACTGAAAATTCTAGCATATGAATTTAAATTTTACACAACCAGTATAAAAAAAATAAAATTACGTAATTTACTATTTTTGTCAATTTTATTCATCGATATCGTATTATATTTTTTTTATAAGAAAACGTGCAACCTTTGTAAAAAATATAATATGACTCGTGTTCAAAATGTGAAATTTTCAACGCTAATCATTTTGACTAATTCAATGAACTATTGATTGGATCACTATTGCTTTAGTCATTATCGAATGGGTTGGTGGAAGCCTTCGAGTGATCGCATCAATGACTCAAATAAAATAATTGTATACCAAAAGAAATAAAAAGAGTGCGTATACTAAACATTACAAAGGTTATTTTTGAATGAGTCGCACGCAATATTATTAGAGGGATTAATAAATCTTGAAACAACAGTGAAAAGGCTGTGCAGTGATGAGTTAGCTTCAGGTGTTTATTTTTCAGTCAAATTGAATTGAATTGATTTTTTTTTTTTAGTTTGGTTTTTATGAAATATAGTTTGACTTATTCGATTTTCATATTTAAAAAAAAAAAAAACAGCTTGGTTTCCAGTTTTAATTATCCAAAACAGATTCGAATCGAAATTTTTGAATTTCTTTTTTCTTTTTTTTTAAATTGTAAGTTTATGCGTGTAATTTTTTTTTTATTTATATATGCGATTTGTATAATATTCCTATAAATATATACACGAGCGTCATATATTTGAATTAGAACAATAGTTTTGTTTTTTTAATATAAAACTTTATTATAATTCATTTCTCTATATTATACAATATCGATATTTATACAATATCGATATTTATTTTCTTTTTTTATAACTTTGAGATGATTTTAATAACATTAAAATCATTTTTATTTTTTATACAATTAACTGAATCAAGTCTAAAACGCGTAAAATAGACTACAAGTAAAAAAATAATAATAATAATAATAAAAGTTATGAGTAGACTGAACCGAACCCAATATTTATTTTGATCTGTTTGATTTTATGTATAATTTGATTTAAAATAAAAAAATATAAATTAAGACAAAAATTTTAAATAGAAAAAAAAACCCCTAAGTTAATGAAGCTTGGACAATTCTTCTTCAGCACCAATTCTAGACAATCAAGTACATACCTAAGTTCTGGGATGAGGCACCACCTAATTTGGGTGCTTGGTCTTTAATCTTTTATCCTTTATGTTTTTGGTAATATTCCTTCTTTATCGTTAAAGAGATTGTTAATCTTGAAAGGAAAAGACAAGAGGAAGACAGAAAGAAAAGAGAAGGAAAAATGACAAATAATTATTTATGATGTTTACTTAGAGGGAACAAAGAAAGATTAAATATTCTTTTCGTCTTAAATTATCTGTCAATTTTAACTGATTACGTGAAAATTAAGAAATGTAAGTTTTTTAGTTAATTAAACATTCTTTTCTATTTTTATCCTTATAATTCAATGACGAGTATCTCTCTTTATATTAAGAAGTATACAAACTTCAAAATTTGATATAACTCTAAATTACTTTTATTTCATAAGTATTTAATCTTTTCTAAAAAATGGGTCAAAATATTGAAGAATATTTAATTCTCTCATCAAGTTGCTATTGATATTTATTGTGAATTAACGAGATAAGTATAAATATAAGAGTTAGTAAAATAGGTTTTTGATTGTATTTTAATATATTTGGGAAATAAAAGATTACTCCTTCCATCCTTTTTTTATCGGTCCATTTTAACTGATTTACAAGTTTTAAGAAAAATATTTTTTTTATTAATTAATTAATATTTTCTATTTTACCCTAAAAAAATCTATCTCTTTATTAAGGATTAATCAAATTCCAAAATTTTATGTATGGTAAGCATATTTAATTTACTTTCATTTCTCACTATAAGTGCACAATACTTGTTGTATTAAAGAGGGGTATTTGTAAAAAAATAGTAATTAATATCGTCTTGATTTGCTAACATGACAGATAAATTGGGACAAAAATTTTAGTTAAAATTGATAGATAAAAAGGGACGGGGGAGTATTAAATAAGGGTAAATTTAAAATATTAAATCTTGATATCTTAAAAAGACAGATAATTTAGGACAAAAATTAAAGTAGAAAATTGACTGATAATTTAGAACGAATGGAGTATAATATTTAGAAAATAAAAGGAAAGGGAATGATATCATTTGGATTTATGTTTTTGCATATTAATTTGATATAATAATATTAAATATTTTATTTATTAGAGATATTTTACTTCATTTGCCAAAAATTCATAAAATGAGATTTTTTTTTCTCTTATTTCTACTCATTTTTTGATAGAAAGGATATTGGAGTTTTTTATACCGAATCTAATCCTCCAAGTCAACATCGTCCTTGTTGGCCCAAAATAAATATCTCAAGTTTTGACAATAAGTAATTAGGTCCATTGTTATATACCATTCACATCTCTAATCCTAATTCTGGGATTGAGGTATCATCAGTATTTCCTCCTAATTTAATTTTTTTTCACCTCTATATCCAATTAAGCGAGATAAATATATTATTTATTTTTACAAAATAATCCAACCAAACATAACCTAAAATTCAAACATTCTATTTCTTCTCATCTCATCTCCTTCAGTTTCCTCAGTCCAAGTAGATTGTAAAGAAAATCCATCTAATATTAAAGCAATTAAACGGCAAATTGAGCTATTTTAAAATTAAAAATTTAAATTTAAATGACAATAAAAGAATATTTTGTATAATTTGGTGAAAAAAAATTCCCTCGAATTTATGAAACAGATCTCTCAGACTATTTCCTCTTAATTAATATTATGGGTTCATTTGTATTTGTTCTTCCGAGTAAAATGCCTTCTCGATGTGAAATTTATACTTCCAAATAGTTTAATTTTTCATCAACATATTTTTATCAGAAAGTCCTAAAACTTCTCTCACGTATTTACCATATTAAAATTTTAAAATTCAAGCTGATTTTATTTTTAATTTTAAACAGAACAAATTTGATTATATATTATAAATCAATATCGGGATATTGTTTTTTAATTTGAAGATATCACTTACAATTTTACAATATAAAATCGGACTAAATTTTAATTTATTCTATGCATATTTAAAGTATATCATGATTATCAAATACAAAATTATTGTTGAATACATTTTTTATTTAATGTATCTCTTCAAGATAACCGTTATTCAAAAAAAAACTTTAAAATTTTTGTTTAAGGATTTTCTTTTTATCAGAGCTACGTAATTAGATATACAAAAAATATGAGATAAGTTATGAATATTTTTTATGATTATATAAACATCACACATAATTATATAAATATCACACGTAATTATATAAATAAATTTTAAAATGATAAAAAATAATGTTATTTCACTAAAGATTTTTTTTGACACACAACTATTTTTAGTGACATTAAATTTTTATAATTTTTAATCTATACTAATCGCATAATTTTCGTAATCAAATTACGCGCCCATTATTATTTTTAATATATAGATTTTTGGCAATAACAAAGTTTCAAAAAATAATTTTCAGAAAAATAAAAAATAATTTATTTAAAAAAATAGTTAATTCAATTCATTATCTTTTATGTTTTAGAGTTTTAGGTTTATTTTTTTTTCCCCAACTTTTTAGGTCAAAGGACTAAAACGGTAGAGAAATAATAGTTAGGGGACTTAATAAGTTGAAAAAAAAAAGGATTAAAATTGTTGAAAATAAAAGTTAAATGACCTGAATCGGCTTATTTTCCAAGTATACTTGTAAATTATATATAAGTTTCACAAATTAATAATTTAATTGTTATATTTTCTATAAAAGTTAAAAAAGTATATATATTAAATTTTAATCACACCAGATATAATTTGTCATTTTAGCAAGTATTTAAATAATATTATATTGTGATATTTGTTTAATTTAAAATATGTGACTCTCAAATTAATGATATATCTATTTATTTAATTTGTATCGTATGAAAGATTTAAAAAAAAAATTGTTATTAAAATGATTACATTAACCATCTATTGGATCAATTAAAAGCAAAATTAGAATATCAACGATGTAAATTAATTAAATTTTAAAAATATTCTTTGATTAAATTATTAAAATTTTTATTTTTTGTTAAATAATAAAATTTTCTTACAATTTTGTTTCAAAATTTTTCATAAATTTGAGATATATTTGCCTTTAATTTTTATTAAATAATAAAATTTCCTAAAGGATCTATTCCCAATTCTATTCAAAGTTTAGAATAATTCATTCATTAATTTTTTATTAACTTTTTTTAACTTTGGATAGATTCTTCTATAAGAATTTGTATGCTAATTCCATTCCAAAAGTTGGAACGGATTTTTTAATTAAAATTTTATTTTTATTAAATAATATATTTTTAAAATTTTATTCCGAATTTATTTCAAATTTTAATTAAATTTAGAATAAATTTACAATGAATACTTTTATTACTTTATTATTTTTAAAAATCTTAAATTTATTCGAAATTCTTCTAAATTTAAAGGTAATTTTTTAATTATTTTTATTACTTAAAAAAAATTAGTTTCAATCTCTTAACTTTTATATTTTGGAAGTTTAGGTTTTTTTTCCCTAATTTATTAAGTTTCCTAACTATTATTTGTGTACCGTTTTAATCTTTCTATTAGAGTTTCGTTAAACAGATAACGATTTGATTAACAAAATTAAAAAAATTAAAATCGCACAAAAATAATAATTATAAAATTTAAAAAATTGAAAAAAAAAGTTAAATCTCCAAAACATAAAAATTAAGGACAGTTAATTTTCTTCTTTAAAAGCATCTACAACACACGCGGCTGGACTCGAAATAGGATTCTGTTGGAAAATCAAATTCAAAAAAAACAAAGCCTAAGGCCGTTTTGTGCTGCTCATCGCCGCAGTTGGGACTGGACCTGAGCTGCTGTCTGTCAAACGACGTCGTAAGCGGGATCACCGGTTAACCTATGTCGTCGACGTCGGCTGCTGCTGCTTCGTCGTCAATGACGTCCTCCCAGTTCACGTATTCCAATAGCACATATTTTCCGACGCCGTTTCACCTCCAACAACAGCAGCCCTACGTCGGGCAAGCCGCCTCTATTCCGCCAGTGCAACTCTCCGCTCCTCCTCCGGTCGTACCGCCCGTCTATCCGCCTCCTGCTGCTCTCCCTACTGTTTACTCCTTGCCTCAATTCCAACAGGTAAACATTTGGACTATAATTATTTGAATTTGGAAATTTCGATTTAATGGAAAAAAAAGTTTGGGGAATTTGGTCTCCGTGTAGTTCGAATCTTTAGGAATCTAATTCATTTTGTATCTTGCTGCTGCTTTCTAATTTGTCATGTTAGGAAATACTGTGGAATTTTGCAGTACGAAGTTTAGTTTCCCTTCGGCTGTCGTCAATTACCCGTTGGGCTGAATAATAGCATGAAACTAACAGCTGGGCATTAAATTTGATTGTTACGGATCAGTTTCACTTTATATGCCTGGTCTGTTTTGTTGTTATTTGAGAATTTTTTTATGTTATTGCGGGATTTGGAGGTATCATTCCCTTTTAAAGTTATAATCTTTTAAGTGGATCAGTATCAAATATGTAATCCAGACACCCAAAAGCAAATATATGTATATCTCTTTAAAATCCTTAAAATCTTTTATGTGTATCCGTATCAAATATGTAATCCATCCATCCATCCATCCAAAAACAATCACAGAGCTACACCGTGTATATCCCTGGACAAATAAACAAGGGTACCTGTTTTCACGTGGCGATGGTGGAAAAGGGAACCTGAACTCCTTTGAATAAGTTGCTTTATAGCATGTGCATTAGGAGAAAGCATAGCAAATATTTAATGAAATCTAGTTCTGCCCAGAATTTGAGCTTGTGAATTTCATGGATGCAAATTATTTACATCATAACTGTAACACTTCGTATCCTGGTGGGCAGGCACAGCAATTATTTCAGAGGGATGCACAAACAATTACACCAGAAGCACTTGAGAGCGTTAAAGCTGCTCTTGCAAGCAGTGAGATTGAACATAAGGCAGAGAATAAAAAGAAAGCTGTACCTCGCAAAGCTGCAGGGCAGAGCTGGGAGGATCCTACTCTTGCAGAGTGGCCAGAGAGTGAGATTCATTTGTTCTATCCTTTCCTTTTGATCATTTCACGATTTTGCTTGAAAAGTTTCTAATTTTGCCTCTAGATGTGATTAATATTCCTGAAAAAGTGAAGGGGTCAGTGGCCTCTAGACTAGTTTTATTGTGCTAATCTCTTTAATATATTTAGGTATTGAAAGAAGGAATTGTTGTTCTCAAAGATATTAATCAATAAGTTAAGTGGTAAATTCATTTTCCATAGGGTTTTTTGTAGTTTTTGCTCTATGCTCTTGGTGACGTAGGGATGTGCTTTCCTCTGCTTACTTTGGCGGAAAGTGCAAGGAAAGCCACACTTATGGAGATTGAAAACAAAAGTTAGACTTTATTTTTTTATGTGGCAAGGTCAGATTTGTTCAATTTGGAAGTACCATGTTTAGTAGATTTACCAGTGCCGTTTTTTATTCCTTGCTCGTTTCTTTAAAAGAAATTACTTGCTCTTTGGCAGAGTGAAGAAAGCCGCACTAGAAAATTAGAGATCAGCACAGCCATTTTGTTAGTGTATATTTCCTGAACTAAATATACGCTTTTGGATTTCTATGGGAAGTATGAGATTTGGTTTATTTATCCTGAGTTAAAGTGTCCTTGTCATCCTTGTTGGTTGAAGGAGCATGTCAGCTTGACAATAAGAAATATTCAAGGCTTTAGTGATGAAATGATCCCGTGTTGATGTATGAGGTATTAAAAGTGATTTGCAATTATAAGATGAATAATACCGACTGTAGCTGTTCTGGTAATTTTGTTTGCCATACAGATATGGTCTGTTAGAGTAGAAAGGCATTTTTGTAGTATGTTTTAATCATTCAAGTTGTAACTTGCTTTGTGCTATTGCTTTACATAGAAACAGCTCTTTGTATGGAGGGTACTATGTTAAGGTGGTTTAGAAGTGAAATGTTGTAGAAATTCGTGTGTTTTCAATTGTGAGGTCTGTTTGTTAGGTTTTTGTCGATGTCTGGTTTGCATCCAAATGGCCTGAATTTATTTTCAATTCTTTTGGTGCTTCACAGATGATTATCGGTTATTCTGTGGTGATCTTGGGAACGAGGTGAATGATGATGTTCTTTCAAAATCATTTTCAAGATTTCCGTCCTTTAACATGGCCAGGGTAAGTAATCTTATGTTATTGATCTCCTATTGTTGTTTGTCATTTTTTTGAATGGTATACTTGAAAAAATTGCATGTCCTCTTCAGATGTTATTTTGAAGTGCATGGAGCCATCAAATGTCTTGTATGCACTAAGGTAGAATTCTTCAGTCTATGTATCCGTGTGGCATTCCATGATGTTAATAGCTTGGAACATTAAGAAAATGAATTCTGAAGTTCTTCTATGACCTAAAGAATGTGTGGCCTTAGGATTGCAATTATGGAGATGATGTTAATGCTTATAGAAGATCTATGTAAGGTGGTAATGTTGAATCCAAATTGTTGGTTTTTCAAAATCTTTAGCTTCATAGCTATGGCACCTTTTTTTTTTGGTTCTTTTGGGGTGGCAATTGAGGGAATAGTTTTTTATTAGTCAAATTGCTACTTGGGATGAAGGAATACGAGTAGTAAAGATATTTCAATTTCAAATTGTGCTAGTAAAATTATCATGGAAGTTGCAATATTAAAAAAAAGTTTCTTGTTGATGTATCTTTTTCTTTTGTTGTATTCCCCCCTTTGTTTTGTCCTTGGGTAGGGGTCTGAAATGTGAAGCTTCATAGGGTCCAAAGCTGGTTTTTTGCTTGTAGCTATTATCTTATTCAATCAAGATTATTGAGTTGTTGAAGAGTACGCCAGTGAGGTGATTGGCTTTTGGATGTGAGGGCGTGAGCAAGATGATTTATTGACCTGCAACCCATATTCCTTATTTTACTTATGTAATTCTTTGTTTTCCTCCTTTTTTGCTAATCCTTCACCATAATTTTGCTGGGTGTTGTAGCCTCTTTTCCTTATAGTTAGTGTATACTCTGTGCTTTACAAGGAATTTTGTTGATGATATAGCAATTAACTATGCTCGACGTAGTAATTTTTAACTAAAACTGCCTAAATTTGTTGCCATGTTAACTCATTCTATTTGCACGAGAAATTTGCTTCTCCTAATGGGAGGGGTTGAAGCTGATGGAGAAGTCTGGTTGGGAGGTTAGTTTGCAAGCCCCTTCCCTAATGTGAATGCTTTTGTTTATAGCTCGGTCATGGTTGGAAGAATTGAATATAGACTTTGAGAAATTCATTTTCTGATTGAAGATAAAACAAATAAGGCGATAAACATGTAAAATAAAAGGGACATAAAAAATTGCATAGTGCATGCCTTTTCTATTTCTGACCGTACTCTTCTTGTATCTGTTCTTGTGACCTGGTACCTTGGTGTCAGTTGTCCTTGTTTTGTAGTCTTTCTGAAACATCAAATGTGCCTTGAAAGGATATAGCTTAAGAGATCTGGATGGAGTAGATGCTCAAAACACGGAAAGCAAAGCGAACATTGACAAAGGGGAGCAAGAAAGGGAAAATATAATGGAGACAGAAAAGGTGCAAAAAGAAGTACTTTACTTGGTGTAACCCATGGTTTGACTTTATATAGATTATAAAGTAACACAAATTTTGGCAAGAACCAAAGTCCCTGAGTTGAGATGGGATGACTTAGTATTTCTTCATTCATTCCCATCCAATCCAAAAAACATTTTGGGGGATTTGGTGAATTGATTTTAAGATTTTGGGGAAGTGTAAAATAAACAAGGTTAGAACAAATATTAACCCCTGTTCTGAAATAATTCACCGAATAGGAGGGGTCCATAGGATAGTCATAGTAGAGTCTTTTCCAATGCAATAAAGTTACATAATCTTCATTTTGCTCGGGATTGCAATCTCTAATGAACAATATAGCTCAAGAGCAAAAGCTCCTGTCTTGCATGGCCATTTCTTTTTTTTTATGCCTTCCTACTTTTTTCAATTCACTTCTACTGAGTTTGTTCATTAACAGTTTAAGATCAACTTAATTAACAAATAGGAATTCTTTCTAATAGAACTAATAATCATAGATATATTACCGATTGAGTTGGATTTTTCTGAACGGAGCCTGGATACTCCATTTTTTAGTTTTTTAGTCTAACCAAGACAACCATAAATTATTCTAATTGATAATAGTAATATGAATTCCCCCAAAATGGAGAAAATTGAGTTATTTGGGCCTTGGAGGAGTAAGAGGACGAACTGTTAGTTTTCGGATACGAGATATCCATCCTAGTCACTATGGGCATATTTGTCAAATCGACACATTTGAAGGCATCAATGTTGGACTTATTAGATCCTCGTCAATTCATGGCTTTCACAGTTTTTGTTTGTATATTCATAATGGTACCATGAGCGCTTTAGGGCGTCCTCAAGATAGGTTTTCAGATACCGCTAACGAGGCATTGCTTGCTTTCACCCATTGCGGAAAATTCCCCATTGCTGCCTCTCGTAGGAAACTAGAGAATTGGATGTTCCTATTATAATGCATGACTACTTAACAGGATCCTTTGGAACAATTTGATGAATTTAGTTGTAACACCCCACTACCTACATACCTAAATAGGCGGGATGTCGTCCTGTTCAAAGGACCATGGGTCTTTATAACGAGGCACAAAAGGAATGAAAATGACTAAATACAATTCTCGATAATCTTATTACAACCAAAGTTAAAATTTATACAAGTTTGAGAATTTAAAACTAACAATTATCTCTCGAAAGAAATACAAAGTAGAGATAAATAAACTGAAGGTCATCTCTTATCTCTTCAACCTTCTCAATAAAAACACTCCCCTGAAAACATGATGTAAAATCGTGTGAGATTAACATCTCAGTAAGTCCCGCATATGCGAATGTCACATATAAACATTTTGTGCCTGCAAGTTTATCAAAACCCAAAAATCATATTTGTAAGACTTTTGATCAGTAAACAATTATTCAAAGGAGTATTATTCATCATATCCAAAGCAGTTCTCAATAACTCATCATCTCATTATAATCATAAGTTCATTATGTAGGGATTAGTAATGATTCAAACAATAGTATATCAATCCATATTATGGTTATCACCATGATAGCGTCCCAATGTAACCTTTCATCAATTGGGCAGTGAGGATCTTCCCACTAGGATGAGATACTCTTCCATCTCTACACCCAACACACCAGTTGTCCAATCCGGATAAATAAAGTCCACATGGACCTATATGCTAGCTCGGACTGGCCTGACTAAATAATACTGTCGCCTCTCCAAGTCCATCTTCTGGAGGTGGCCTTCTGCCAGGCTGAATACTCAACGCTCCCCATTTATGGGTAGGATCATTTCCCTTGTTTTCAAAATCGTTGATTACCTTGTCTTTGTAAAACGTGGCTTTTCACAATAAGTTTGCTAAAATGTTTAGTGACAAAGAAAAGAAATTGTTTTTCAGTTTAAAAGTTGAGATTTCACAAACTTATTTAGAGAATAAAATAACCATGTTCTCAAACCAAGTATCAAAATATCAAGTACAATTCATCATATTCAACCAACGTTCAAATCATTATGTCAATCATCATATTGACACTATTTCAAATATCATTGTATAAAAATACTTGCAAACATGTAATATTTAGCAAAACAGTTATGCAGGGACTTACTTGGATATTCTCAATAATCAACCAAAGCTATGCTTGATCTCTTTTTCACTTTCTTCCTTATCTAGAATTAATATTTCTATGATTAGAAACCAGATATGAATCCACTAATCTTTTCATGCATCATGAATCTCTATAATCATATTAATCATCTAATTCATCCATGGCCTCTAAGTAGAAGCTCATCGCTATAGTTTTCACATGATCATGCATTTTATCATGACATGCATATAATCGAATCTCATCATCAATATAAAGACCTCTAATATTTGTCTAACATAAACTTCATATAATAACCCCATATGAATCAAAAGATCTCATCTTTTACCAACCATAAGATGGATCTAGGTCCAATATAACATGATATTATAATATTTCACCCCATATTCACCTAGATCAACTATTGCTCCATCAAATTGAACCATCCCCTTCCATTCATGTTTTTCATACTATACGTTATATATAGTGCCATCACTATAAAATCAGGCTCATTCAAATCAATAGAGATTGAGTCTCAAAATACCTCGTGGATAAACAAGACAACGAAGCAAAGGTGACTACTTGGTGATCGGTTGAGTTCACTTGAGAAGAAGAGATGATTGAGTCCCTTAATTCTTGCCCATAGGTTTCGATTTTGGTGGTGATTGGAGTTGTGATGGTCGAAATCTTGGAGAGAAAAGGTGATTTTTTTTTTTTGGTAGAAGAGAGGTTTAGGGTGTGATTGGTGGCTGTTTTGATGAAGAGTATAGGTTAGGTTTAGGTGTTTTGATGTTTGGAAGGACTACATCTTGTTTTGGACTCTTGAACAAACAAGGGAAAAATGACAGCTTTCGCTCTTCTTAGTTTGGTTGAAATTGCAGTGAATAGAAGGAGTTTATGGCTGTGCTCTAGGGTGCTAAAGTGGCCTAGATAATGAGAGGAAAAGGAGAAAAGTATAGGCTGATTTTTGGTTCAGCTTTGGGTAGAAATAGGGGAAGAAAACTTAGGGTTTTATGCTGTGATTTTTGCTTAAAACCAGAGGGGAATTTGAGAATAAGGGAAGTTGGAATTTTTGTGAGTGTGTGTGACTGATTTTTGTTTAGCTTAGGAGAACTTTGAGAAATAAGAATGGAAAGGTTTGCAAGAGTTGGAATTTAAACTCAAGTTTCCAATTATTAAACACCAAGCTTCAACCGTTACAACTCTAGTTTCAACCACAATAACTCTTGTTTCACTTACTCCATTTCCCTTCTAATAATACTCATAAAATAAAAGCTCAAGTCCACAAAAAAACTAACAAATTCCCTTAACTCTCACTATTGTTTAATTAGTCCTCCAACAATTATATCAAAGTAAATAAATTCATGAACTAACCAACTCATAGATCACATATATCCATGAATATGGTTCAAGTTATCAAATGTCATATAAAAGGTTATGCAATGCATGACTTTCCCCATATAATAAAGGTAATTTTAAATGGGGTATTACATTAGTAGATCTTTTTAGGAGGCCCTAATGACTATAGATCGAACTTATTCAATTTTTACAGTACTATGGTTGGTTGGTCATGGCTTGGCAGCACCTACTGTCTTTTTTTTGGGATCAATTATTCACCAAGGCACTGAAGATTTTAGGCCTTCTATAGGATAAAAAAGAGAGAGAAAATGGATTGGTCTTATTGTTTCTAGGCAAAGTTTTGGTGTTCCCTATCACTTTAAAAAAATGAATGAAACATCTTTTTTGTCCAGTAATAGATTATGTTTTGTCCGGTAATAGATTATGTTGAGTAAAGTTATCTAACTGAAATAAGTACACATTAAGAACTCCGCCCATATTTTGTTCTTACAGAAGAGGGAGGAAAATAAGTTAAAAAAAAAACATTGTTATTGATGTATTTAAAGATAGGGACTTTGTGGTCACTATTTACGTATGAATCTAATTAAGTCGATGGATATTTGAAAAAATGTGATTTTGCACTATGTTTCAATGAATAGAAAGGTCTTCTATTGTGGAATTTCACAACTATTTTTTAATAATAACAAAACAAGGAAAGGAGCATTTTTTTTTTTATGGTTTTGTCCTGCATTTTGCAAGAGTCAATGCTGGATTCTGTTCGTATGCAATTTTTTGTTACTGTAGAACATTGATTTACTTTATGAAGTAAACTAATAAGAGTAAATATTTAAATATGGAAAAAGGGTGTACAATCTCTTGGCTCTCTCTCTTTCTCTTTCTCTCCCTCTCTCTCTTTTGGGTGGGAATGGGGTCAGGACGCTGCTTGTATCTGCATATTCACACGTTGCTAATCATGCCTGTGTATGCATTTATATCTTGAGTTAGATGTTTTGTATCTTCTCTAGTACACTGTTATTGCCTTCTGTCTTTAATGCTTTTGTATTTGAGAAGTCTGGAAAATTTTCATGGCCTCAGGTTGTAAGAGATAAGCGGACAGGCAAAACCAAAGGCTATGGATTTGTGAGTTTTGCAAACCCTGCAGACCTTGCTGCAGCACTCAAAGAAATGAACGGTAATCTTTTTCCCCAATTAAAATGACCTGATATGGTTCTGCTTATTTGCTTTTTTCATCATTTCATCAGCATTTTGTATGCATAATTATGATGGAAGGTGCCTGACATGGATATACGATCATTTCTCACCCTTTGCATGTCCAGGTTGAGGTTTACACAGATATTGTTCTATGCTGCCTTTGTTGTCTCTCTGCTACTTATTATATCTAGCTTACAGCACAGAGCATCAATTATTTGATAATCCCCTTGGACTAATTTAAAAGGGCAGTAAGCTTAGTAAACACCCCGCCTGACCCCACTCCTTGATTCCATTGTGGGAGGTGCAGTCTTTGTTGCTGTGTAATTGAAAGGCATTGTCACTTGGGTGCAGCATAATTGTTCATAAGTAATAGAAATAGCAACAAGTATTGCCCCAGCCCACTAAGGTATTTACCTGAGAGTTTGCATTGTTTGCCTTCAGGCAAGTATGTGGGGAATCGGCCTATCAAACTTCGTAAGAGCAATTGGAAGGAAAGAACAGACTATGAAGCTTTAGAAAGACACAAGGTAATCCTTTTACTGGCATTAATGTTGTTCATACATCGTTATCTTATTGCTTTTAAACGCTAACAATAGCTCTCGTCTTTTGATTCTTGTGGCAGAACCACTCTCAGAAGAAATCCAAGCTCCCAAAGAAGACTGTCTTGCACAAGTGACCTCAGTTGTAAGGGCTAAATCCATTTTACTACCTCGAGTCTGGGATATTGACAATTGAGTGCTCGTTCTTCTGAATTGGTTGCCAAATTACAGATGTCATTCTGTTCGTCATTTGAACGATTTTGCAAAATGACTTGAACATCCTAGAGTTTTATGTGAAATTATGAATGTTTCATTTTGCCCTGGAGCTGAACTTTACTTTCTTTGGCAAATATATTTGCAAATCTGAAATCTTGGATTATTTACTAATACAATGTAGTAGAGCACGTTAAACTTCAATTTATCGCGAACCAAGATAGAAAGCACAATCAAATAAATATAGATCACCAAAAAAAAGTGTTATCAAATAAGGATATAGCTCAAAAAAAAGAAAAAAAGCAGGGTGGGGTAAATAGACTAAGCATTTTTATTCACTCACGCTTTGTTGTAATTACTTGGAGCGCGCTCTGACACTGATACCGGCACACAAGGGAAAGAGGAATGGCTCCTCAAGCAAGAGGGCCTAGGGGTGGCACTGGCACGGTGTGGAGGAGAGGGAAGGCTCGGGGGAATCATCTGCTAAATAAAAATTTGCATGCAGAAATTTCTTCAAAACCCCCAAAACAATGGGTGATCCATATTCAATCCAAAGCATTTGCTATAATAGCCTGTACAACGCAAAACTGCGATGCTACAAAAGTGTGACTGCCAATGAAAAGCCAGGCACTAAAACTAACGTTCTAAGGAGAAATCATTTCAAACATACTCGCACGCACAGGTCAATCGCTTTTTTCTACAGGAAGGTGCTTCTTCTCGACCTGCTTGGCGTTCTCTTTTGAGCTCACAGTTCTTGGTCCTGGACCAAGACTTTTCTTGGAGTCCTTCAGGTTGCTTTCACAGGCGCCACATCAATCAAACAGGGCACGTATTCATTTCGTGCGAAGAAATCCACGAACTTCAATTAGAAAATTACGTAAATTCTTTCTGAATTTCTGGTAATTGCTGCGATCAAGTGAAGATGAGAGGTTATTCGAGCTTGTAAGAGACTGTAATGCACTGACCAATCTGGATCTCATTGTAGGGTTTCCCTGCCTTTCTATTAACTCATTCCCCAGCCTCTGCAAGGAAAAAAAAGAGCACCATAAAATAAGGAAAGGAAACTGGAAAACAAGTAAATTAAGTGAAACGCGTACTCTAGAGTGTTTAAACATTTTTGTTTGCAATAATAGAAATTCAAGTGCAGGGCTGGTTTGGGGGAAAGCTACAAAAGCTTACAGCCCACACACGTTATATCCAGACTCACGCTTTGAGTTGGCCTAGTCAAGATACCATGCCATGCAAATGACATAATTCAGCAATTTTTTAGGTTTCATAGGCTACCTGGTAGAGATTTTGTTCGCACAGGATCAGTGGAAGGAGTGCATCTGCAGCAGAGCTGATGAGATCAGAGCTGGACAAAGAACAACACAAGGATTATAGATGGGAAATATGGCACAATGATGGTACCATGGTATGTAAACGGGTAAGTCCAGTTCTTGAAGTGCTTTCAAAAGGTTCGTGTGTTGTGTTTTTAATCTGAAGTACAATGTCATTCTTGCAATTCACCTGTAATCCTCAAAGAGGAGAACTTGCAGCAATAAACGAAGAAACCGACTCAGAATGCCCTCTTGAATATTGCCAGCAGCGTCCTTATAACCTGCAGCATATGAACCTAACCCAACTTTACCAGCACCAGTTTCCTTGTAATGATACGAAGCAAGAGCTTTCAGTGCCATTAGACAGTAGTCAACAACTTCTGGATCCTATTTCAACAATGAGATAAACAAAACAACACAGAGAATTAGAAGGAAAGGATTGGTCAAACATTTGAAATCAATCTCTTAGAAAGAAATGATCATCCAACCATCAATCAGCAATAAAAAGGCTAGTGAAGCTAAGTCGTACTATCCTAAGATACAAGCCAAGCCATGACCAATGTACTTGAAAATCAGAGGTGCACTTTCATTCATCTAAGTGATGATGAATTTACCTGATGCTGAAGAGCAAAATCAAGAGTTCCAACAATGTGAGCAAAGGCTTCGTTATTTAATTGTGTGACCATTTCCGGATAAACCTCCAGCATGTGTGAGATAAGGGAGAAATACTGCCACACAAAACTAAAGATTAATTCCGGAACTGAAACAGGATATCTACTGTAATGATGAAGGGAGCTCACATCATGACAAAGTTTTGGGTATTTCAACAGTTCCATGGTTATCAGAGGGGTAACAATGTGAAGACCTGTATATAGGACCTGCGGAAGAAATATATTGAGGAAACCTTGGTATTTACATTAAGAAAAACACATCTTTTTTGCCAACAAAAAATGTTATCAAGATGAACTAGAATATCTCTTCTTCAAAATGAATACAACAAATTGTACCTGTGAAATGTTTGTGCCATGAGCTTCAATGGGTAACGAGGAGAAGTCAACCTGCAATATATATTTTTCTTCAATCCATATGATAGTAGAGTGATACCCGGAGCCAAAGGCAGAAAGCTAAGAAATGAAAAAGGAAGTTGCAGCACACAGAAGGAAAAAAACCAGGAAGTTGTATATAATTGAAATAGAGATAGAGTTAGTACCCATCGGCACCACCTCCACATCCCCCTCACACCCCGCGCACCAAAAAAAAAAAAAAAAAAAGAGGATAGGACTAGAGAAATTACAATATCCTTTGAACAGAGACTTGCAAGGAGTTGTAGAAGGGCTCGCAAATCCTTGTATTTTTCAGTATCAGCTTCACTCTTCAAGCTGCTTGAAAAACTAATTGAAATCTGACGACAGCAAATTACAGACCAACTAAGAAAAGATAGAGAAGCTTCAAGCAATACCTTTCTTGGCCTTTTGGCTAATATTAAGAGCAGTTTCTGTTCTTATGAGTTTAACATGTCATGCATAAGCCATCAACGCACATGATATTAATTCAATCTTTTTAGGGGGAGAGGCAATAAAGCAAAAATAAAGGGCGGAAAAATGAGGAGCTTTGAGCATGAGTGCTAATTAGAATACCATAGGATAAGCAGAATAGTCTATTTTTGCAAATGTAAGAAATACGCTAATTATGCCCATTAACATTACAATACTAAATCGAACATTGTTTGGCTTAAATTTGTATTAAAGATAATCCTGAGGAAGGATGTATCTAGCCAACTTTTGATTCTCAATTTTAGTCAATTGTATTTTATTCTCTTGCCTGCTACACATTTAACATCATACTCCTGTTTACCATATGCATGCTTATACAAAAGAGAGAAAATCAGTTCATTCATTGCAACTTTAGAGTAGTTGAACATATCTGGGCTGTGTTTCATCTGAAGGACTTTTCCAATGGAAAGCATGACATTTTCATACAATTTCATAAACTTCCATTTTTCTCATTATCAAAACAAAAACATGAGAAAAGTTTCACTTTTCTGTTCCTTGTTTGCAGCACTTACAGCAGCGCATAGCAACTGAATCTGTCCTTTCATGCCAGATATTAGCCCCCCTATAGTTTTTCTTCTTTGATACATCAAGCAGAAGGAGCATAGATCTTATTAGCTACAAAGAAAGTGTTTTTATTGATTGAGCTCCCACCATGCCGCAGCTTTCTAACTTAAATTTGATACAATTTGATTCTGCCCAGGAAGGTTTACAACTCCCAAATTCAGGAGTAATAACCAGATAATTTCACACGTAAGAATGAACAAAAAGCAATAGAATTACCTTGCCAATATTGTGAGAAGAGTAAATCTGAAGTAACCGCATACAGAAATCAATGACAACAGCAGTTTCATGAGCCTCTAGGTGAACAATTTGTCCATCCACCCAGTCAACAACAAATTTCAACAGAAGATAGACTACTGCAGACTGAAAATTAGACAAAGATAAGAATCGGTAATGCTTTTGGTCCTCCCCACTTTTGGGAACTTATAACCTAATAAAGCAAACAAAAGCTATGTACTTCACTGAGAAAAAGGAAAAAGTTGGTATTAGAATGGAAAATAAAGACCTATATACAGTAGCCATAATATTTGATGACCCACAAATGCATACCCTCAATACAACAAACAGCCAAAACACAGAGAGAGAGAGAGAGAGAGCTGAAGGTCAGAAGACTCTGGCTTTGTACAAGTGTTATAGATCATTCCAAGTGAACTAACAGAGTTCAAATCAGTTTATTAGAAAGAACTTCCACAGAACTTTACTGTAATCAATTGATTCTACAAGTGAAACATTCCTCTGGATCTGAGAATATACAGAGATCAAAACAACAAACCAGATCTCTCTATACCTCCCATATTTCACAGCCCAACAAACTAATAGCTCTTAGGCTCTCTAAGTTTACCACTCACCAACTAATCTGGAGTTGCCTTTTATATCTCACAGCAAGAATCCTATAAACTGGTCAAAGTTCAAACCCACACAACTCTAACCATTCTTGTGGTTAAGGTCACAATAAGCATGGTAAGCAATTTCTTAAAATTTGTATTGCACCATCGCTCGCTATTCAAACCAACCCCCCCCCCCAAAAAAAAAAGAGGAAAAAAAGAACTAGAGGTAAAATGCGGGAGGCTTCTATCTATTTTCTGTTAAGATTGAAAGTGTAAGAGCATCTCTAGCTTAATATCTCTCAAATCAGGACACCATGGAATCCGAAAGTGGATTATGCAGCCTTGTCCCTGGAGGCAAAGAGGCTATGACCATGTACTGAAACTCTCACCTCCAGGCTCAAATTGAAGCAACTCACTGCATTGTTTAAGGTCCCTTTTAGTATCAAACCACAAATCCATGAATTGGATAATGATTACCTCATGTTTGTAAACATCAAGAAAAATCAAGATGGGGTTCATCACAGTGAATCCCATCTCATAAATTGCTTTCTGCATTCGAGGTTCTGAAGCAGTGGCAACCCCACGAAGCCGCTCCAACAAGCAACTCACCTATGAGATATCAAAGCACCATCAATGAGAGTACAAGTGAGAAAGTATGACCAAGATGCAGTGCACTAGCTGTCCATACCAACAAAATAATATCAGGCTGTTGAGCAACGTTTTTTAAATCATTTCTTCTGGAAAGATCTAGAAGATAGGCTGTCATGTGACTTGTAAGATTCCTTATATACCTGTGAATAGGTTTGTAAAAAAATCAAGAAGTATGGCCAACAGAAAATCAATATACATAAATGTTCTAAACATAAACTCACTGGTTAGATTCCTCTAAATTGCTCATGCCAGATGCTGAAAGCGCCAGAGTCTGAGCAAGTGAACGCTGTCATAAAAAGAATGTTTACATTAGTTCCCAACTGAAGGGAAAGAAGGTCATTTTGCAAAGGACAGTCAGAAGTGCAGAGCATAAGAATGATTTAATAGGAGTGAACTGAAGTTTAGAAGTCACTTTGGAGAACAAGAAGACAAACATAAATTGAATTGTTATCTATAGAGTCTCCTGCCAAGAGGGATTAAGGAGGGAGATGGTCTGAAACTGTAGGTATTGTAGCTAAAGCAGTTCGGACACAAAATCATGGCAACTAAATTCAGTCAGTGTTTTTTTTTTTTTACTTTAGTTTTTCTTCTTTACCAACAATTGAAGAAAGACTCACTCCTCTTTCACCCATGGCTACTTCTTCAAAGTATATTACCTGATGAATGCCATTGAGTGATAACAAAGTTCTATCATTAACAAAAGCATTTGCCAGATTGTGCCATGAGTCCTGCATGAATAGCCAAACAAAAGATAGGATTAGTAATTCTTAAGATCGCTACAAATCATAAAGGAGCTTTAAGATTTTTCTTTTCACACAATACTTTCAAAGTAAGAATGTTGCAATTTTCATGAACTTACAGCCTAATGGTCATCACCTTTTTTAATTTCTTTACTTGCCTTTCATATCAGTAGGATAAGTTTGCTTGTAAAACATTTACAAGGAACTACCAAGAGAAGATTCAACCATTCTTTGCAAACTCATACAACAACCAATCCTACTTGGATAAACATTCTGTTCCAGCAAATAAAAAAGAAATTTCGAATTCAACCAGTTAGCAATTGGTTAAACTGGCATACAGCTATTGTTTATTACTGTTGGTTTACATTTGTCTTGACTGAAGCTTCAGAGAACTGGACAGTATGTTACTCTTTCAGGCTAGATATATCATTTCCCTATTACATTACATAAATAACAGAAATGTGCCTGTATAATCAAGTGGCAGCCTCATGACAACATCATTTCAATTAGTGAATATATAGTAGAAACCTTCTCTACCTGGTTCTTTCTGACAGGGACTCAACAGCAGAGGTCCCCTTTTTTCAGCAGAGGTCCCCTTTTTTCAGTTACAGATTACTTCCTACGTTGTTAATATGGAAAATCAAACAAGAAAAGAGCAAGAAATTGCTTGCAAAGAAACAACTACAATACTCTGATGATGAAAAAGTTCTTCTTTCAACAGTGGTTTCCCTCTCGAAGACATGCAAAACATCTAAAATTTAAAAAAAAAGAAAAAAATTGCAATTATAAGAGAGAGAGCGCAAAATTTATTAGAATATGAGTGTAAAATGCTACACGACTGACCAAAGTAACAAGATGCTTGCACACATTCCTTCGTCGAGCAAGTCCATGAAGCAGCTGGTGGCAAGTTAGTGCCTATAAAACCACACAGGAAGTTGGCATCAATCTACAAAACATAAAAGGCACCACACTTACAGTAATTCTTAACATTCCAAATTCTTAGAAATTTCTTAGCACATAAACGGTTTTAAAATAACAGGAGGACAAGACCAACAGAAACATGCTTATGTCCCAGGATTCATCGTTGCAAACGACTTGACATAAACAATTACAACAACTGACTAATTTTTGCCAATATATTATTTTATTATATCTTTGTTTTATAATTATTAGAAACATATATAAATACAATAACACAATTATTAGAAATACAAGTGGTAGAAAATTAATTTATCACAGAATATTTTAGTGAATAAAACCCAATTTTCAATCATGGATACATTTTTATAAAAGAAATATGCACATTTTTTATGTGCAACGTAAGCGCTCCTAGCTACTAAAAACAATACTGAAACCACACAGAGAACAGCATACATTTTGGGTAAAGTGGAAATCAAGCTGAAATTATTGGTCCTCCAATCTCCTATGCAACAACACTTTGCAATTAAACAAAAAAAAGAGGGAAGAAATAAAAGATCAAGAAAATAAAGCCAATGTCAAATGATTAGTGGTTCTCCCCCGAACCATTCAGAGTTTCTTTTTCCAATATATTTATGGTATATTCCTCTTATAGGACATTCTTTGGGCCACATATCACTACTTTTACCAATAAGCCTCTAAAGTTAATTCCAAACCAGTTAATCTTTTCTCCAACCATATAAGGGAAATGGTGGTATCAAAAAATTCAGCTTTTCATATTTTGGAAATCCACTATATTTAACATATCAAATTTTGTTGAAGTCATTACACTGCATACTGACAGTGCTTTTTAAAATAAGCATGTTCTCTATTTCTTAACAAAATCTATCACAAATTAATTATCTACCACCCAGTAGCCTTGGTATCTTTGGAGTTTCAATGCAGTTCAGGGCCTTCACATTCTTCAATCTTCCTTTTATGTTTGAATAAGATTTTTCAGTGTCTTTAATGCAGGCAGCAGTGTTGTTAAGGGCACTAGCGCTAGAACCCTCATATCGCTCGAGGTGCAAGGCGCAAAAAAAGCACGTGACTGATCGAAGTAAGGCGCACACATATAGAACAAAATTATATATATCATATAAAATAACTCTGAAGAGTTTTTTAATTTTTGTACTTTAATATATCCCAATTTAATTCTTAATTTAGTTTAAATCTAAGTCTATCCAAAGGATGCAATAGAGGAAAATTCACATAAATGACTAAAAATCATCATCACTAATGTCAAACTCCATGTTTTCATCTTCTTTTCCTTGTTCATAATCACAATCTATATCCTGCTTCATTTCAGTGTCATCTTCCTCTTCAATAGCTAAAAATTTTCTTTCAGATTTCAATTGTGATCTAGTTGGTCTTGATGGTTCTCCAAGACCAGCAGCACTTGCCACTACAGCTCAAGTCAGCTTATCATCCTCAGACACCAATTCATCCTCTTTTGCTTCTTGTGCACCCATCTTCTACAACTTACCTAGTAAATTGTGGCTTCTTTTGATTACATTTAAGATATTAAATCCAATTACCAGATCTCAATCACGTCTTTTTAAGCACTAAAATCTGAAAATTAATACAATTTTTTTTTTTAGGAAACGATAAAAAAGCAACAGCCACTTTGATCAGGTGCGCCTTTTTAGTGCCCTGGGCTTCAGAAAAAGGTGCAAAAAAGCCTTGCCTGACTGAAGGTGCCATGCCTTGGACAATGAGAAGCGCAAAGGGGCTTTGGGGCTGTGCCTGGGGGCCTAGGCGCACGCCTTAACAACACTGGCAGTCAGAAACAAAGGAAGTAAAAAAAGAGGCTTTGATTCAAGTGGAAGAATTTTTAGAGGCCAATGCGTAATGGAAAACCTTGAATAGGGGCTAAATTTGGTGCTATTTTATTAATCCTCAAAAGCTAAAAGGTGTCTATTAAAAAATTAAATCTCCATATATAGAAACTACTGACTTCTGGAATATCTTAAATGGGGAAGTATTGATATCCAAGAAAATACCATAAAGGAAAAACTAAACAAAACCAGATCCTGAACTAAGTAGGCAACTAAACAATTCAATGTTAATCCTTGAATAATATTATTATTGCCTAAAACAGCCAGACCAGGTACTGTTCACTAGTGTTCACATAATAGTAACTAACTTTTTCTTGCAGCTGCCTTCTTTTCCTTGTTTTCTTCCGCCACCTCCATAAATCTGTTGCTCCATATTTTTCGAACCTGATACAGTTTAAAGCGTCCTTCACTGAAGATACCTAAAAATCATAATAACCATATGGACTTCCTCAAAGTGCAATGGGGAACAAGCTCCAAGATAGAGGTCCATTTAGTCCCTTGCCACTCTCCATTCAGCCTCTCCTCCCTATGCTGTAGAGTTGACATGACATTTTAATTCCATTTAGAGGCTTATTCAATCTTCCAATTACTTCTATTTAACTTATTTCAATGAATAATATCGAACTGGGTCAAGTACATAGATTGTTTTAAGAAGCCCCTTAAGTGGGATGATATTCAACTGGATTGCTATTTTACTAGAAGATGAGTAACAAAGCTGCTGTTCCTACAGCTAAAAGTGGCAGTCAAATAAAAGTATAACATTAAATATTTCCACGACTTTGAATTCCCATGATTTTAACACCCAACCATTCATAACGTCACAATAAGTCAACCACAAAATTAGGTCCTCCACTAAGCTTCAGGCACAATGACAAGGGAGAAATATGAAGAGAAGAATGTGCTTTCAGCTCATCTATATCAATGACATTATTGAGGACAGGGAAAAAAAGGACTACACAATTTCTTAAAAAGCTTTCAAATATACTAATGCTTTATTCAACTGAAACATCCGTGTTTCTCTAATACCCTATTATGTTATACTGATTAGGTGGTCAAGCTGGTTGCGATCCTGAAAGATAAAACAAAGAGGGCGTACCTAAGTAATTTTTGTTGATAGCTACTGTTCTAATACATTGAGCCATCCTTCTCAACATAGTATCCGAATCCAAATTCATATCGGAAGACCAGTCATCTATCTGAACGATCTTATCGACAAAGGCTATCCTTTCATCACCCTGTAACTTCCACCACTTGATCCTAGAGTTAACCCATTGGGTCCTTTGCTTACCTAGTTTCCTAAAATAAAAATCGAGAACTAGTAGCCTATGGTGTGTAACTACACTCTCACTTGGGACAAGGGGCAATTTTAGTAATAAGCTTGATATCAATTCACAATAGAAATATGAAACTAATCATCTAACACACAGGAAATAGTTAGCTTGAAAAGCACAGTGTACAACATATTAAAACACAATCATCAAGGAAGGGGTTGAATACTTGTAGATTAACTCAGATGGTAACCAAAATAAATAAATGAATGAGATGCTTATTAAAAAAAGTACCAATCTACAAAATTTTAATCTGTAAG
This sequence comes from Voacanga thouarsii, assembly GCA_026120185.1. NCBI lineage: Eukaryota > Viridiplantae > Streptophyta > Magnoliopsida > Gentianales > Apocynaceae > Voacanga > Voacanga thouarsii. The sequence continues at coordinate 949,318 of JANUWF010001067.1, read as the reverse complement.
ATAAATAGACAAAGTCGCATTCTCAACTAGTAACATATGTGATACCTGTAAATCCTTTTCTCCAGGATATGAAACAAGTGTTGCTGTTGCAATGCGAACAATTATGTCAAGCACTATTTTCCCCTGATTGTGCTCTCCAAAAACCTTAAGCAATGATTTCTTGGAGTGCTCTGACTGAAGTTGAGCTTCCTTATGTTCCTCTCTGGCACTCTTATTTTCTTGACTGTCTATAGGTGGCATCAGATAAGTACAAGACCATCTTGCAAGAAACCATATAACTGCCTAAAAGAGAATCAAAACAAACAAGTAAATGTGAGATTCCTCCAAAATAGTTGATTAGAAAATAATTCAGTGTGAACTATTAGTAAATGAAAAGAAGAGAACCATCGTATCTCACTAAAATTTGTAGAGCTTTGATTAAAAAAATATATATATTTGGAGAGAAAAAACAAATAAAAAGTACAAGACCATAGTTTTTCACATGCATCCATGGAAAAATATAATGCAGGCGAAAAAAAACTTTAAAATAGTGAACGAAAAGAAAATACTCCAATATAAGGGTCATGATGGCCATAGGTGCTTTATTTGTAAAGAAGGGCATAAAGTGGGAAGTGCAGAAGGTAAGGGACCACAAGACGGAATACAAGGATAAGCAAATAAGACAAGTACCTCCATAAGACGAGGACTGAAGAATGATGCTCTCATGCCTGCATCTAAGGCTTGTTCCGAAAACTTTATGATTGATCTGAATGAATCATCAAAAAAAGAATAATGAAAACTGCAAGTAAACTTACTTAATTTGAATACTTTGAAGATATTATAAAGAAAACTCAGATGAAAAAACAGAAATCTCTCTCTCCCTCTCCCTCTCTCTCTATATATCCATCTATCTATCTATCTATCCATGAATACCCACGGTCCAACATCACATAGACCTCTTATATAGAGAGAGAGAGCACACATACTCCTCTTGATATTACAGAGATTACCATTTTAGGAATGTCAGAAACTTGTCAGATTCATTTAAAGGAACAAGGATATCATACTGTTCTTTTCCCGCAAAACACCCGATTAGAAAAATTACCTTTGATTCTCCTAGTACTGCAAATTTGTCGGCAAGAAAAAATAAACCAAATAGCTATAACACATATTACAGATTAGATGACCTTGTTCCAGCTATAAGAAAGGATGTACATTACCCAGACAGCATAACAACCGGATGTTTTTCTGATTCCACAACATCCAAGAATCGAGTTCGTATAGCATTTGGAACCTGAAATAGAACATTATCTTTAGCTAGAAAAGAACTAATGCAGAAACTTCTATTTCAGGGCTAAAAACCTCATCTACCCATAAGAATAACATATATAAAGGAGTACTGGAACACGAGCACCAAGAAAACAGGAAGCTTGTGTTATAAACTGATAAATACGATTCATTTTAAAGTGACCATATAACATATCAGCAATCGTTTAAAGCTATGCATTGAATTGGCAATACAATTCAGCACACTGAAGCATATACAGTTACTGCCAACTATAAGCTGACCCTGATGCAAAAGCTTAAATACTCCTGATGATCCATAGAATATGCAGATAGGTAAATCTAAGATACTGGATACTAGATTCAATAGTTGATAGGAACAAGCCAAGAAAGAAGCATTATGTTAATGAAGCCTCTGCAATAGTCTCTAGCCTGGCACAAAGACCTCCCAGAATCAGGGGGTAAAAAAGAACTGGTAGGTACACAAAAACAAGAAAATGAAAGAGACCTCACCAGGGGAGTCTCTCCCAGTCCCTCATCTGATAGAACGTGTCCGGTTAACAGTAATAGTGAGTAAAGCTCTTCCAAAGTTTTAGTTGGATCACTTACATCTCTGCCCTACATGTGATGTAAATAACTTGAGCAGAAGCAAGAATAACCAAATAATTGCACATGAAATTGTTGAATTAACATTTCCTACAAAGAGTTAAACATGGTAAATAAATGCTTATAACAGAAGACTCTTGATGCAATAATTATAAAAGTGCGCACGCACACTACCCTTCCTAAGCCCCAAATTGCATTCACAAAAGTTCGTTTAAAATTGTCTGTATGTTATAAATATCGTGCACAGTTTTTGCCCTGGAAAGTTATTGACAGTCATTTGGATATCTTCTCTGGATATGGTCCATTTCTACAGAAAGAGAACAGAAAAATAAAATACAGAAGACCTCTTTCAGCAAGCTTGTAACTCTAAGAAGAAAGATGGTAATGGAAAGCACCGCTGAAAGTTCACTAAAGTTTAAATCCAATAGCTAACAAGAAGTTTCAAAAGAAGAAAAGCCAAGATGACAGATTTCACTTCATTTAGTTATTGCAAGACAAATAGACAACAAGGCATTTGAGACTATCTGTAGTAACACTTTGCAAGATCATAAGTTTACCAAGGGGAAGAAAGCTATCTCTGTATTGCCTCAATCTACAAAAATGAAAGTAAAACATCCTATGCAAAAGCAGCAGTCCACAACCATGTGCATCTGGAAGGCTTGTGCAACTTATTCCATACCATTAAGTGACATCATAAAAATGTTGAGATGCTTGAATATTCTTTCTTTGTGCTATCACTTTCTTCTTTTACCCCACATAATGTCAACAAGAAATATGATTCTTAACAGTACAAGAAGAAACCAAAGATTGGATGAAAATTTTATTTGAGACTCCATCTTCAAAGAAAAAGAAGATGTTGGCTTCTGTAGCCAAACCAAATGTAATACCCCATGTTAGACTGCCTTTAGTAAGTGGGGAAAAATCATGCATGTCATATTGAGTTATACCACATTTGATGACTTGAATTGTTTTTCATGAAAATATTAGTTGTGAATTGCATGAATTAATTTGTTCTTGAAGTAGTTGGGTTACTTGAGTTTTCATTTATTGAGGAGAGTTTATTAGAAAGAGGGATAAAGCAAGTGGGTAGAAATCAAGGGAATTTGTTAGGAGAATATTTAGAAAAAAAAAAAATTAATGTAGCGTAGTGAATAAAGCTTGGCATTTAAACCTTGACGGGCTTGAGTTTGAATCCTAGCTATTTCAAATCCTTTTCATTCTCTTATTCTTTTTCTTCTTCCCTAATTTTTCCCTAGCTTGGCCGAAATCCCTAGGAGAATTGCCATTAGGAAATTAATTTCCTAAGAAGAGAAAAATAAATTAGGGGAGTGATTTATTTGAAAATTATTCTATAAAATATTTGAGAACAAATTAAATTTTTGTTTCTAATATCTTATCATAATCTTTTAGAGAATTTTAAAGATTACTAATCTAGATTTTCTTTTAGCAATATCTAAATAATATATTAGTAGAGAAAAATATATATAAGAAAGTAAAATAAATTTCCATATTTTATCTTCTTTCAACTAATATTTTTTTTTATGGAAATAAAAGGCTTAGGGGTGAATTTAAATGAAGTATTTATCTCTTGGATAAATCCAAGAATTTTCGAAACCTTTAGGGAAAATTTTGGTAGATATAAATAGGAAACCAGAATTTTTATTACCAAATAACTATTTAGTAGCTATTTAAAAAAAATTACCCAAATCAATATAGGGAATTAATTACACTATTTCTTAATTAGATGACCTAATTCTTTTCTAAGATTTTCTGGAAAATTCACTCAAAGCTGCCGCCACAATGAAGAGAAACAACCTACCAAAAACTCTCCAAAACCTAGCTAGGGTTAACTAAGAAAACCTTAACCAATTAGGATTTGGTTATAGCCAAAGCAAAAAATAAATATAACACCAGAAATTCTTCTCCTTTTCCTCCAGATTTTCGGCCACCTTCAGCCCTAATTCACACATAAATTCCAGCACAAAATCTGCACAAAAGTTCCCTAGTTATCAAGCAAAAATACAGCTACAGAAAGGCTCATATTTCCTCCTATTTTCGCTATTATAGGGACCAAAACCAATCAGAATTTTTCCTTTCTTTATGTCCAGAATTTCAGCCACCCTAAGCTTCAAAAACACAGCAGCGATCAACCCTAATTCCCTTCCAAAATTTCGGCAGCCATAGAAAACACCAAGGCTGTACAATTTTCTCTTATGATCAAGAAACCATAGCAAGACCAAAACTCCTTCAAACACCTAAACATAAAACCCTAGACTTTTCTATACTGCCAACCACGAAATTCTCACTTTCTCAGTCCCTCCAAATACACGAAACAGACAGCTGAAACCCTACCCACAATTCCGGATAGCTCTCTCCAAAAACAAAACAAAACCGAAACTCACTACAAGGTAATTGACCTTCAACTCTTCCATTCAACCCCTACTCTATTCTTTTCCTTTTCTCTTCCTTAAATCATGTCCATAAGGGACTGATTTTACCCATTCTTTGGTGAGTCTTGATCAAGGTCACCAAGCGATCCAAACTCTTCAACTATCGATCAAACTCAAGCTAGTCAACAAGGAGTTGCCGTGTTTTAAGTCTAAATCGCTAAGAGGTAATCAAAATCCTATCTTTACTGATTTAAATGGTCTTAAACTTCAAAATATTGGCTTAACGATGCTTATGAAGTCTAGTATGAAAGCATGAATAAATTAGATTGATGAATATGTTGATGAAAGCCATAGACAAAGCATGTATGACATAGGACATTGATATATCTTGTCATGATGAATCTAGATCCATGCTAAATAGGCAAAGATGAGATCTTTTAATGTTTATGGGCTATTTATGATGATTTTATGTTAGTTTAATATGGAAGTTGTCATGTGATGAATTGATCTAGATCAATGCATGGTTATAATCAATAGAATAGTAAAGGAAAGTTATACATGTCATTTAGTGAATTAAATACCATGGATGAAATAGGTAAATAATGAAATCATGGAGAGTCATGTTGTATGAAATAATGGATGGATCGATTAAATCCTAATTGCGGGGTTATTTGCTCTAGATAAGGAAGGAGTGGAAATTAGAGCAATCGATTGAGTTGGATTTGGCTGTGATTTATCCAAGTAAGTCCTTGCATAACTGTTTTGATAAATGATACTTGTTTGCAAGCAATTTTTACAATGTTATTTGGAATTGATGTCAATATGATGTTTTGACACAAGGATTGAGCCTTGGCTGAAAATGATGAGTTATACTGAATTGTTGTGAGATTTGGATTGGAAACGTGGATGCTTTATTTTCAAAACGAATTTGCTAAATTTTAATTGTTCAACTTCGAAAATGATTTCTTAAACCATTGTCAAACGATTTGAGAACGCTATTACGAAAAAACACGTTTTGCAATCAAACTAATCAAGACTTTTGGAAAAAGGAAAATGATTCTGCCCCTAAATGGGAAGCGTTGGGTACTCAGCGAGGATAGACTAGTAGTACTAGTTTCGAAGAGCAAGAGTGAGTCTTCTGGCAGGAGGCCACCTCCAGAAGATAAACTCAACTTGGAGAGGCGACAGTACTACTTAATCAGGCCGTCCGCGCTAGCATATTGGTCCATGTGGACATTGTTGACCCAAATTGGACAACCGGAGTATTGGGTGAAGAGATGGAGGAGTATCTCACCTAGTGGGTGATGCCCCCACTACCCCTTTATTGAAAGAATACATTAGGGAGCTATCATGGTGGTAACCATGATATGGATTGTGTTACTATATTGTTGAATCATTTGTTAATCCCTACTTAATAAATTATGAATGTGATGAAACAGTGATTTATTGTGAACTGTTTTGGATTTATTGAGCAAGACTCTTTTGTATAACTGTTATTGATGAAATTGACTTGCAAACACGATTTTGTGGTATAATTGACATTTGCATACACGGGACTTGCTGAGATGTCAATTTCACACCTTTTATATCATGATTTCAGGGGAGTGCTTACATTGAGCGGAGTGAAGCTAGGGTTGAGCTCCAGTTTATTTATTTAGTTGTGTTTTGAATTTGTTTCAAGAGACGTTTGTTAATTTTGAGTTGTTAGTTTTGAGTTCCAAACTTGTATAAGTTTTGCTTCCGGATGTAATGGAATTATTCTTTTAATTTTATTTAGCAACTTTCGTTTTATTTTGTACCTTGTTATAAAGACCCCTGGTTCTTTGGACAGGGCGACATCCCGCCCTATCTAGGTACCTAGGGTGTGGGGTGTTACACCAAAGAATACTAGAATTTCTAACTGCGATACAGAAGTACCTCATAAGGTGGTCTGACTCGCAGCATATTGAAACCATGTTATGCCATGGTACATTCAAAAAATCCAGAAATAAAAGAAGTTTAGAGGATCCTGGTCATGCCTCTCCACCTAGTAAATATCCGTAGGAAACTTGTACTCATTAACCAGCAAATATAACCCATAAATTTATTATTGCTACACTCAAAAGGAAATACACAGAACAAAAAAGAAAGTTTCATATCTGAATTCACTCCAGTATAAGACAAAAGGATCAAGAGATTGATAAACTCCCCAAATTTTAAACAAAAGGAAATTAAGAACACACGGGTCAACTATAATCCCACACAAGATTAGGAAAACTAATGCATAGAAGAAAAATCATTACCTGATGAAGCCTAATGAAACGCTCAGAAAAAAGTCTGGCCAATAAAGGAACTGTCACATCAATAGCTTCCCGAGCAATAAGAGCATAGGAGCTTAGCCTTTCATCCATGGCTAGAAAGATATTATAAACAAGGTACAATCACATACCAGCGCAGGCAACAAATTGAAGATATAGAGCTCAAGATTGCAAAAGCAGCAGTCCCAACAGGTAGTTTCAGAAGCTTTTTAAATTATAAGATAAATTGCTTACCAATAATGGAAGCCTGAAGGTAGTCGTATTCATCCCCATCACTGTAGGCAGATGCAGAAGCAGCTAAATCATAAAATCCATGTTATAACGTTGGAGGAAAAAATAGATAAGAAACAGGCAAACTGTAGTAGATGCTCAATTTATTACAAAGAAGAAACAGAATACAATATGGATAAAATAAGATGTACCCTTTAATTCGGACTCAACTATCAAGGCAAAGAGACTGGCTGCAGCACTAATCCCTTCTGGTGGAAGCAATGAGTCCCAACTAATACCATCCAATGGCTGCACATGATTGGAAAAGATCTAGTTTAATGGATAGAAATATCACAAAAGATTCATCTTGTATTGTTCTCAACCTGCTGAAGTGACCTAAAATTGAAATTCCATAAGGTGACTTTATATAAATCAATTGTCAAGCTCAATACAATAGTTAATGAAATATCAGCCATTTGGCAGATGTAAATCTCTAAGAATACATTTAAGCCACCAAAACATGTACCGTTAGAAGTACAGTCCAGGTATCTAATAATACATCTCGTGCTACCCAGCTCCATGTCTCTTCTTCTGTGTAATTTTCCATAATGTCTTTGATCACTTCGCACATCAGGGTAGACAGCAAATGAAGAGTTCCATAAGGCCTGATCATCATGGTGAAAATTTCACTAAATAAATTCATGAAAATCCCTACAAAAAAATGAATATCTATAAAAACATATAAATCACTCCACAAATCAAACAATATGAAGCTCAACAGCTAAAAAGTACAATCAAAGGACTGCAAATAAAAACCATGTATTACCTTACAGATCTCAAGAGTTGATCAAACACAGCAGGTGAAGTCACAGTTGCCATAGATAGAAGAGCACGACAACCATCTAGCAACTCACTGAAGAAAATCAGAAATGTTAGCAACTCAGATGAGAATAGTAATTCGTTTTTCACTTAAAGGTTAAAAAAGATTATAGGTTACTAAAATTGTTTTAACCTTTCACTTTTCCCATTTTGAATAGCTCTTGAAACAGCATCGGGAGGATCCATCCACTCTATGATACCAGATAGCAGTTGGGCAAGGTGCTGCCCTTGCATATTCACGTTATCTATAATTGACATGGATTAGATAACAGATAAATTAATGAACTTTACCATTCATATTGAAATAAAAAGCAGAGATGTGAAGCTAGGAAAGAAAACAGAAAGAATATTTTGATGATTGCAGCGAAGGTCGTTTGTGGCCCACAAAATCTACAGCAAAAGCCCTAGAATGCATCAGTTGTAGTGCATAATAAGTAATTCATCAGAAGTTCTACTCAAGATCCCTTTAGATGATAGGATAAGAAGTTCTTTCTCATAAAACAGACATAATTAGAAAAGAACAACACTTCCATGCTATGACTTGAAATATTTCCTTGAACAATCAAAGCAATTTTCATGCAGAAGTCAATGCAAGAATGCTGATTCATGATTGAAGCAGAAGCAGAAGCAAAGTACTAATGACTCTTGGGTAAAATATTTTATGCTATGAACTTATTAGTGTATGCTCTAGCATCACAGTATCAGATGTGATGCTATTTTTTTATCTCTTGCAACAAAATGCTACTATACAACATCACTAGTATGCCCATGCAAACAAAGCAGTCAGCATATTTGGTTATTGCAATGTTACCACTCCGCAGCAAACCCCTTTAATATCAGATGGGTATTTAGTACTGGCATGGGCCAGAAAGGTGAGAAATTACAGATAAATTTACCGCAATCCTTAAAAGCCACTCATTCAATTTTACAACGTTTAAACTCAATTAAAAATTTTGTTGTATTAAATTTGCTAAATTTGCAAAACAACCTATATCATAAAAATCCTTCGTTTTGATAACAAGGGTTAAAAGAACACATACTCCTAGAACCAAGAAGATTTTAAAACCATTTTTCCAATTACCTGTTTGCCAACAACTATTATATCTATGAAAGCCTTAGATTTGTGGTCACAATCTTGTTTTGTTCTCTAAGTCAAAATCTAAAGTGCAAAGATCTCTGACCTTATATACATCCAGGGAAACCTCCATTAGCCCTTAAGTTTACTTTTTGGTGAAATCAATCAAGCAGGAGCTCTGACAAGTAACAAGTAATAGCTTGCATTTGACAGAATCAATCAATCTAATGTTTCCAAACAGGTATCTCCTTTTTTTTCTCTCTCTCTCTCTTTTCCAAGTGATGCAGGACAGCCTTTAGGCAGTCCAAGTAATTTCTGAAAACTAGAACGGCTAGCACTAGTTGCTGAAATTTCAGAATTCCAGTAAAAAAATTGTTTACCAACGCGTAGCAGCACACTAAGAGAAGAAGGAGAAACTCCAGGTGTCACACCTTAGGGCCTGGTTGCATCACACAACTAGAAAGTATAGAAACTCTCTGACTTTAATTAATTTGAATAAAGAAAGCATACATAGGTAATAGAGAACTTCTCTATTTATAAACCCAAAAAATTCTAAACTAACTAGGACTAGACTCCTTAGGAAACCAGCCAATTAGGAATCCTACTAAACAGAAATTTAAACTTTAGGAAACTTCTCCAAACCCACTAGTTACCAAAATACTCTTAATTCTAAAACTCATAAAACAACAATATAACGGAAAGACTTATTACTAAAAAGAAAGACTCATTACTCCCATATGAGCTGTCCATTATCTAAGGTGTGCCAAATTAAGGTTTGGCCTTTAAAATCACCTTTTCCCCTCCTCTTATAAACTTTAACCGGATGCTGCCACTTGTCTCTATCAATTCTCCCCGGCTTGAAAGAACTCGTCCCCGGTGAGTTAAAAGCATGATACCTTTCATAGAGGTCACAATCAATGCGCTAAAAATCGTGATTAGTTACCCAGTACAATCACTCATTGGACGCCCTTTCCATTTGACAAGATATTTCTGATATCCTCCATTTCTAGTAGACACCAACTGTTCATCAAGCACATCTTCAATTTCCTCTGTTGCAGTAGTTACCTGTGGCAGAGTTGCTGTGGATTTTCGTGCAACTGAATCATCATCATGTCCAGCATATGCAGTCAAATCTTCAATGTTGAAGATATTACTGATACCTATGTCAAATGGCAGCAGAACATAAGCATTAGAGCTGATTTTCTTCAAAATCTTGTACGGTCCTGCACTTTAGCATGAAGTTTCTTAACGTTCTGGTCGAATTCTTACCATAACCAAGTCTCCTTCTTGGAATTCAGCAAATCTTCTCTTCAAATCAGCATGTGCCTTGTACATTTCATTACTCATAGCAATTCGATGTCGCACATTATCATGAATCTCTAGCATATGCTTAGAGAAAGCATCAGCTTCAACACTAGGGCGAACATGCACAGGTAGAGGTACTAAATCTATTGGTTTCCGAGGATTCATTCCTAGCACAACCTCAAAAGGACTACATCCAGTAGTCTTATTAATGGAACTATTGTAAGCAAATTCTGCCATGCCAATTAGAGAGATGCTCACCAACCAAACAACGTAGCAGATTTCCAAGACTGCGGTTAACAACTTCGGTTTGGCCATCTGTTTGTGGATGCATACTAGACGGAAATTTCAGCCTTGTATTCAGCAAACCCCACAAAGTTCGCCAAAAGTAACTCACAAACTTCGCATCCCTATCAGAAACAATAGATTGTGGCAGTCCATGTAGTCTCATCACTTCTTTAAAGAATATCCTTGCAATATGAACTGCAGTATTGGTCTTAGAACATGCTAAGAAGTGAGCCATCTTAGAAAACCTATCAACAACGACAAAAATTGAATCAAACCCTCGAAATGTCTTTGGCAGTCCTAGGACAAAGTCCATACTTAGATCTTGCCATGGTGCATGTGGGATGGGTAAAGGTGTGTAGAGACCAGTGTTTTGCTTTCTTCCTTTGCCTAGTTGGCAAACTCGACATTGGGAAACCGTCTTTGCAACATCCCTCTTTATACTAGGCCAATAGAAACGATCTTCCATCATAGTAATTGTCTTATCACGCCCAAAGTGACCAGCAGCACCTCCACTATGCAATTCCCATATCATTTGCTACCTTAGGGAAGTGTTAGGCAAACAAAGTCGTGTTCCCTTGAAGAGATATCCGTCAATCACTGTGAAACCTGGATAATCTGCTTGCTGTCCAGCCATTATGTCAGCATAAATGACCTGGAAATCATTACAATCTGCAAAGTCTCACTTAATTAAGTCAAAATCTGGAACCTGAACAGCCATTGAAGTAAGAACATGCTCCACACGACTTAAGGCATCTGCTACCTTATTTTCCGTGCCAGCTTTATGCCTTAGGACAAAAGTGTACTGCTGCAAAAATGAGGCCCATTTCCCATGCCTGAAACTTAACTTTTTCTGTGAATTTATGTACTTGAGAGCTTCATGGTCAGAATACAACACAAACTCCTTAAAAACCAAGTAATGGTGCCAATGACGAATCGATTGAACCACTGCATAAAACTCTTTGTCGTAGGTGGAATATTTCTGTTTAGCTTCATTCAGTTCTTCACTGAAGTAAGCAATAGGGTGACCCTCTTGACTAAGTACTCCTCCAATTCCAAAGCATCACAAGCCACCTCAAATAACTTGGAAAAATCTGGTAAATGTAAAACAGGTGTCTCAGTCATAAGCTTCTTGATTAATTCAAAAGCTTTAGTCGCTGCCCTGGTCCAAGAAAACTGTCCAACCTTCAAACAGTCAGTTATTGGAGCCACTATAGTGCTGAAATTCCTAATACATCTCCTATAGAAGGTTGCAAGTCCATGAAAACTTCGCATTTCATGTAATGTCTTGGGTAATGGCCAATCTAGGATTGCCTTTACCTTACTTGGATCAACTTCGACCCCTCTAGCAGGAACAACAAAGCCCAAGAATATCACACTAGAACACATAAAACTGCACTTCCTCAAATTGATGTAAAGCTTTTCACGACGAAGCACTCTCATAACTTGCTCAAGATGAGCTATGTGTTCTCCCTTAGACTTGCTGTAAATGAGTATATCATCAAAATAAACCACAAGAAAATGCCCAATAAATGGTTGAAGTACTTGTGTCATAAATCTCATGAAAGTGCTTGGGGCATTAGTAAGACCATAGAGGCCATCCTTTGTCTTAAATGCTGTTTTCCACTCATCTCCAGGCCGAATTCTGAGTTGGTAGTATCCCTTTGTGAGATCAATCTTAGTGTAGATAGTTGATCCTCCCATCATGTCCAACATGTCTTCAAGTCGTGGTATTGGAAATCTATATTTGACAGTTATCTTGTTGATTGCGCGACAATCACAACACATCCTCCACGTTCCATCCTTTTTAGGTGTAAGTAAAGCCGGAACAGCACATGGACTCAAACTTTCACAAATCAACCCCATATCTAACAACTCCTCAACTTGTCTCTTGAATTCTGCATGTTCTGCTAGACTCATACGATAGGCTGGTAAGTTAGGAAGTTGTGAACCAGGCACAAAATCTATAGCATGTTGAATATTTCGCATTGGTGGAAGTCCTTTTGGCAAATCCTCGGGTGCCACATCTGCGAAATCAGCATGAAACTTAAACAATTCAGGAGAGTTCGTTGCATGATTTTGGGGAGCAGGATTCTTCAACTCCTTTATCACCACCATAAAGATAACCCCGATTTCCTTAGCTTCTTTTTCAAATGGCTTCCTGCTAAGGATTTGTAGTGGCTTCTTCTTGGTTCCAATCTTTACCTTGGAATGCTCTTCTTCATTTTGCAATTCTTTCATCTTAGTTACAGCCTTTCCCTTGGGAGGCTCTTCTCCATGTTTACTAGGCCGTTTTACGTGATGCTCCCTCATAGCTTCAGCACTTAAAGGTTTTAAAACAATTTGTTTTCCATTAAAGCCAAAGAAATAAGTGTTTTCCTTCCCATTATGCATCACTTCCCGATCATATAGCCATGGGCGACCCAATAAAATATGCGTAACAGTCATTGGAATGATGTCACACCAGATAGAATCACGGTAAGGGCCATGAGTTAAAGTCACCAAACAGCGCTTGGTCACTGGAATAGAGCTGCTATTTATCCATGCTACCTTATAAGGGTCAAGATGTGGTTTCACAGGGAGCTTAAGCTTTTCAACCATAGCTTCAGATACCACATTCATGCTACTACCTCCATCAATAATGAGCTTCCGAGTCACATCTCCACAACAAACTAAGGTCTGAAAAATCGCAGTTCTTCTCCAATCCTCCTTTTGCTGCTTAGGTGCACTAAGAATGCACCTAACAACTGAAAGGAATGATGTGTCCTCATCTTCTTCTAGATCATCAATTTCAAGGTCCGCTATTCCATCAAGGTAATCAAATTCCTTTTCTTCTTTATCCTCCGCTTCTTCATCCCCAGTGGATTCTATCCCTATGTGCAGATTTTTCTTTTTGGGGCATTCCCATGCATAATGTCCCCTTTGTCCACAACTGAAACATTCATGACTGGCATCTTGCCTCCTAGTTTCTACCATAGGAAACTTACTCCTAGCATTATTAGGCTTATTATAGGCTGACCTAGCTGCTGATTTAGCGCCTCGTGCATTAGAATGGAATTTTCTGGTTGTAACTGTCTCCCGGCTTGAAAAGGGAACCTCCTAGCTGTCTGTTTTGAGCTTCATTCAATCCTTTGTGCAAAACTGGAATGCTTCATCTACTGTGTTCACAGGATAGGTCATCATTTGGTTACGAATTTCTAGTCTCAATCCTTGTTTAAATCGAGACAAAGTGTGTCGAGAATCCTCCCTACCCCTGCAACGAATCTTCAGCTCTTCAAACTTATTCATGTATTCAACTCCGGTCATGGTTCCTTGTCTCCAGTTAGTGAGTTCATCAAAGAGGTCTTGTTGGTAGTATCGAGGCAGGTACTTTCGTTTGAGTTCCAACTTCAGCTCTTCCCATGTTACCTATGTATTACCATCAAGTTGAAAATCATACTCCTTACCCGTCCACCAAATTTGAGCTTGCCCGATAAGTTTCATTGTGGCATATCTAACTTTCCTCTCATCAGACTATCATACCAATCAAAAAACCTTTCTAGTGTAGCAAGCCAATCACAAAAGGCCTGAGGATCAATTCTTCCATCAAAATCTGGAACATCAATCCGCACTTTTTTGGTAATGTCCCCCGCTGCATCATAGACATCAGTTTTACCATATTTTCCATCCTCAAGAATGTCATGAGCCATACCTAGAATAATTTCAGGCTGTGAAGGACCTGAATTTTGAGAATCTACAACATCCGCAACATCTTTTCCATTGCTCTTAGCTCCACTGCTGGCTGCTTCTGAGCTTATGGCTGCAGTACCCTTGGTTCCAACATGATAAGCCATTAGTTCTTTGATTTGGGCTTCCAAGGCATCACCTCTCTCCATGGTTAAATAAAGTAACTCCTCACGTTCCTTGTCCGTGTACCTTGGTTGGTAGTTTTTCCCACTCCTAGTCACTATGGATAGGGATTCTTGGGACAGCAGAAGGAAATTTTGGATCTTTGATGAAGAAACTGATTTTTTTTTTTTTTCCCTCTCTCTCTTAACTACTAAGGAAGAAAACTTCTACGAAGGAAAGAAAGTCGAGAACCCTCTTAATTCTAAAACTCATAAAACAACAGTCTAAAGGAAAGACTCATTACTAAAAAGAAAGACTCATTACTCCCATATGAGCTGTCCATCATCTAAGGTGTGCCAAATTAAGGTTTGACCTTTAGAATTACCTTTTCCCCTCCTCTTATAAACTTTAACTCGATGCTGCCACTTGTCTCTATCACCAAGTATCAATGGCAGAGGTTGTGGGCTGTCAATTGCTAAGATTATGGCGGAAATTATGGCTGAGATTTGAAGATCTAATTTATCCTAATTTGTGTATTAGCTGTATATATTCTTACCTAAAGTAGATTAGCAATAATTAGTGTAATTACTGTAAATATTTTCTTATCTAAAATAGGTGTATAGCAATTCTTATTTAAAGGAAAGATCATCAAAGAAAGAGGCATTCAGCCATTTTCTCAAACTTTGTCATGGTATTAGAGCTAGGTTTTGAAATTCATAGCTGAATCTTCGAATCTCTGTCAATTTCTTTTTTGCTTCTGTCTTCCAAAGGTTTCTGGTTTGCTTTCATTTTTTTGGGTTGATTAATTTCTGATCAACAACTTTGGCTTTGAGATTTAATATTTTTGGAAGAATGTCTGCTGAGAATTTTCTTGGAAGAATGTCTACAAAGACTTTGGCTATCAAATTTACAGGAAAGAATTATGCAGCATGGGAATTTCAGTTCAGAATGTTTCTGAAAGGTAAGGAGCTTTGGAATCACATTGATGGGTCTGCTCCTGCTCTTAAAGAAGGTACAGAACTTAGTCAATGGGAGGCAAAGGATGCTCGAATCATCTCTTGGATTTTAGGTTCTATTGAAGCTCATATGGTGAACAATTTACATTCCTTTAGTATAGCTAAAGAGAAGTGGGGATTATCTGCAACGCATATATCATCAAGATAACACTGCAAGATGATTTCAACTAGAACTTGAGATTAGTAACTTCAGTCAAGGTAATCTCTCTATTGAGCAGTATTATTCTGGATTTATTAATCTATGGAGCGAATATTCTAGTATTATCTATTCAAAGGTACCTAAAGGGGCCTTAGCCAGCCTTTAAGCGGTTCATGAAGATAGTAGGCGTGATCAGTTTTTGATGAAACTGAGGCCAGAATTTGAAGTTGCACAAGCTGGATTACTGAATAGAAATCCTGTCCCTTCCTTGGATATATATGTCTTGGCGAATTGTTGCGTGAAGAACAACGAATGGCTACACAAGCTGTTCTAGGTTCGTCCAAGGAGACATCTGAGGTTGTTAATGTTGCTTATGCTGCTCAAGGGAAGGACCGAGGAAAGGGACAAATGCAGTGCTATTGTAATACCCCGTTTAACATCATCTTTATTATATAGGGAAAGTCATGCATTGCATAACATTTTATATGACATTTGATAACTTGAACCATTTTCATGGATATATGTGATTAAACAAGAGTGGGAGTTAATTTGTTAGTTTCTTGGTGGACTTGAGCTTTTGTTTTATGAGTATTATTAGAAGGGAAATTGAGTGAGTGAGTGAGAGTTAATTTG
This sequence comes from Voacanga thouarsii, assembly GCA_026120185.1. Lineage (NCBI taxonomy): Eukaryota > Viridiplantae > Streptophyta > Magnoliopsida > Gentianales > Apocynaceae > Voacanga > Voacanga thouarsii. Next base: position 933,395 of record JANUWF010001067.1, on the reverse strand, counting down.
TTAGTTTCTTGGTGGACTTGAGCTTTTGTTTTATGAGTATTATTAGATGAATATTATTAGAAGGGAAATGGAGTAAATGAGTGGGAGTTAATTTGTTAGTTTCTTGGTGGATTTGAGCTTTTGTTATGAGTATTATGAGATGAGTATTAATAGAAGGAATAAGAGTTGTTGTAATTTAGTGATTAAAATAAGAGTTACTGTGGTTTAGTGGTTGAAACAAAGAATTATTATGGTTGAGTGGAGTGGTTGAAGCTAGAGTTGTAGTGGTTGAAGCTTGGTGTTTAATAATTAGAGACTTGAGTTTAAATCCCAACTCTTGCAACCTTTCCATTCTTATTTCTCAAAGTTCTCCTAAGCTAAACAAAAACCAGTCACACACACACTCACAAAAATTCCAGCTTCCCTTACTCTCAAATTTCCCTCTGATTTTAAGCAAAAATCACAGCACAAGACCTTAAGTATTTTTCCCCTATTACTGCCCAAAGCTGAACAAAAAATCAGCCTATACTTTTCTCCTTTTCCTCTCTTTATCTAGGCCACTTTAGCACCCTAGAGCACAGCCATAAACTTCTTCTATTTACTGCAATTTCAGCCAAACCAAGAAGAGCGAAAGCTGCCATTTTTTCCTTGTTTGTTCAAGAGTCCAAAACAAGGTGTAGTCCTTCCAAATAGCAAAACACCTAAACCTAACCTATAACAGCCACCAATCACACCCTAAACCTCTCTACTACAAAACAAAAACAGCCCCCTTTTCTTTCCAAGATTTCGACCATCACAACTCCAATCACCACCAAAATCAAGACGACTATTATAGGTCCTTGTATTGATGATAAGATTCGATTATATGCATGCCATGATGATGAGTGGATTCATATCTGGCTTCTAATTCTAGAAACATTAATTAAGGAAGAAAGTGAAAAAGAGAACAAGCATTACTTTTGGTTGATTATTGAGAATATCCAAGTAAGTCCCTGCATAACTGATTTGTTAAATATTACATGTTTGCAAATATTTTTGGACAATAATATTTGAAATGGTGTCAATATGATGATTGACATGATGATTGGAACGTTGGTTGAATATGATGAATTGTACTATGGTATTTGGATACTTGGTTTGAGAACGTGGTTATTTTATTCTCTAAATGAGTTTGTCAAATCTCAACTTTTAAACTGAAAAACGATTTCTTTTCTTTATTACTAAACGTTTTGGAAAACTTATTGTGAAAAGCCACGTTTTACATAGACAAGGTAATCAACGATTGTGAAAAAAAGGGAAGTGATTCTGCTCCTAAATGAGGAGCGTTGAGTACTCAGCGGGGGTAAGCTAGTAGTGCTAGTCTTGAAAAGCTAGAGTGAGTCTTCTGACAGGAGGCCATCTCCAGAAGATGAACTCAATTTGGAGAGGTGACAATACTACTTAGTCAGGCCGGTCCAAACTAGCATATGGGTCTTTATTTATTCGGATTGGACAACCGGTGTGTTAGGTGTAGAGATGGAGGAGTATCTCACCCTAGTGGGAGGATCCCCCATTGCCCATTATTGAAAGGTTATATTGGGATGCTATTATGGTGGTAACCATGATATGGATTGTTATACTTTTGTTTGAATCATTGCTAATCCCTACATAATGAACTTATAAGATGATAATAAGATGATGATTTATTGAGAACTGCTTTGGATATGATGAGCAATGCTCCTTTGAATAATTGTTTATTGATGAAAAGTCTTGCAAACATGATTTTTGGGTTTTGATAAATCTGCATGCACGAAATGTTTATATGTGACATTCGCACACACAGGACTTACTGAGATGCCAATCTCACACTATTTTACATCATATTTTCATGGGAGTGCTTTTATTGAGATGGTCGAAGAGATAAGAGATGACCTTCATTTTATTTAGTTATGCTTTGTATTTCTTTTGAGAGATAATTGTTAGTTTTTAATTCTCAAACTTATATAAATTTTAACTTTGGTTGTAATAAGATTATCGAGAATTTTATTTAGTCATTTTCGTTCATTTTGTCCCTCGTTATAAAGACCCCTGGTCCTTTGGACGGGGTGACATCCCGCCTATTTAGGTACATAGGTAGTGGGGTATTACAGCTATAGTTGCAAGGAGTTCGGGCATATTGCCCGCAATTGTGGTAAGAAATTATGCAATTATTGTAAACAGAATGGACACATTATCAAGCAATGTCCTACACGGGCAAAAAAACCGACGAGGCCAAGCTTTTCAGGCTGCTATCTCAAACTCTACCAGTATCAATTCTACAACCACAATTGCTGGCACAAATCAGTCTTTTGCTACTCCAGAAATGGTCCAACAGATGATCATCATAGCATTCTCTACTCTTGGACTTCATGGTCAAGGTAAGATTGTTTCTTCTCCTTGGTTTGTTGATTCTGGAGAATCAAATCATATGACTGGATCACTTAATTGGCTACATAATCTTCGGAAGTATATTGGTAAACAAAAAATTCAGATTGCTAATAGAAGTAATCTTCCAATTACAGTCATTGGTGATATTGGACCTTCCTTTCGTCATGTATTTGTCTCTCCTGGATTGTCTACTAGTTTAATTTCAGTTAAGCAGTTGGTGGATAATAACTGTAATGTAAATTTCTCTCGTCGTGGTTGTCTTGTGCAGGATCAAGGGTCGGGGAAGGTGATCGCAAGGGGGCCTAAAGTGGGCAGATTATTTCCATTGCAATTTATTATTTCTAGAACTTTGTCTTTAGCTTCTATTATTATTGAAAATAAGGCTGACGTTTGGCATAAACGATTGGGCCATCCAAATAATGTGATATTGTCTCATTTGATGAATCATGGTTTTCTTGGTGACAAAAATCAGTGTTCTTCTAATAGTTTATCTCTTGATTGCTCTGTTTGTAAACTAGGAAAGAGTAAAGTGTTACCTTTTTCTACTTATGGTACTCGTGCTAATACATGTTTTGAGATTATACATAGCGATGTTTGGGGTGTTACTCCAATCATTACCCATGCGCAGTATAAATAATTCGTGACATTCATTGATGACTATAGTCATTTCACATGGATATATTTTCCGCGTACTAAAGCTGAAGTGTTAACTGTTTTCAGAAGTTTTGTGGCTTATATTGAGACTCAATTTTCCAACCCCATTAAGGTTTTACGGTCTAATAATGGAAGTGAGTATATGTCACATGATTTCCAAGCTTTCTTACAACAAAAAGACATTATATCTCAACGATCTTGCCCTTACACCCCTCAATAGAATGGGGTGGCTGAACGGAAAAAACTTCACCTGCTGGATATGGTTCGCACTTTACTCTTAGAGGCCTCAGTTCCGCCTAGATTTTGGGTGGAAGCTCTGTCGACGGCAGTTTATCTGATTAATCGGCTACCTTCTCAACAATTGAATTTTGATTCTCCTTACTTCCGTCTTTTTGGTATGCAGCCTGATTATCATATGCTACACACTTTTGGATGTGTTTGCTTTGTCCACTTGCCTTCACATGAACGTCACAAGTAGGGTTGTCAATGGGTCGGTTATACCCAAACCCGTTTATAACGGGTCTGGTACACATATTTTCTTACCCGACCCGAACCCGCTTACCCGTTTACTGTATATAATCGGGTCTGGATATGGAACTATATTACCCATACCCGATTACCCGTTTAATAAATTATATTATATATTATATTATATAAAATATTATGTTTTGGGTTTATTTTGAATGTTGCCCTAGCTAACCCACTCTAAGCACCAACCGCCGCACATAACACACACACAAACCAGCGGTTCTCCCTGCTTCCTTCTCCACAATCTCTGTTTCACTCATCTTCAACCTCAGTGCTTATCAAACCAGCGGTTGACTGGTATATAGCAGATTCCGAAACAGTCCAAGTTGCTGGCTCGTTGGCTCGTTCGTCCTCTTCGATTCTCCGGCACTGAACCGCTGCTGCAGCCACCGCCGACACAGACACAACCTCCGCCATCGAGCCGCCGCCACCACCGTCGCCACAGTCACCATCGATCTAAGGAGTCTCTGATCTGAGGTTAGTACCTCTTTGTTACCATTTGCTCCTGGCAGTTTTACAGTGGTTTTCCATGGCGTCGTGGTCTCTATGGTTTCTTTCTATTTGGAGTTAGGAATTCTCTTCTTCCATCCCTTTTTCTTGTAAAAGCATAATTTTTGCAATGTAGAAAAGACTACTGTTTTCCTTTTTTTAAGGAAGTAAACAAGACAGGAAAGTTGTTTTTGTACACCCAAGAAAGAAACTAGTTCGGTTTTATTACGTTTGTAGACCAAACTCTTTTATCCGTAGCAGCAAATATGTATCCTAAAATGGTTGTCCGCAAGTAAGCAAACTATTAATGTTGTTTGTTTAGGAAAATTCTTAGAAGATCAAAATTAAAGACTCCTCCATTCGTGGGGTATCCACAGCCGCAGAGGGTAATCTTTTTTTGTGGGGGGGGGGGGGAGGAAGAGTCTGCTTGGGACAAGATTGAATTAATTTCTCTCCATATTTTCTGATATGAAAGACATTTTCGTAGGGAGTTCCTTTCACCATTAGCATTCCTGATAAGCCTACCTGTGCAAGGAAAATAACATAATGTGCTAAGGGTGAAAAAAATATATATTCAAATTAGTCTTATTTTACAACAATCTTCTGGTATTTAAAATTAGAGATTGAGTATTTGATTCATAATTTTAGAAAATTAGAGTTCAATGTTTAGGATATAGACTATTAAAATTGTTCCCAATTGGTAAAGTATTTGATTCATAATTTCTAGCTTTATTGTTTTTTGTTTTGTGCACTGTAATTTACTTTTGGATGTGATATTGTTTTAATATTTGGGAAAGATTTAATATTTGTGAAAGATTTAATATTGTTTTGTGAAAGATTTAATATTACTTTTGGATGTGATATTTGTAATTTATTCAATCAAACAATTATGAGTTACAGTCTGTAAAGCTCTTCTAGCTTTGTTTTCTGTTTTTTTTTATAACTTATTTTTTACTATACTTCAAACTTGACGACTATAACTTAATGTATAATGAATATTTTTAATTAATTAAATTGTTTCATTTTAATAATCACTATTAATTAATATTATTGTTATTTATTTATTTATGGTTGAAAGGAGAGAGTTGAATTGGAATTTGGGAGTTTGTAGGAAAAATTGGTTGGCTGCTCTTTTGTACAAAATTTATAAGGTGCACTTTAGTTGAGATCTTTTACTATTGGTACAATTGATAAATATGTTCTTATTCATTAATTATTTGTTTCATGAAGGATGTCAAGTACACCTAGTGAAACACTACCTTCAGTTTCAAGTGATGATCCTAATACTAATAACTTGGTCGTGGAGTCACAGTTTATGGAAGATGATAATGATGGGATTTTGACCTCAAAGACAAGAAAATTGACTTCTAAGGTATGGGAAGAAATGTCAAGATTTACATCTCCTTCTGAGAGGTTATAGCTAAATGTAATTGGTGCAAAAAACAGCTTAGTGGGGCAAGTAAGTAATGTTGGAACTACTCACTTAAAAAACATTTGGCACGTTGTCCTTTAAGAAAGTATAAGCAAGGAGGGCAAATGAATCTCATGAAGGCAAAAAGTCCATTGACTGATTCTTGTGAAGTTCGAAACTATAAATTTGATCAAGAAAAGAGTAGACGGATTTTAGCAAAAACAATCATTAAGCATAATTATCCTTTTAATATGTGTGAGCATGAGTGGTTTGAGGAATTCTGCAATAGTTTGAACCCAAATTTCAAGCTTGTCTCTCGAAATACAATGAGGTCAGATGTGATTGATTTGCATAAGGAGAAGGAAAAATTGTATAAGATGTTGGATCATTTTGCTTGTAGATTTACACTTACTACTGATATTTGGACATCTGACCATTCTAATATTGCATACACTTGTTTGATTGCTCACTATGTCAATGATGATTGGGAATTGAAAAAGAAGATCATTGCATACAGACCTATTCCTTATCCTCATAATGGTGAAACATTGTTCAGATTCATTAATGACATTATTTTAGAGTGGAATTTGGATAAGAAACTGTTTTCCATGGTTGTTGATAATGCATCTGCAAATGATTCAATGGTTAGGCATTTGAGATCATGGTTGTGTGATAAGTCGTGGCTTCCTTTAGGTGGAGATTTATTTCATGTTCGTTGTAGTGCATATATTCTTAACTTGATTGTGCAAGATGGTTTGGCTCATATTGGTAATACCCTTCAAAAAATTCGAGAAACTTGCAAGTATTTGAAAAGATCACCTCATGGCTGCCAAAAATTTGAATGTGCATTGCAACAATGTAAGCTGAAAAAAAAGAAAAAAGTGACGTTGGATGTTCAAACTAGATGGAACTCTACTTTCTTGATGCTTGATTCTGCATTGCCTTTAAAGGAAGCATTTAGTCACCTTGCTCAGATTGATAAAAATTACAAGCACAATCCAAGTGAAGAGGAATGGGAAGTTGCTAGTTTGGTTCACATTTGTTTAAAAATCTTTTATGAGGCTACTTCTCATTTTAGTGGTAGTCATTTTCCTACATCAAATGTATTCTTTCCTGATGTGTGTACTCAAGCTGCAAGAATGGGCATCTGGTGATAATGTTTTTCTTAAAGCCATGGCTGATCCGATGAAATTAAAGTTTGAAAAATATTGGGATAAGTGCTGTTTAGTGTTGGGAATTGCTGTTGTTCTTGATCCCAGGTTTAAAATGGATTTGGTGGAATTCTATTACACTGAGATATATGGTGATAATGCTTTTACTTATGTTGAGAGGATTAGGAGTGGTTTTCTTAATTTATACCTTGAATATGGTGGTCAGTTGGGATCTGATGCAGTTAGTGATGAAAGAGATGGTAATCGAAATGATGGGAATTTGAAAGTTGATGTGCTAAATCGGTTTGACCAATGGTACAAGACAGCTAAGTCTTCTACACTTCGTGTGTATCAAAAGGCTGAAATAGATCAATATTTGGATGAACCAGTGTATCCTAGGAATGAGCATTTTGATATATTAAGTTGGTGGAAAGTTAATTCTTTGAAATATCCAACTATAGGAAAGATGGCACGTGATATTTTAGCCATTCCAGCCACAACTGTTGCATCTGAATCTGTTTTCAGTGTTGGAGGAAGGATAATTGATGAGTCACGTTCCTGTTTACTTCCTGATATTGTGGAGGCATTGGTGACTACAAGTGATTGGATTGAATTGAAAAGAAAGAGAAGTAAAAAAATATTCGCTACATTTTAATTTCTTGTATTTAATTTTTTGTTTATCTATTGGCTAATTAATTTGTCTTTGACAGAGTTAGTTGACTTAGAAGATATGGAAGATTGCGCTTCATTGACAAAGGCAGCAAAGACTTCAGTTTGATATGTAAATTTGTTTATGAATTTTATCTTTTGAAGTTCATATTATGTTTAAACTTTTTATGTGATAATTAATATTTTTATTGTTTTTCTTCTTTATTCAATTACAGATACTGTTGAGGATTGTTGATGAAGGATGGAAAAGTTGAAGATAACTTATTGGATAAATTGAGGATATTTCATGTTATGTTATGTAATAGTTATAAACTTTTATATTTGGCACTGTTGTTTTAAAAAGTTATTTAATATTTAATTTCTAATTTTTATATGTTGACTGAGATTGTCATTTATGAATTTAGAAATTTTTTTTTATTATTGTAAATTTAAAATTTTGAGAATTTAGAATTGTAGTTGTTATTGATATTATGGTTACTATTTTTTTAGTTTAAATGTGAACCTAATTGTTTGGAAATTTTAATATATAAATATTATTTTTACACATGTTTTTAAAATATTTTTACACTTTTTCAGGCCGGGTATACCCGACCCGGAACCGATACCCGCATTCGCGGGTATGGGCCTCATCAATTTATACCCGTCAGGTATTCCGGTCGGGTCCGGTACTGCCTTTCTTTAATCGGGTCCGGGACAGGATGTTCCGGACCCGGACCCGGACCCGATTAGACCCGTTTACACCCCTAGTCACAAGCTTACAGCTCAATCAGTAAGGTGTGCATTTATGGGATATAGCACTACTCACAAAGGATTTTTGTGTTATGATGCTACCACTAATCGACTGCGTGTTTCTAGAAATGTGGTTTTCTTTGAACATGAGTACTATTTTCAGCAGTAGGATCTCCCTTCACATGGTGTTCTTCTTCCTAGCTTTGATGATATATCTCCCTCCATTGAGCGTTTTAAACTTGGCTTTGTCTATCAGCAACGACAGCCCCCATCATTGCAAATCCTTCCCGACCCTGATCCAGTGCCAACTTCAGTGGCTCTTCAAAGATCTACTCGTATCAGTCATCCTCCTGATAGGTATGGTTTTTCTGCTATGTTAGCTGATATTATAGTTCCTACCTCTTATTCTCAAGCCACTAAACATGTATGTTGGGAGAAAGCTATGCAAGAAGAACTTCAAGCTCTTCAAGAGAACCATACTTATATTATTCCCTGTCCTACTGGTGTTAAACCCATTGGTTGTAAATGGGTATATTCCATTAAGCTGAGATCTGATGGGTAGCTTGACCGATACAAAGCAAGGTTGGTAGCACTCGGCAATCGACAAGAGTATACAGTTGATTATGAAGAGACATTTGCACCAGTGGCAAAAATGACGACAGTGCGACTTGTTCTAGCTATTGCTGCTTCCAAGGGCTGGTCATTACGCCAGATGGATGTTAAGAATGCCTTTTTACATGGGGATCTTAAGGAAGAAATTTATATGACTCCTCCACCAGGGTTATTTTCTACACACTCTTCTGATGTTTGTAAACTAAAAAAGTCACTCTATGGTTTAAAACAGGCTCCATGTGCTTGGTTTGATAAGTTTCGCTCCATGCTTATTAGCTTCGCTTTTGTCCAGAGTCAATATGATTCCTCTTTGTTTCTTTGCAAGACTGCTAAAGGAATTGTTGTGCTCCTAGTATATGTTGATGATATCATTATTACAGGGACTAACTTTGAATTGATTTCTCAGCTTCAACATCGCCTTCAAAGCTCTTTTCATAGGAAGGACCTAGGTCCTTTACGCTATTTTTTAGGCCTTGAAGTGAACTCTACAGCGGCTGGTCTTTTCTTAAATCAGCATAAATACATTCAGGAGATAATTACATTGGCTGGTCTTCACCATGGTCGATCTGTTGATACTCCCTTAGAAGTGAATGTTAAATATCGTCGTGATGAGGGTGATTTTTTGCCTGATCCCTCCTTATATAGACGTTTAGTGGGGAGCTTGAATTATCTAACTATTACTCAACCTGACATTTCTTTTGCTGTCCAACAAGTTAGTCAATTTATGCAGGCCCCTTGACATCTTCACTTGGCTATTGTTCGTCGCATTGTTCGCTATTTGCAAGGCACTTCTACTCGAGGTCTTTTCTTTCCTGTGGATTCTCCTATTCACTTGGTTACATATAGTGATGCTGACTGGGCTGGTTGTTCTGATACTCGCCGTTCCATTACTGGCTGGTGCATGTTCTTTGGCGACTGTCCTGTCTCTTGGAAGAGCAAGAAGCAAGATCGGGTGTCGAAATCCTCCACTGAGTCTGAGTATTGTGTTTTTTTCCTCTGCATGTTCTGAGATTGTTTGGCTTCGAGGACTGTTGGGTGAGCTTGGGTTTACTAAAGCCCTCTCACGACAACGACATCATTTTCTGGTTACCAAATTGATGCTTTCTGATCATTCAGCATCAATTTAAGGGGGGATATCAATGGCAGAGGTTGTGGGCTGTCAATTGCTAAGATTATGGCGGAAATTATGGCTGAGATTTGAAGATCTAATTTATCCTAATTTGTGTATTAGCAGTATATATTCTTACCTAAAATAGATTAGCAATAATTAGTGTAATTACTGTAAATATTTTCTTGTCTAAAATAGGTGTACAGCAATTCTTATTTAAAGGAAAGATCATCAAAGAAAGAGGCATTCAGCCATTTTCTCAAACTTTGTCACCAAGCTCAGCAGGAAATTCAGCGAAAGGTAGAAACAATGCTCATACCATTCCCACAAAGAACTATTCTTTAATCTCAAGTAGTCTACCCACAAAAGCCCAGCAATGAAAATGGGGTATTTAGGTGCATCATGAAACAGGACAAGGTGCTTCTCTCACATGTTTAGTTTCTCTTAGACTGGAACATCTTGTTCAATTTCATAAAAATTATGCAACACCCACTGGATCCACCAGGCATTTGTACTAGGGATGAAGCACTACGCTTTCGTTATGACTGCACTTGAGTGAGGATCAAATGCCATCTTCCTGCTGCCTATATGATATTTATACATGCATGAAATATCTATTTTCTTTATAGCTGAAATTCAGTTTATAAATGGAACCCTGTTTTTGGCAAGTTAAGGATCATCATAGCAAGGAAGCAATATTGAAATTTTCAAGGAAATTACTTCTTTAACTTCAAGAACATGTATAACAGAACTCAAAGGAGCGTGAAGGAAAAGCTAGAGGAGGTTTATGACCCCACACCAAAATATTGAGTATACTCCAGTATGAAAATCTTAAGGGAAGCTGTTCCAAAATTCAGATGCCAATTTACAGGAGCAAATTAACAATTTAAAGTTCATGAAGAAGCAATATCCCCATCTTCCAACCATATGTAGCTAAAAGCGCCATGAACCAATACCAACTTAACTGTTGCCATTTCTCTAAGAACAAACCACTTAACATTCTGCTTCAGACAAACCAACAAGCATTCTTGACAATATAAAACAGCTCAAGGTCAATTTAGGATAGAATTTCTGCAGAACCAAATTATAGTAGTAGTCTTAATAATATGAGAAGGAAGAGCATACACATAAGACAAGAATAGACATGGATTCTGGCCAGACACGTAATGATCAAGAGAAGATATGAAGGAAGAACTGTACCAGATGGAAATATTGTTCCTGTTAAGGAACAGAATTGTACTATGAGTTTTCGAGCTGAGACAGCAAGAGGGCAGTCAAGCCAATAGCCTTCCAATGAGAATTTCTGTCTCAGGGCACCATACAGATTTAAAAGCCAGCAAACATGACCACTTGTTAGGAGAATATCGCGCCAAAGTTGACCAGGCTGCAAGAAGCATCTAAGGAAAATTAGAACAACCTTGACTAAGAAGCTAGAATTTAAAGAGCATAAATGTACATATATGTTGCATAAGCTCAAGATGAAAACAGCTGCAGTTGAAATAATGAACAAAAAAAGAGGCCCATATAGAATAAAACAGCTATGTACTAGATTGTCTTCTACTAGAGAACAGTGCCAATAAATAGAAGGGAGAGAACAAGGAAGATATAACAGATCAGAACAACCAAAAAGGGATTATCTGTCCATTTCGCATCTTTTGTTCAAGTGGGAATCACAATCAATACTGTCTAATATTGGATAATATTGTTGGAAGTATATGAGTTGTTACCTGCACTAAGTTGCACTCGGTTTTCCTCAATGAGTAGCTGTCATTCTTAACCACATCCAAAAAGAGATCTATGCTTCTTTTACCAACCATAGCAGCATTTTTGCTGCAACGGAAGTCCCAGTTTAAGACTTGAAGCATAAGACGCAGTGCTGCACAACACACTTTCCCTTCGGGAATGGAGGAGTCAGATCTAATTATTGTGTCTGTTACACTTACAGCAGCATCTTGAGCCCAACGGTAGAATGTCTGTAATACCAATGGGAAAAGAGAACGAATAAGTGAATAAAATGAGATGATAGAGAATATCATGTTAGAAAGGCCTATCCTGCTGGCAAAACCAAAATAAGAGCTTTCTTGGTGTAAAAGAACCTATGGCAATCAGAAGACCTTCAAATAGTCTTGCTCAAATGAAATGCAACATTGATCATGAAACTCTCGTGGAAGGCCCATGGCAGTGGAAGTAGAGGGTGAAAATTCAGATACCTTGGCAGGAGAAAAACATAACATCAGAACAAGATTAAGCAAAAAAAGACTTGATCAAACAACAGTAGACGCAACAAACCTATTTGATCTGTATCTAGACAAACAGCAAAACAGTTTTAAATAGAAAACCAGTGGTTGACTAATTGAGATATAATCAAGAAACCACTAGATACCAATTCAGTCTTCCAACGAATTCACTTAAAGTAGGGAACATTTTACTTTGCCATCAGTATGTTCATTGATTTCCTACATTGCCATTTCCCTAATTGGTATCTAAACTTTCAAAATTGATTCAATTTGCCATCTGCCTGGAAACGACCTTCAATATTTTACAAAAAACTTAGCTGAAAGAGGTCAATCATTAAACCGATTTTGACAGTCATGATAACAGAAATTACAAATAGAATCAATTTTGAAAGTTTGACACCAATTAGAGAAACTTGAAAATGGGATGACAATGTGGGAAATCAATGAAGAAACTGATGTCAAAACGAAGTTTTCCCATTAACATAACCAAACAAAACAGGCCCAATGAACTTTTTGATCCATGTCAGAGATTTACCAAGGATTCAAGAAAATTTATCCCAGCAAACTGCACATCTAGTCCATGGCTACCAGTCACAGCTTGTTTCACCTGTAGCATTGAATTTTAGTCACTTAAATACGAAAGAGAAGATCTGAAAAATCATAGAAACACTTTAAAGAAAAAGTACACAGATCTTTTTAAGCATGAAAAATGGAATAAGTGGTACAGACACCCCAAATAAAGAGGTATTTACAAAGTCTTTCCCATGATTGTATTTGTTTATATGTGAAGCTTAACGTTGCAGCTCAGATGCTAAGTCTCATTAAAAACTTCTGCTTTCTTAATGGAAGAAGACTGGGAACAAGAACTGCCATTTCTCTACTTCTTCATCTTTGTTGCATTTCACTTTGAGGGTGAGGGGAAGCTGATGCATTTAACACACACAAGTTTTGCACTAGTGTCCTACAAGCCTAGAACACTATATCCCTATCAACAAGGCTCCACTAACATTTTTTTCCCTTTGTTATCAGATAGTTGATTTGTACAGCCAACACTTACAATCACAACAACCACGGTTGGTAGCATTAAGAGCACAGATTGCAACAAAGAAAAAATCAGAATGAGGTATGTAAAGAAGTAGTGGTATTTTGTACTGCAGAAGTAGGTCAACGAATTCAAGCTGATCTTGTATGCTAATAGTCAGATCAAAGGGAAAAATAAAAATAATATTAAATACTTTCATAAGTACTGGGATAAAAGACTTAAATGGAATTCCAAGGTACACCTGAGACGATTTATTTCTTACCTGAAGAAAAATATGTTCCTTGTCAGCAGCTGTGAAGTCAAGCCTACACAAGACAACAAATGTTAAAATACATGGAAAAGCTGATACCATTTTACAGAGAACACTTTCCAAAGTAATTGACTAATTAATATGAAGGCATTTGCATTCAGGTTAATTTCCAATTATGCCTTCTATTCTTTCCTTATTTCTCTTTTCTTCTTGATGGTCTTCATAAAGGAAGAAACAAGGAGAAAGATCGGAATTAATAAAAGAAACTGATAAAAGAGACAGAGAGTTGGCTTAAGTGTAACTAATTTAGAAGTGATAAATATGCCATGGTCAAAGACCAATGTTCAATTTCACATCTTACATTACAAGAATCTGCATCTTCCTGGAAATAAAATAATTAATCATTTTAGCCTGATATATGCAAATTTGTCAGTAAGAATATTAACAAAATATAAAAGAGAATTTTTTTTATTAAAAAAATATCATTAATCACTTTTGAGGCCTTTTCTCATGTCATCTAATTGCAAACTCATAAACTCTTATACTAACTGGCAATATATTTGTTACTGGTTTCATGTGCTTTGAATAACATGAGCTCCTTTTAGAATTAGAATAGCAAGTAAATCCTGAACATGAAGTAAACATGCCCGACTTGCTACAGCATCTGAGTTACACACAAAGAGCAACTTACCATCCCCTTTTCAACAGCTGGCCAGCCACAGAAGCAACTTTGGCTTGGACATACCCTTCAGGTGACTTTGCATTTTGCATGACAAAGCTCAAACAAAAGCTGCAAAACACAGGAGGTGATAGATCAAACTAAAGCCATATGGTACAGAAACATTACAGGAAAGCTTTTAGATTTTCTCAGCAACAATTTCATCCTAGCATGGAAGCATAGTGCAAACTTTAAACTATCACGCTCTCATTCGTGTTATTTTTTTCTTTTTTCTTGTTTCCTTTTTCCTTTTTTCTTTAAGGGGGAAAAGTATAGGAGAGTGGCATGAAGTGAGTAATACTTGTAAACATTTACTGACTGCTAAGACTTTGAATGTTACCTTATCAAGCTTTTTTGGTCATCAGCTGTAAGGAATCCCCATTCTCTAATAGCTGCATCTCGAATAGCCCCAGCAGCCTGAAACCTTGCATTTGGCACCTGAGAGTTTTCTGGAGAAGTTCATAATTAGCTGCATAAAGGCTACTAAAAAGCGGTGCATAGACTAGCTTTCCTGAATAATCACAACACAGGTGGGCAGGGCCCAGATGGAGGGGGTGATGCAATAATGTCAGTCAGACCACTATTAATAAGCTGAAGCTAACCATAAAATAGAGTCTGTTACTGGCTTTTTCTTTCTTTTGAGATAATTGGCTAGTTATGAAGGTGAACATCTTTTGCTTTCCTTTTCCCTGGAAAGATTTCAAAAAAGATAGATGTCTACAGAGACAATAATGGTTGAGTACAATAGTTACATCTTTCATTGAAAAGAAAGATATGTCTAAGAAGGGACGAAACAAAGACAGATTGAGTACATCACATTAGTTGGGTCATCCAATGCTTGCAGATCAACCAAGAGGACATGCAATAGACTTTTTCTACCCAGCACCAAAATTGACCATAATATCCTTAATATGTAGGCTACCACCAAAATAGCAGCATTTTCTAAAATCAAAATGTTGAGCAAGTCCAACTTATTCATTGAAGTTCTTTTGACATTCTTGTTTAAATAGCATATTTAAATTTCAACTCAAAATGACCATTTTACCATGCCTAGTTTTGAGGAGGCTAATGGAATGTTATGAAGGGCTTAAACTTGTGTCAAGAGAGTGACTTCTTCACTTAGCACATTTTCTTTCTCATTTGAAGAATAGCAAGTGTGTTTTTATAGATGTCATGATCTCAAAACTTCAAACAGGGCCACAACTGGGGCAAAAAATGAAAAAGCCACTTAAAAAACAAAAACGAAAAAAGTAGAAAGAAATATATCAAAATAGACAAATCAAAGAAATTCTTGAGTTCACTTAGTACAGCAGCCACTCATTACATTAGCAAAACTGTAAAAGACCCAACTCCCCGGGGCAAAGGGGCTGCAACCAAATCCATTTCCCCTCCTCCCAATAGTCAAAATCTAGCACTACATATGACTACTCCTAAAATTCTTGTAAAAAGTACTGCTTTAAACAAGCAAAACAGCAACAATGCTACCTAAATAAAATCTAGCACTTCTAATTTGACTTAAGAAACACAGAGAATGGGAGAAGTTGGAAAGTTTATACATAACAGCATATTGTTACAATTATCTACCCTCTGAATGTTTGCCTATGATGTAGCACCTGGAGAAGTGTTAGCATAAGCCAAGGTGGAGGAAGCCAGCACCTGACTGGAGGGGCTGAACATCTCCTCACAATCCTGCCCGGACAGTGTGTGGGGTTCTTCCCTGGACATTCCCCCAGTTTTGGCAGCAAAAGAGGAGTTCATAAACAGTTACAACCACTATACTATACCTCTACAGAGTCATCACAAAGAATTTTCCTGACTAAGATATAATGTATTACATCAAAGGAGTGACTCAATGGGCCATTCCTTGGCACCTTCCAACAATTCCAACTATCTAATTCATGAAATGCTGGCTCCAGTGATATCAAAACCAAAAGCAAAACATTTCAGCAAGGAGTTGAAAAAGAACATTATCTCTACTCAGAGCTAAACTGATCATGTTGGAAGCCAGACAGACACTTGCGAAAGCTGGTGAACTAATAGAACACCTTAAGCAGAAGAAATCACCTCTCTATTTGATCCAGGATTCACATTTTGCTGAATATGTGACAGATTATCAGACTGACTAAGCAAGACTTGAGAAATGATTTTCACATTGTTGCCCATTTTGATCTCTTAGTAGTTCCAAGATTGAGATTGCTGACATTTACATCATTTGTTATTTTAAGAATCTAATAGGTGGGCAAGAATGCTCAAGATTCCAACCTGGTCTGTCTGATTTAAAGGCAAAACAAAGATGCCGACACAGAATTTTAATCCATGTAAGAAAGTGTGCACGCAAAGGCAACCCTTTATAACTTTAAAAACTTACCAAGAATGAATTGGCATGCCTGATACGGACGAGCAGACTGGCTAAGTGACAATATGGTTGCCTCAGCTGCAGCTGGATTAACATTTATCTGGCAAAGATAAATATCCATCAATTTCCAAGAGGTTATTATATCATTCAATTAGTTCAAAACAAACTATACAAGGCTATGTAGTTGATAAATTCTTTTACAATGCCAAATTGATATTTGACTAAAAAATGAGATATCTAAGATCATGAAACAAGCATTATTTAGCGGACAGTCTTCATATCCTTAGACTAGTTCCTAAAAGACCAAAAATCATTCTATTACTTCAAAAGTCCATACATAATTGAAAATGATTCTTTCTTAGAAAAGAAGATACTCAAAGCAATGCAGCAATCTTCAAAAGCCAATGACCTGCCATTGCCCAGATTATCTACTTTCAAATTTTTAAATCATTAGGCTGGAACCGTTTCCAAATAAAGATTCTATACTCAAAATCATACTTGAATCGTTCACAACCAGAACAAGCACTGATTTAAAACTACACTAACACCCACCCACCCCCCACCCCCAAAAAAAAAAAAAATCAAACGAAATAAATAAATAAAATAAGATAGACAGAGGTGAAAATGGAATTCAACCTGAATAGAACTACACGCGATCTCAATAGCCTGCATAGTGGATTGAAGCTGAGCCAAATCAGAGGCTCCACTATTTTGATAACCTTGATGCATCTTTACTCGCTCAATCAAAACCCACACAGACGGATATAACTGTGTATATATATATATCTCAAATTCTACACAGAGAGATTGCGAATGGCAAGCTCTGTAGATTAAGAACACAGAGGACGCCTGAAACGATAGAGAGAAAATGAAATCGCCTACACTGAGAAACTGAGGAGGAGACAAGAAGAGACTGCAGGCTTCTGTGCAGGAGCCAGGAGGGCAAAACCAAGAAGTTAACTGCGGAGCCTACGAATTTATGCGGAATTTTGTTAAATGGTGTTATTTTTCGACAATATACCGTGGGCGGTGTTTTTCAGAATTTCGTATGTAACATGGTGCGACCTTATTTTATAAGGTCGTATTACTTAATCTTTTCTCGCGTCGCGATTTTCATTTTTGTCTCTTCTCCCCGATTTCTCTCCCTTCTTCCGCGACGAGCTCAGAATATTTGCACTGGCGACATCCCTATTCTAGCACTGGATTTCTTCTTCAGCGACGAGCTAAATATTTTGGACCATTTTGGTATAATTATTTGATTTTTTTAGACTAAACTTGTGATATTTTGATTAAATATTATTAGGACATTTACTAAGCAATCATGCTGGTACTTTATTATTAAATTCTTATTGAATATTATTTTGATGCTGGAGATACCAATTTTTAAATATTTTGATTCATCTTTATTGCTAGAGATGCCAATATTATTTTGATTGAACATTTTGATTCTTCTAAGGCAATAAGCTTGATTCTTATTGAATATTATTTGGAAAACAATCATGCTAGAGATGCCAATATTATTTGTTGAAGTTGTACTCCATTTTAGAGTTACCTTTTGTGTAATTTTTATCCAATATTTTAAAGAGGGTTTGGATTGAATTTGTAGTACGTTTTACGCTTTTTAGGTGTTGAAAAGTTCGAGAAAAAGTTGAATTTATTTTCTTGAATAAAAAGTTAGTCGAATTGCTAATATCTTGAGTGTTGCAAAATATAATTTTCTAATATACATCAAATGCTATAGTTTGCTAGGGTTTTGATAGAAATCAAATGCATACTTGTTTAACTCTATTCCTTGAAGTTTTGGGATCATTTGGGTAGCTTATATATGTTCCAATATATGCCCATTGGGTAGCTTATATATATGGTCAAGGTATTACGTTAATTGTTTTAATTTACTCTAAATGGGTAGGATGGATCACATGCATGTGGATATCCATCCCGGCCCTCTCGTAGGTGGTTTATTATCTCTCCAATCCAGTCACCGTTCTTCATTAGTATGGTCTGGCGATTAGCGTGCCTGTGAGATGATGTAGTGATATTGCATTGAATATTTTGGGTGACTTTTGGATAGATCATGTTATAATTTAATGTAATATGAGGTTTATTTTGACAATTTACTCCTTTTTGTGGCTATTTAATTTTTCTAGGGACTTGAATGAAAGAACATACAAGTTACGGGGTTGAAGAAGCAAATAAGATTTCCGGAGGAGAGTTAAATCCGGCGCCGGATTCACCAATCAGGGGCCGGATTGAACTCTCCAACGGGCTGCTATGAAGATAAAAGCCGAACAAGAGTGAATTTTGGAAAGGAAAAAAAAAAGCATTATGGATTAATTTTATTCAATTTCTTTTGACATTAGCTTGAGGTATTATCTTCCTAGGGTATTTTGGTTGTAATTTTGAGAGGGTTTTCCATTGTTGGACACGTATTGGAGGCTACTCGTGGACAAACTTGAAGATTTTATTAGTATACCGTGATGTTCTCTCATACTTTCTCTTTTTATTTGTTCTTGAATTTCTCTTCAATCATGTATTAAGTTTTTATTCTAAGGCCTTGATGTAGCTAGTATTGATTATTATATTATCTCGTGATTTCGTTATTTGAAAGGTGTTGCTAAGTCTTTGCCTGATTATTGTACTTAAAGCAATTGAATGTCTGATCACCATTCAAATTGATTTATCATTAACTAGGAAAATTTGAAAGACGACTTAGTTAATTAGGAAGGGTAATCAGACCACAAATTACATGTAAAATAGAAATATATTTGCATGATTTGTGTGATCATTATAATGTCACATCCTTAAATGCGTTCCTTTGAATTGAATTCAATATAGACATATAGTTGGGTTATTTGGAGGAATAGAATTAATATATCTTAAAAGAGGATATTGGTTAATTCTGAACATTGATTAACTGATAAGGTACACTTTAGAATAATGGATCATGTTGGTAGTATTAGAGTTAGTTTAGTGAAATCAGGTGCCTTAGATCATCTCATTATAATCTTTATCCAGGAAGAAGTGCTCATTTAATTATTTAAATTTAATTCTCCACAACCACACTCATTGAATCTTTATTTTATTTTAATTCAAGTTAGGGTTAATTTTAT
Source organism: Voacanga thouarsii (assembly GCA_026120185.1). NCBI lineage: Eukaryota > Viridiplantae > Streptophyta > Magnoliopsida > Gentianales > Apocynaceae > Voacanga > Voacanga thouarsii. The sequence continues at coordinate 913,946 of JANUWF010001067.1, read as the reverse complement.
CGTAAGGAGTTTTTAATTCTAATCTCTGTGGGACGACCTTATTACTATAAATGAGATCTAGTACACTTGCTAGTGATCCAAAGTGGTCATCAAGTTTTTGGCACCGATGTCAAGGATTAGTAATTTAAAATTTTCTACTTTTAATTTTGACTCTGATTTGATTTATGTTTTTGTTGTTATTCTCTCAAGTGTGCATAGTGTGAATAAACTTTAAGTGGTGCATGTTTAGAAACCGTACTGCATATTTAATACCCTTTGATCCTGAAATTGAGCGAACTTGCAGGAGAAACTGAGCTAACCAGAGGGCTGAAGTAATGGCAAATAATGGAGAAAATCAAGCACATGATGACGGGCTAGAAAATCAACTGCAACCATTGGCTCATTCGGGAGTCAACAACCAAGGGCATCCTAGATTAAGAAATTTATAGATGCCCACCATTGCTACAAATCTGTCATGTATTCAACTCGGCAATGCTGCACGGAACTATGAGTTGAAAAACTTCCATCTCCATCTACTTCCAACTTTTAATGGATTGGGAGTTGAGGATGCCTTGGGATTTTTTGCGTGAATTCTACAGTACAATGCAAACATTCCCCTTGAACAATCTATCCGAAGAGGAACTCAGGCTCAGATGTTTTCCATATTGTTTAAAGGGGGATGCAAGACAATGACTACTAGGATTACCTAAAGGATCCATGAGCACTTGGGACAAGGTCTATGAGACATTTATGTTCAAATATTATCCGTCTCAAAAGACTATGGACTATAGAAGCAGAATTAGTTCCTTCACACAAAGAGAAGGAGAAGCATTTCATAAAGCATATGACAGATTTAAATTGTTATTGACTCAGTGTCCTCACCATGATTTTTCTCTTTTGTTAATCACTCAATTTTTTTATGAAGGACTAACTCCTATGTGTCAAACATTGGTGGATACCCAGGAGATAAGAATGCTCAAGAGCTGCAAAGTATCTATGAGAATTTAGCAAGAAATTCTCAGCAAAAGGCCGTGAGAGGAAGAAGAGCTGTAGTTCATGAGATCCACACATAACCTGACATTGCTTCGAAATTAGCATAACTAACTAACCAAATTAGCTTGTTGATGACACGAGAAGGGAGCAGCACTCGAGAGGTATGTGCACTTTGTGGATTGCACGGGCATACTACTAATTTTTGTATGAATACTGGGAACCACTCGTCTATGCTTGAGGAAGCGAATTATATAGGAGCTCAGCGACAAGAACCTTCCCAAAGGAATGACCCGTTTTCAAACACATATAATCCAGGATAGAGGAACCATCCAAATTTTGCCTGGAGAGATCAAAATATGCAAAGGCAAGGAGTACCCTCGGGTTTCCAACAGAATAGAGCACCTTAGATCATCTCATTATAATCTTTATCCAGGAAGAAGTGCTCATTTAATTATTTAAATTTAATTCTCCACAACCACACTTATTGAATCTTTATTTTCTTTTAATTCAAGTTAGGGTTAATTTTATTGTAAGGAGTTTTTAATTCTAATATCTGTGGGACGACCTTGTTACTATAAACGAGATCTAGTACACTTGCTAGTGCTCCGAATTGGTCATCATGAGACTCCACTAGTATTTAGATAATACGATTTTGCATTTTAGGAGCACACTCCACTTGCAGGCAGAGTCATGGAGTTAGTGAATAGTGCTGGTTTTGGAGGAGTTAGACGAGTTAGGCATATACAGGTAGATTACGCCCTCATTACTGCATTAGTAAAGCGATAGCGGCAGGAGACTCATACATTTCATTTACCAGTAGGAGAGGCTATTATTGCATTAAAGGATGTAGCACTTTTATGGAGTCTTAGAGTAGATGGGGATCCAGTCGTATGAGCGCCTTTTCACTATTCAAAATCCGATTGGATTGATCTTTGTGATAGATTATTAGGTATTAGACCACGAGCAGAGCACATTCATGGGAATAGGATTAGGAAGGCTCCTATTGAGGAGCACTTGGAGATTCCTCTGGCAGATGACACTACTGATGAAGTTATACAGCAGCGTACTCGTTATCTTATATTCTTGCTAATTAGGGGGTTATTATTTTCTGATAAGTTTGGGAATTTACTGCAGTTGAGATATCTGTCTATTATAGAGGATTTGGATGCCTGTGGCACCTTAAGTTGGGGTAGTGCAGTCTTAGCATACCTGTATAGATGTTTGTGCCAGGCTACTATTGGGTCCGCCCAGGAGATTTGTGGTCTTAGTTCAGGTAAGTTTAAATTTGGTCCATTCTTTATTTTAAAAATTCTTGATAACATATGTAATATTTCTAATACCTTTTTGTAAATGCGATGTAGCTATGGGCCTAGGGGCGTTTTCAGTTGTGCGATCGAAGCGGGGTAGACCCTGTAACGAGCTACCATTGCTTGCAACATACGGACCTCAATGAAACGTAGGTTTATACCTCTATCGCACGTCCACGCATATTTTGGTGTCGTATCATTCCCAACTTGATGCCTTCTCCGACGATGATGTAAGTATATATGTTATGTATGCATACTTTATTTATAACTTCATTTATGTGTACGCAAACCTTATATCTATTGTGTGTGTTGTAGTTTATTTGGCAGCCATATCAGCCGGATTTGGTGAGCATCCTCCCCGCACTATTTGGATGGAGCCTATATTTGGAGGTCACGTACAGCGCTTATTGGTTAGGAGGTCGTCGATCTATACTTTTCGGACCGAGTCATGCGTCAGTTTGGGATGCTACAGTCTATACTGGTAGACTGCAATACAGGGATTGACCTCCATGATATTGATAGGCGGAGCAATTCTGCCCAAGATTATGCCATATACCATGGGTCGTATCTCCAGATGTGGGTACATCGACTAGAGTACATACTGACTACTGAGTTAGGTGTCTCGGTTGATGGAGCATACATGCAATGGTATAAGGATCATACCCGTCTTCGGATCGGGAACCCTATTTCTCGTGATGCACTACAGTCAGAATATCAACCTACTGGATCTAGTACAGTTGTATTGGTAAGTACTTATAATTTAATAAGTTATAACATGTTGAAATATATAACTAAATTTTATATGTTTTTTTGCAGGCTGATATTGTGCGACGTGCTATGGTAGTGACAGAGTGATATATTCATAATGCCGACGCGGTTTCTCGGAGGGTATTTATAGAGATACGGGATATGTGTGCTCGAGGACTGACAGCGTGTCATCAGCCACACGATAGGTATCCTAGCCAATCGAGTTAGAGGAGCTGACTATTACAATGAGTCAGCCTTCTTCAAGGCCCTGAGAGCCTATTGATAGCCGTGTATATGCCGAGGTAAGGCAAGAGACCTCAAGCACGACCACATCCTCCACAAGACCATCATCACCAGGATGCCGCTGTTGACCATCATGACCAGGAGGCCGGGGATGGTTTGCCTCCCGAGTTTGGTGCGGATGAGCTACTAAGGGATGATTCTATGGTGATTTCAGTTTAGTCTCCATTCAGGCCTGAGACAGGCATTCATGTAGGCACAGATTCATTGACTACAGATGGGCAGGAGGAGCCTGTCACACGCATTGATGAGCTTCATATTCGTCCATTCCGCGGGATTGTCTGTACTAGGTGTGGACGACGGATTCCAGATCCCCCCAACAAGATTATCCGCAACCTGCTCATTCTCCCCAACCGGATCCAAAGCCCACTCATTCTCCACAGTAGGATGATCCAGAGCCTTCTGGAGACCTAAGAGGAAGATTAGGCCTCGGAGGCCATGTGTACTGTTTCCGCATTAGTTGTTCTTTACTTGTATATATGTAGTCTGGATGGTTTTGTGGTGTTTGTATTGTATTTGTTTGGACGGTTTTAGTATTTGTACTGTGTGTGTTTGGAAGATTTTTTTTTTTTATTATTTGAAAGATATATGTTTCGATGGTTTTGGTGTTTGGGTTGTATGTGTTTGAAACTGTTTTGGTGTTGGGAAGTTTTTGGTGTTTGATTGGTTTGGGTGTGTGGATTTTGATTGGATGGTTTTGGTGTTGGGATGATTATATATATGATATATGCAGGAAATCTGTTTACGTTTTTACAAGGAGTTTGATTGTGGTGTTGCTGGCACTTAAAAAAAAAAAAAACATAGCCATGAGGTCGCATTCCAGATCTACGGCCATTTCACATAAATATGCTATCTCCATTGCCGGCGACTTCAATTTCTCAGTGGGCAATCTCTGCGAATGTTGATTGTGTTGATGCCATTTTACTAATTTAGGTATTAAGGTAACTTCATCCATCAACATACACTTATTTTCTTTGCGTTTTTCCTCCAATGTGCTTCACCATTGTTTTGGTTTCTAAAATTGCTCTGTTTTGGTTTTTGAAATTGTTGTGTTTTGGGTTTTATTTGTAATTTTCTTATAATGGTATATCATCTTGTAAATTTTAGGTTGTGCTAACTTGGTAATCATGAATGTTCTGGAACCACCTATTGTGCTATGCTTTTTTTGGGATTGTCAAATACAGCTCGATTATCGAAGCTCAATATGGTTCGATGGAGTGATTAAAAAAACTTACATTCTCTGACATCGGATATCTTACTCTGAACTAGTAGACAAGGTTCATACATATCTTGAATTGGGAGGGCGAAATGTGACAATCAAGATTACACTGAGACATCCATTTCTTTATGGATCTGATCAACAATATGCTGCAAATGAGTTGAGCGATGACGACGATATGGAGGTTTTATGGATGCTGCCGTATGAATTTAAGTCCCAAAGCATCCAACTACATGTGAGCTATTCCGAGGTAACTTCTTAACGCCCGAGTCATTTATATGATGTATCCCCAACAACAAGTTCATTCGTGGCAATGTTAAATCAAGTGGCGGGGTTAGGTCCTTCGATTCAAGAGCAACACAATTCATTTTCTCAACTCCCTATTGGTATTGGAGGGGACACCTTTAACTACATACAACCCCAAGCATTTTACCAACCAATGGGAAATACAAGAGCTACTATAAACAGTTTTGAAATTGAAAACATTAGTTCAACTGATAGTAATGCTGGGACAGTTAATGTTCGGCCTACAACTGAAGGCGATGGATGCAACCTGGTCAACCCAGAACATCTTTCGGGTTCTACATGAAGTCCAGAACCCAATACATATCAGGAGGAATGGGTACATCGTAACACCACCACTCCATCACATGGTAGAGCATCTCGCCCACAAATGGTCACTGCTGCAGTGAATGTTGATTCAACGGTGCATATATCTGATGGTGAGGGTTTCACAGGCTCCGAGGGGCCAATGAATTGGAGTGATAGATATGATAGCGAAGAAGATGACATTCCAACTAACAATCCAAGCATTCCCTTAGAAGATGATGGGGGTGACGTGGCGGGACCTTCTAACACCACATGAGAACCTACAAGATTTTCAATATTTGATGACACAGGGTCCGATGTATGTGCTAATGAATCGCTTCGTAGACACTCTGTTGATATCATAAAAAGTTGGTCCGACACTGATATTGATTTGCAACTAAACATGAGATTTCAGAACAAGAAGGAGGCTATATATGCAGTGAGAAAGTGGTCTATTCAAGCAGGTCGGGAATTCAGGATATTCGAGAGTAAGAAGGACTATTGGTATGCTAAGTATAAGCATGCAAGTGCTGGCAATCCTTGCTCTTGGCATATTCGTGTTATACATAAGAAAACCCATGGACAATGGCAGATAACAGTTTTGAACAAACACACATGTGTTATTACAATTGTGAATAATGTGCATAGAAACATGGATCATCGGTTTATAACACGTAATGTGACACATTTGGTTTTAAATGATCCTGAATGTCATGTGAGCGATGTTATTGTTGAAGTTCAGAAACTATGGAGGACGCGTTGTTCTTATAAGAAAGCATGGGAAGCCTGGAAAGTAGCTATGGAACTTGTATACGGTGATTGGCCCTCCACTTGGATTACGCTACCAAAATACATGCTTGCCTTGCAGGATTCTAATCCTGGGACCATTGTGAAATGGAGACATCATTGGACTAGTGTGAGTGATTTGAAAGCTTTTGGTTTCATTTTCTAGGCTTTCAAACCTTCAATTGTTGGCTTCAAATATTGTCGACCAGTGATATCCATTGATGGAACCCATTTAAGGGGACTTTATCGAGGCAAATTATTAGTTGCGTCCACTTGGGATGCAAATAGTCACCTCTTCCCTCTTACATTTGCCATCATGAATGACGAGTCATTGGATAGTTGGAGCTGGTTCTTAAAGCTACTATGTCAACATGTCATTATGGAAAGACATATATGTCTGATTTCAGATAGACATGAAGGTATAATCAATGCTGTACGACATATGAATGAATGGCAAGAACCTTTAGCTGTCCATCGATATTGCCTCGGGCACATTAAGAAAAATTTTCATGCTAAATTTAAGGACACAAATTTGACAAATTTGATGTATGCTACGGGTTTGGAGCATAAGAGGACCAAATGTCAAGTATACTTGGATGAAATCAGGATCCGAAAATAAGTTGCATTTAAATATTTGATGGAAATAGGTTTAGAGAAATGGACTTTGTCATATGATGAAGGGCATATATATGGTTCAATGACTACTAGTTTGTTTGAATGTATGAACAGTATATTGAAGAAAGCAAGATCTCTCCCGCTGCAAGTTTTGGTTAAAATAACATTTCATAAGTTAGTTAAGTATTTCAATGAACACATAGATGAGGCATCTAATTTGAGACATCCTTTGCCATCTGAAATGTGAAAGTTGTATTCTTATTTTAAGGACAAATCGAGAGGGCATGTTGTGACTGAATTTAATGCACAAGCCGGCATATATGGGATTAAATCGTCTGTCCAACAAGGGGGTAGAAGTCCAAATGTTTACAGTGTCAATTTGATGGAGAGATCATGCAGCTGCCAAAAGTGGAGCATATATTGTATACCTTGTTCGCATGGGTTTGCAGCATGTCGTCACAGAGGTTAGAATCTTATTGAATTTGTTTTAGAGTTTTATACCAGCCGGAATTACGAGTTGACATATGAGGGTCAGTTTTTCCCTATGACAGATGAACAATATTAGAGGCCTTCTACTTTTACGCTTACATCTGTGCAAGAAATGGTGAGGAATGAAATTCCTGGCCGTCCGCGAACATCAAGGATACCTTGTGATATGGATTATCGAACGCCCAACTCTCCTCCAAGATGCAGCAATTGTCATAGGAGTAGACATATTAGGAGAAATTGTAATAATAATATTTTTACTATTTCGAGAGACTAGGCCATTTTTTCAAATGTTCCTTTGTATTATATTTTATTGTATTTTAAGAATGATTTCTAAATGGTACTTGTGATGTTGGAATTTATATTTTGGAATGTTTCTGCACTTTACATATATTTTTTTATATATAGGAATCGAATATGTTCAGTCAATGGAGGCTTTGGTTGAAAAAGTTGCTAAGTAAGATGAGAAGAAGGTCACATTGCCTTAATGCGACCACCTATGTTTAAGTGTTCAGCCTTTAGTTAAGTTTAAATCGACTGAGGGCTATTCTGGTTGCATTATAGAAATGCGACCTTATAAATAAGGTCATATTCTAGAAATGCAACCACGTTACATCCGGAATTCTGAAAAACACCGCCGCCACTGTCGTAATATCAACGTTAAACAACACCATTTAACGGAAATTCCATAATTTATGTCATGTTGCTGCCAAGTGCAATAAATGGAAAATTGCGTTTTTTTTCTTTTTTGGCCTTTGGAAATTTGTGAGTTTTGAACTTTGATTTTCTTTATTTACCATTTAAGTCAAATATTTTTTTTTTAAATAACGCTCCAACATAAATATTATCACAACTCTTACTTCAGAGATTACGTGGAAGGATGTAAGTTTATGGATGTGTAATAGATAGTTAATAATTAAACTTGTAATTTCGGGATTATAGTCATTTACAAATTTATTATTTGCTGCTGTGTAGAGACTAATAATTTAATTTGCTCTTTAATTATTTGAAATATTTTTATATTATTTAATTCTACTCTTTAATTATTTAAAAATATTTAAATATAATTTACTCATATATTATTTTAAAATTTTAGACAAATAAACATTGCATATTATACTTTTTAAAACTATATCGATTTTAAAGGTTAAATATAACGGTCATTCTTAAATTTTTATAAATTTTGATTTCTATCCTTTAATTTTAAAATATGTTATTTTAACTTTTAAATATTTGAAACATTTAAAAAATAACACTTCCGTCAATTGAAATTGTTAAGTGTTCACAGAAATTTATCACATGGCTCTCACAAGAATTGTTTTATGGGTATTTTCATATACTCATAACTCTCATAATATGGTATCAAATTTTTTTTTTCTAATTTTTACAAAGTAACTTTTGTGTATGACAAAAAAAGACTATTATGGATTGCGTATCTCTTACTTTTTCTTTGATTTTTTTTTAATTCACTTCTCATTTCAGATATATTCTTCCTTTTTATAGAAATGCCAATAAAATTACTATCCATTAAAAATTGAATTTTTGTTTCTCTGCTATCTATGAATAATTGAATTTGATTTATTTCTTTTTCTTTTCATGTTTATGTATGGACTTTGTTTATTAAATGATAAAACATGTGATGAATGGTTGAATTAAAAAATATGAAAAAAATTCGAAGAGAAGATAGAGAGATTAAAGTTGAATAACAATATTATTTTAAGTAGAAAATGGGGTAATAAATGTTAAAATTTGGTGATTTTTTTATTATATTTGGACTTTTATTATTGGAATGACTATTTTTTAAGTATTTCAAATATTTGAGAATTAAAATTATACATTTTAAAATTCGAGGATGTAAATCAAATTTTGAGAAAGTTTAAATATATTTGGCCTATTTTGTCCAAATATTTATAAGTAATTCTAAGTAAATATTTTCCCTAATTGCATAATATCAAGTTTTTAATTAACTTTTATAATATGCTTTGATTGTCATATAATCGCTACTTAGCACCCAAAAAAAAAGTCATATAATCGCCATATAATTTTTTAATATATATTAAAATACAAAATGAAAATGTATAAATAGTGTGTCACAGTGTTTGTTATATATTTTAATTCTAATATATACCATATTCTAGCAAATAATTGAAGCTATGATGTTAGATATATAAAAGGGTTTATTGCAAATTTACCACTATAGTTAGGGGTAGTGACGATTTAATACCACAAGTTATAAAAAATGCACAAAAGGTTCATTGACCATGAGTCAATGATTATATTAATTAATGAAATTTACTTTTTCAATAAAATGTTTATTTTCAATTATTAATTTTCTTTTTTTTATACATTAGAATCCTAAATTTAATTATTTTATGCTAATTTTGTAATTTTTACTCCACCAATTATTATCTCGCCAACTCATCTACGTATGTTCGAGTTTCATTCTAAAATTTTGACAATACAATCAGTTAATTTGTATGTATATGATTTAGAAAATTAATATTATTTATATGAAAATTAATTGTATCTATTATACGGAATTTTAAAGGATCGTATTTTCAACAATAATTATAATAAGCCCAACATTTCATAGAAAAAATAATTTTTTTATGGTATATTGTAATGGTAATTGTTTTCTTCTCATGATAAAAAGGAAGAAAGGAAAAGTAAAAAAAAAAAAAAAAGATCAGCACAATGTTACATTTGAATATATCATAACTCAAGTTGTTTCAATCCCCATGGTATTTATTAAAAAAATAACAAAAAAACAAAGTGAGCCTATTAAGAGTTTTTTAATCAAAATATTATGACGTTTTAATTAAAAAATAAAAGTATTATAACTTTTTATTATTTTCTAAAATTACATATATAAATTTATTAAATATATTTATTTGTATTAAGATAAGATCATAAAATCAGAATCTAATAGTCAAAATCTTATAATTAATATGAACAAAATAGACATTTTATTATAAAAATAATTAGTCAATATTGTCATTGACTAACGGTCAATGTATCTCTAATATCTTTTTACCACTATCCCTAATTTAATGGAGGTAAATTACAATAAAACTCTATATAAAACTATAAGTTAAGTTAGTAATATTGGATAGTATCAAATGAAAAAGTTAACTATAATTAATTTTCTTTGACCCAAAAATGTTTTCATGGGATAGTAAATATCATTTAGGTAATCAATAAATTATAAATTGTATTTTAAGCTTTTTTCGCCCTTTTATATTTCTATAGTTATGAGATATTTCTCTTTACAAGAGAAAAATATCGTCACAAATGAGTCAAAAGAAATCCTAAACAAATTTAATTTCGTAAGATACACTTCTAATCTTTAATATTTATTTCATATTCCAAGTTTACACTAAATGTATTAAAAGACTTAAATTTACACCAATTGTCATCGGAAAATTTCTAATTTTACAAAAAGCAATAAATTGGTTTAGTGAACAAAGATAATAAAATTTTGGAAGGAATTTCTTATGTAAAAGTTATTAAGCATGTACAAAAGCTTATAAGGAGATCTATCAAGAATAAAACACAAAGATGTCAAACTTTTGCTACAAGAATTACAAATTTATTTGAACTTTTTTGCATTTTATATCTAAATTTTTATTAATCTGAATAATAATTCTATTTAAATATAATTTTATTCAATATTAAAATAGACCCTTATTTTATCATCAAATTATTTTAAACTTCCATTAACCGTATCTAATTTATTGTTCATGATCTAACTTTATATCGTTTTTTCAATCACTGTTTAATATAAATTTGAAACGAATGACAAAATGTGATTGACTAAAAATGTGAGTTGCCCCATTTCAGTTAGTGACTACAAAGTCCAGAATCATTGTAATGGTATACTCATTTGTATAGAACATAAGTCTCAACCGCAACTTTATAAATTATTTTACACATATTAGATATGATTATTCACGAGGTTAGTATTGATGTATGGAAGAAAAAATGTATAATATTTCAATTTATATATATATATATATGGAAGCCTTCTAAGAAAATGAAAGTATTAGCTTAAAGAAGATAACTTTCAACACAAACAGATCACCTAGGCAGAAAATAGGCTTTAGAAACTCCTACAAAAGAATGTACACCTGTATTTGTTTACAAATTTGAGTCTGATAGTAGTACAAGAACATTCTCTTTCGTGCCAAGATATAAGCACTGTATGAAACACAGCATCAATGACACTGCCCTTACTTGAATGAAGTGAAGAACGAAACAGTATCACTGAGAGCGCGGATAAAGTCATCCACATCCTCCTTGGTGTTGTAGAAGTGTAGGCTAGCACGTGCACTGGCGTTTATGCCCAAATAGCGATGGAGAGGCTGTGCACAATGGTGCCCTGATCTAATAGCCACCCCATGCTGGAAGAGAAAAGATGGATTTCAGTTGTTGGAATTCACTTTATATTGAATGAGAGGAAATGTTTCTTAAAAATATTTGCATTGCTGATTATGGTGCACAATGGTGCCCTGATCTAATAGCCACCCCATGCTGGAAGAGAAAAGATGGATTTCAGTTGTTGGAATTCACTTTATATTGAATGAGAGGAAATGTTTCTTAAAAATATTTGCATTGCTGATTATGTCTAGAACTTCCATAATCAGCCATAGTGAAACTGAAAACACAACGAGGAAATCAAGCAATCGTCTAATGGAAAAGCTCAAACCTGCTGGTCAAGAAAAGTTGCAATATCTGTTGGGTGCACATCTTCAACATTAAAAGAACAGAGAGCTGCACGCTTAACTACTTGTGAAGGTGCAGGACCATAGATGCGAACATTGGGTACTGAGCGAAGACTTTGATACAGGTAGGTAGCCAGCTCTACCTGTAAGGTAGAAGACGAAACAGGAGAAGTCTTAGAGAACATAACACATTTTCCCAGCAAAGCATAGCACTGTCAGACCATTATCATAATCTTGATCACGAGAAGCAAATCTAGCCAACCATTGCAAGAGGACTCGATGATTTTTTCATCTCAAATCAACAAAAGTTTTCTCTCATTAGTTATTAGATATCAACCTGCTCTTTAAAGAACAAAAGCATTTTTTAGCACTTACAATCTCCACTCTCTGCTAGTGATGTGACTTTAGCATCACCATGTTATACAATTACCCGATAAGTAAAAGAAAAAGAGCAATTCTTAATGCTATCTACTCATATTTTGGAAAAAGAAACAAGGAAAAAAGAAACTTCTTGTTGCCAATCACATTAAACTTTTTGCATACAAGTAGTACACATGACTAACACATATCCTACAAAGGGAATTGATGATGAAAGCAAAGTGCAAATTAAACTCACCTCATAATCATGTATCTTTTGCATGCCTATGCCAGAGAGATAATCAATTGCTGCTCCTAAGCCAATTGCTTCCCCAATTGCAGGTGTCCCAGCTTCAAATCTAAATCAAGTTAAAAAGGGAGATTGAATAACATTTAGTAATGCACCCAGCATTTTTTAGGAACAAAAAGGCATCAGGAATTTCAAACTCATTAACTGGTAATAGAAAAAGGAACAAATCACTTTTCAGAAAAGAGATCATTCACTTATCAAAGACAAATAAGTACACAGATAATGCTGAAAAGGAGGATACATACTTAAGCAGATGCTGCCACAGGTTAAACTCCATATAAACTGTGGAAGGTAATGGATTACAAAATAATCTTTTGGATGATCAAGTTGATAAACTACTCTTATAACAAATGGTAAGTAATGTTTGCTCCTCTTCTGGTCTCCTCTGCTTTTCTATCATCTTTATCACCTTTTGCCTTTATGTGTATGAGGGTATCCCTCTCTCTCTTTTTCTTTTTCTGGTGGGGAAAGGGAGACAAAAGGGGGGTTTGCAAGTGCAGGAAGATGATGTCAGTAGCTGTTGTTTGAGCAATACAAAAAAATAATGTGGTATGGGTCTCATCCTTAGCCTGATTGCATACACAATGTGGTATCAAATCTTGAACCTTGTTTCTAACATTCTTAATCCCTCCTAATATCCCATGATTAATGTAATGGAATATTAATGAAATGTCATTTGTTACTGAATCATTCACCCAATTCTCAATATTTATGGCCCTACAAGAAAGTTTTCTGCCAACCTGAATAGTTTTTCAATATATTACCATGGTCATAAGTTCAATTATAAGCACTGAAAAAGCCGTGCAAGCCTTGGACACAAGCAGTATACAAGTTCAGAGGACTTGGCAACACACAAAAAGAACATAAAAAAATTACAACAGAGACATATCATACAAAAACTTTGCAAAGTCAGTGAATTGGATAAACAAATCTAAATACGTAATCAAGCACCAGAAAAACAGAACTATGCAGTGACGTTAATTTTAATACACAAAGTTCTCCATCTGTGTCATCTATGCAAAAGTACAACAGTGGAATAAACACCAACCTGGATGGAGGTTCGGCATAAGTGGAATGGTCCAAAAACACATCAGAAATCATTTCACCACCACCTGTGGTTCAGAAAAAAATTATAGCATCAGCAGCTCAAAAATGAATTTTCCAAAAATAAAGCCTCATGCTGTCCTAAGTGAAAAACTGAGAAATGCTTGCCTAAGAAAGGAGGCATAGCATTCAAGAGCTCTGTCTTGCCATATAAGAAGCCGATGCCTGTAGGCCCACACATCTGAAGCATGATTATTTCTTAATTAAAAGTAGTCACTTGCAGGGTTGGACATTAAAGCATAATGGAAAGACCTAACCTTGTGGGAAGAAGCAACAAGAAAATCAGTATCAAGGCTCCTGACATCAACCACCATATGTGGAACACTTTGACAAGCATCCACAAGTACTTTTGCACCGACACCATGTGCCCAACTGACTATTTCATCGATCGGGAGGACAGAAGCTGCAAAAGACAAGAAAATATATCTGCAAATTAGACCATGTCTAGAGATATTAAGAATCTCATTTTCACATTATTTCAAGTTAGATTCTTTGTCTTCCTCTGACTCTTTCAATTCATTACACTACAGACATCTTTGCATTAAATGATTTGGAAGGAAATTTCATGGCAATTTGACTTACCAAGCATATTTGAAACATGATGAACGACAACAAGTTTTGTTTTCTTGGAGAGCGTTTCTTTTAACTCCCCAACATCTGGAACTTCATCTTCTGTAAGGCTAACAAATTTTAGGATTGCACCAGTTTTTTGAGCTACAATTTGCCAGGGAACAATTGCACTGTGATGCTCAGCAATTGTTAGCACAATCTGCAGCAATAAGAAGCAGAGTAAAAAACCAAATACCCACACACAAAATATCAATCAATGAAATAGTTTGTGTTGGATTCTTGTTGACGCCAGCAATAACGGTAGAATGACATCTATTTATTATTATTATTTTTTGGGGTGGGGGGGGGGGAGGGGTAGGTTTATCTCAGCAAAACCAAGTTGCAATTTCCGCCTGAGCCTCTTCTAAAGAAGAAGCAATTCCTTTTGTGCAAGAGCCAAGATGAAGTAATTAAATTCATTATAAAATCAAAGTACTAATTTCTGCTAGACAAAGCAGCATTTTCACCTCATAAGCACTATAAAATTTGGCTATCAACAAAGTAAGGGGCTTAAATTCTTTCAAAATAAACCAGACCTTTAAATTCTTGTCCAAATATTGCATGAAATCCTTTTTAATACAGAATTTAATACAACCTTCTCATATCCCATGATACAAGATATAAACCCTAAGTCAGTACGAATTCAAACATCACATACTCCAAATAGAGAGAGAGAGAGAGAGACTCAGGGAGCGAAACATTTGAGCCTCAGTAGTCTAAGTTTCATTTAATAGGAAACTTTGGCACCTTTAGGTTGACAAATGATCTTTCCCGTTAGAACTCTTTGTTCTTGCCGGAATTCTTAGTGGAAAATGGACTACATATTAAAAGGCTGCGGATAAGCACCAAATTTATGAAGCTTTGTTTCGAACTTGGGCTACTGAACTGAAAATCAATCTCTACAAACAACTAACACAAAAGAAATCACACACTAATATTATGTGCAGAAACAAAGCATACCCATCACTATAGCTAAAAAACCATGGTCTACTTATTAAAGAATTAGGGTCGGCAAACACTAAGTAACCAACTCATGTACCAAGATTATCATGTCAACTGCAATGCCACTGTCCAGATAGCAAGAGAATTAATGCCACGCACTTTGTACATATACTAAGCAATATTCATCACAGAATCCAGAAAGTCAAAAATTTTAACAAGAATACAGGATCTCTGTTATGTTCAAGAAAAAGGAAAACAAGGATTTCCAATAGAAACCTCATCTTGCGGTCTTAAGTTAGAAAGCCCCCACGTGTATGCCACCAGATTGATGGCTTCCGTCGCATTTCTGGTGAAAACAATCTCGCTAGATTCTCCAGCATTAATGAAATTCGCCACCTTTTGTCGAGCTAGTTCATACTCATCCGTTGCCTTTGCACTAAATTAAACAATAAACAATACAAGAACATTTCAGAACTAACATCATCTCAAATGCGTCAAGGGCCACTGTCTTAGATTCTGATAAATAGACTACCTCAAATAATGAATGCCACGGTGAACATTAGAATTATAGGCTTCATAATAGTTCTGTATAGCCTTCAAAACAACAGTTGGCTTCTGTGAAGTCGCAGCGTTGTCCAAATACACAAGTTTTGAGCCATTCACCTCCTATACAATCCATGAACAGTTTTAGCCACACACGTCAATGACAACAAAATTCAAAATTCAAAATGCACCCAAAAAAGGTTAGAAATTTTTTTTTTTCCAATAACAGCTACACTACAAATTTTAGTACTGATTTTACGCCAAAATTTCAAGAAAAAACCATGCTCTTTATCTACTCTGCATATATTGCAGAAGGCGCAGGAAGTGTGCCTGGTGCAGAATAGGAAAGTCCGGTCGGGTGATGTGTCCAAGCGAACCAGCGCCAAATTTCGAGTCGGAGTCGTTAACCAGCGTCGAAGAAGAAGGAGCGGCAGTTTCTGCTGCTGAGGCCGATGACACAGTACGAAAGCGAAACCGATAACGCTGCCGCAACGAAAACGATTCAGGACTAATGAATTTAGGGTTAGGGTTTACTATTCTGAGAGACGGTAATTTGAGAATTGCGCCTTCCATGGTCGTCACCATCATCATCGTTTTCCTCGAGCTCAGCAATGGAACGATTAATCAGAAGCCCGTGCTTCGTGCTCCACTTTTATATCAACCACAGCTTTCGCTGTCGTAGTAAGCATTTCCTGTTCTTGTCTTTTCCTGAAATGTCTGAGCCTTATTTGTAATTGTCTAAAAATGAAGGGCCTTCGTGTGTTTAATGGGGTAATTTTGAAAATATAGTAAATATTAAGGAGTCGGATGAAATTATGAATAATTCAACCCTAGTAATTAACGACCTCTTTTGCGCTCTAGGTAAGAACTGGAATGTATGTAACCATTTGCTTTGCTCGGTTGCAGAGAGCCAAAGCAAATATATTCGAGACATCACAGGTACGGCGTTGGTCGTGTTTTTTCTTGAATTTGATGATGTTTTGCTTTTTTCCCAGTCTCGTTTTCTTTCTGTTTCCGTTTCAGAAGGTCACTTCTTATGCATTCTTATGTATATACATAAGAATGCTCGTTTTTTTCTAGTTTCTGGTTTATCTGAATATGTAGCAAAAGTTAAAGATTCTACTTTTGGGTTCATTTTCTGCTTAAAGTTTCTGCATTTGTGGACCTGAAATTGTTTATTTCATGTGAATTACTCGGAGATTCAATTTTTGCTTATTGGGTCCTTGATTCTGGGCTGTATGTACAAAATGAGTAAATAATTCTGCTGACAGAATCTTGAAGTTAGTGTTTTTGTACTATCTTTGACGGGCATTTATTTATTTTTATTCTTCCTTTTGATGGGCCCAGCTTCAGTGATTGGCTGATAGAGTCCAAAATGACATGGAAGAAGGCTTTTATGTATAGCCATGCTGTTGGTTTTCCAAAACATATTGGCTTCAGCCTTTTCAACCCTAAAAATGTGATTTTGAGATTTTACAGGGACATGGTCTACTATTTACTTTCCATTTTGCATATGGTCTATGTACTTTTTGAGGCCTGAGAATTCCTGCTATGTTTGCGTTTTCTCTGGGTTTTGTATTAGATTCTTATGTCATATGTAAGAGTGATGCATTGCGATATTTGAATTCGGATTTAGATTGGACTAAGAGCCCTAAGTCACTTTCCTCCTACTTCATATCCTTTCAGACTCTGACAAAATTTTAGTTTGAAGAACTTGACTTACTTGCAAATCAAGGTTTAGCTTTGGATTTAGTGCACGCCTTCTGGATCTTTGGAACTTTATCCCTTCTGCTATCTTTTGTTATTGTTCGATATTGGTTTAGAATATCTTATTGCCTTGTTTATGATATTGTGTTACACTTACTAGATTTGGCATTACAAGTATTCCAGTATTGTACATGGTTTCTTAACACAGTTTTTTTTTTTTTTTTAACTTAATTTACAGTTCACGTGGAGTGGCAAAAACAGTTGCATATATTCTGCTTTACTGAGGGGAAGGGCTTAAATAGTCTTTGCCACTTGATTGGGTTTGTTTGAATCTGAATTAAACTAGTACATCTAACTCCTCTGGTCATGGAAAAGAGGTTTTGGCCATGCTTGCTGGAAGTGGGATAAAAGAAAGCTTCTGATTGTCATAGCAGCTCCATATATTTCTTGGTGCTTTATTGTGTCACTAACTGCACAGAAAGAGATGGCTTACTCATTAATTCCCCCAAAACCAGTGGTTGAGTTGCCTTATTTGCAGAGATTACATTCTGTAACCAGCCAAACAGACCTCATCTCTGATACAAGTCATTGCTTTCTGACCAGAACAGTCAGCTATTCAACAAAATGCAATTGCATAATTCAATCCTACCCACAGTGGGTAGGGTTTGTTGGATCAGGAAAAAGTTCATTAATGAGGTGTAGAAGCCAGCAGCTAGGAGTTTGCATGGATAGAGTTGCTGATGGTAAGCAAGCTTATGTGAATCCCAACAGATATGAGAATGGTGTTGGTAGGAAATTTGATGACAGTGTCATTGCAGAGAACAATCCTGAATCTTTAAAGGTATCCTTGACTTTTGATGGACCCTTAGTCGATAATGATGAGAAGACTAACAATGAAGTCCTTAAAAGCTTTTGTAGCTATGGGAAATTAGTTGAAGCATCAAAATTAGTAGAATTGATGGCCCGTCGAAACCAAATTCCACATTTCACTTCCTCCATAAACTTGATCCGGGGTCTGATAAATATTGATCGTATAGATAAAGCAGTCAAGGTTCTTCAGATTATGGTGATGTCAGGTGGAGTTCCTGATATTATCACATACAACATGTTAATTAGTGGCATGTGTAGGAAGGGACAACTAAAATCTGCGGTTGATGTTTTGGAGGACATGAACTTGAGTGGTTGCTCACCAGATGTCATCACTTTCAACACAATTCTACGTTCCATGTTTGATCATGGTAGGTATGATCAGGCCATTCAGTTCTGGAAAGAACAGTTGAGAAAGGGATGCCCTCCTTATCTCATTACCTACACAATCCTTTTAGAGCTAGTGTGCAAGCATTGTGGGGTTGTACGAGCAATAGAAGTAATGGAAGATTTTGCTGTTGAGGGATGTTGCCCTGACCTTGTTACCTATAATTCAATGATAAATTTTACTTGTAAACGAGGTGACTTTGCTGATGCAGCTTTAGTTATTTACAAACTTCTATCGCGTGGAATGGAGCCCAATGCTGTAACATACAACACTCTTCTCCACGCCCTTTGTTCCTATGGGCGTTGGATTCAGGTTGATGAGATCCTCTCATTGATGAGTGATACTTCAAATACTCCTACTGTAGTTACTTACAATATACTGATAAACGGTTTGTGCAAGCATGGGCTTCTGGATCGTGCAATAGACTTCTTCAATCAGATGGTTTCAAGGAACTGTTCTCCTGACATAATCACATATAACACTCTCCTCCGTGCTCTTTTTAGAGAAGAAATGATAGATGAAGCCATCCAAATGATATACTGCTTAAGTGAAACTGCCTGCTCTCCAAGCTTGATCACCTACAATATTGCAATTGATGGATTAGCGAAGAAGGGTTTTACGGAAAGAGCAATGGAACTGTACAGTCACATGGTACAGCAGGGAATTACTCCTGATGATATTACTTATCGATGTCTAATTTGGGGTTTCTGTAGATCTGATCTAGTTGAGGAAGCAGTGGAAGTTTTGAAGGCGATGGGAAATAGCAAAAGCAAGATTAGAGATAATTGTTACAGATTTCTTATATGTAGATTATGTCAAAACAAGAAAATGCGAAGTGCTATGCAAGTCCTAGAAATGATGATGTCCAGTAGACAAAAGCCTCGTGCTTCTTTTTGTTCCAGCATCATTGAGGAAGTAGCTGCTGCTGGTTTGACTGAAGAAGCAAAAGAATTAAGAAAAAAGTTAGTAGATTGGAAGGTTCTCAAAGCGGAGACTCTGTTGGTTTAAATAATATGTGTATAAATCGATTTGATTGTCATCAGCATGGTGTATTGGGCTGTCCATTTGAAGTTCTATGGAATTTATTCATTGAACGTTCCATTTTATCTGCTTCTGGTAAATAGTTAATCCTTAGCGTGCCTTTCTTGTGTTTTCTTGTCATCCAACCAGTGCTTATCTTGTTGATACACTGATTGAAAAAGGTCCTGGAATTTTTTCCTTTGATGCAATTATGGATAATTTGTAAGTTGCAATTTTTCTGACAACTTTGCCAATTTCCTGAAACGTTGTTATTCAACTGAATCCCTCTTGGTTTCCTGAATTTCTGTTCCTGCTTTTTCATCTTCTATAATGTCCACTGCATTTTATTAATATTCACTGTATTGCACTTAACATTTTATTAATATGTTGGCATGAGGCTGGAGCGTTCATATTTTGTACTCCTTCCGTTTTATATTATTTGACTTTTTAACCATTTACACATAAATTAAAAATGTTGAAATCAATAAGTACTTTTTTTTTAGATTTTCAAATTTATCCATAACAAATATAAGGATGGATAATCATTGTGTAGGCTTCTCGAGTTATTTCCCCTTCCTAGGAGCCTCGAAATTCAGATTTTGTCAATTTTGCTATCTGCATTTCAGTATTGAGTGTTTGACTACTGTATAGTGCACGTCAATGACTTGAATCTTCTACATTTCGGTAAGAGGCTTCTTACAGAGAGTCGGAGGTATATCTGGTGCTTAACTGTTGTCCCTCAACTCAGTAAGGGTTTCTAAGATCTTTCCTTAGCTCTATGCTTTAAAGATATGGATCCTTGCATGTTAATTCCAGCTTGAATTGTTCAATATCTCAGATTGTAACTGTTCGGTGCTCATGTTGCATTTGCATAAAATTCTGGAGGCTAAATGTAATACCCTGTTTAAAATATATTTACTTTGATATTATTATGTTGGTTAAGTTGCATTTGCATAAAATTCTGGAGACTAAATGTAATACCCTGTTTAAAATATATTTACTTTGATATTATTGTGTTGGTTAAGTTAGTTGAGCTTTTGTTTTATTGAGTAGAATTTATTAGAATGAAAATTGAGTAAGTGAGTAGGAGTTAATGAAATTTGTTATAGGAATATTTAAATAAGGGTTGTTGTGGTTTAGAAGTTGAGATTTGAACTCAAGTTACTAAGCATTAAATACCAAGCTTCAACCGTTAAACCATAAAAATTCTTGTTTAAATATTCCTCTAACAAATTCCCTTAACTCCCATTCACTTACTCCATTTCCCTTTTAATAAGGATTAAACACCAAGTTTCAACTATTAAATCACAACAATTCTTGTTTAAATATTCCTCTAACAAATTCCTTTAAGGTCCTTTGGATGGGGTGACACCCTGCCTATTTAGTGCGTAAATAGTGGGGTGTTACACTAAATCCAGCAACCCAATTTAACCATCCATGAAGCCACTCCTATTTTTATTGTAGATTGTTTCTTTTTCTCTTGCTAAGTCAGTTTTGTTGTTGATTGCATTATATCTATGTAGGGATTACACATAGTTATCGAGTTGATTAAAAGTCGAATCTATGATGGTATCTTTTATGTAATATGAGTTAGCATTTGCCAAATCCTCAATGAAGCATACCGCAACCGTTAGAGAGACCAAACAAGCTCGCGTCCATCCCACAAGAAATGCAGCTATCACTGACCTTTTTGTTGCGGTTTATCGCATGGACCATGTTTTTTCATTGGAACTAATTGCTAACAGTAACTCGTGAACAGGTATTGAATCAAAGGGACAAAAGGGTAGTAATCTGAGTGAAGGAAAATAATGTGATCATTGGTTAGACCGGTGGACGAAATGCAGAAAAAGATGCACCAAGTAATTCTAATCAGCACTCAGAATAAACATGTTACAGGTACTTCGATTCTAAGATGTTGTCTGAAGCACATCTAAAATTACACAACCTCAGGTGCAGTTGTTTGACAAAATTCAGTGGTCTTCTTCTGTCAAAGTGACTATAAGGGCATCCCCAAGTTAGGATACCAGAAAATTCCTTGCTCTGCCCTTGGCTTGCGATAACTTATGTCAATAGAAACCAGCTTTTTCCTACGGAGAGCAATAGGAGATTTATTCAGACACCTGTTCCAAATGATGTAAATGACTAGTCACTTACTGTTCTTTGCATAAGTGACCTCTTTAGAAGCATCAAGCACTGGAAAGGTTCTCTTCAAACGTCTGAGTGATTCTCTAGAGATAACATTCTTTATAAGAAGAGAGTTTGCAGTCTTGATAGCCTCAGCTCGCCATCCTGCAAATCCAATCCCTTCAACTAGTAAAATATATGTGGTTTCATTTGGTCGACAGCATTTTTGGATCATCTCTTCTAGTATTTCAATAGCATCCCCAATCCTATGAGCTTTGCACAAACCAAGGAGGACAGTGTTGTAAGTGATAATTGTAGGAGGAAACCCACTACTTTCCATGTCTGTCAACAACTCAATAGCCTCGTCCACCATTCCATCCCTGCATAAACACGATATAAGGGAATTGAAAGTGATTTCATCAGGATCCATTCCTTTGTTGATCATCTCAGAAAGCTTAATCAAGGCCCTAGTCCTATCTCCATTATTCCACAATGCACTCACCATCGCGTTGTAAGTGCTGACATCTGGAGGACAACCCATTTCACTGAGCTTCTCAAAAACTTCCAAGGCTTGATCAGCTTTTCCATTCTTACACATAGCAGACAGTATTGTGTTGTAGTTCACTATATCTGGCAAGCAACCACTGGAAATCATATAATCCAGGAAAGTAATAGCCAAATCTATTCTTCCCCCTTTGCAAAAAGCAGAAATCAATGGATCATAGGTGTAAGTGTCAGGAGTCAGTCCCTTATCCACCATAAGCTTCAGCAAGTCAACTGCCTCATCTAATTTTCCATCTCTACACAAAGCACTAATCAAGATGCTATAAGTAACCACATTCGGTTCACAACCTGTTGAAAACATCTCTCTCAACAACTTCTCCCCATCCTTCCATTTCCCTTCACTCAACAATGACCTCAACAAAATATTGTATGATATCACATCTGGCTTCCAATCCTCTGCCGGTAAGCTCCTAATGAACTCATAAGCTTCATTCATCACCCCTTCTCGACACAATCCTCTAAGGATTGCATTATAAGTATACATATCAGGTTGGAGCCCTTTAGAAAACATTTCATCCAAGAGCTTCATCGCTTTGTGAATGCCACCTTCAAGAATGGTAGCTTCTATCAGAATTGTGTAAGTAATCACAGTAGGCTTACAGTTATCTTCCAGTAATTGGTTCAACACCTTCTGAGCTAATCCCAGCTTCCCTCTATTGCAAAGACTTCCGATCATAATGTTATATGTAACAGTATCAGGTGAAAAACCCCTAGCTCTCATCCTATTCAACATTTCGTTTGCTGAATCAATTTGATTCACTTTACAAAAGCCACTAATGACAGCATTATAAGCAAAAACATCAGGTTCACCATATTGCTCCAAAATCTGCAACACCCTACGCGCCATTTCCACATGTTTAGAATTAAATAGTCCTTTAATAAGCTTCGTACAAAGAACAACACCTGGTTTGTGACCCCTGTTCACCATATTTTCAAGAAAATACAGAGCATCACTGTATTTGCCTGCTCTGCAGGACCTGTTAAGCAGTTTCACAAAATTGGGTTCTGCAGAATCGTTCGACTGCGAAAGGATTGATCTAGTTTCAGTAGAAACCTTAACTCTTTGTGGGCTTTTAGATTTCCTCTCACCGGGGCTATGGCCTCTACACTTCACTAGATACTTGGTGTGAGCCTGTGAATTGGGTTTTGGAGTAGTGCATGGAAGGGACTGAGGAAAGAATTCAGCAGACACAATTGTAGTCATTTGGGTTAGGGGTTTCTTGATGCTTAACGCTTTTGAATCATCATAAAAAAGTCGAATTTTTAGAAAGAGAAAATACCTGTGATTTGTATGAAAACATGCGGACATCAATGGCAGTTGGCAGTTGGACCCGGAAATTCTGTTTTCAGTCCTACAAAATCCAATTCGGATTCTCATTGGATATCATAAGGATTATATTATAGCCTACAGATAAGGTAACAACAGTTCACCTATGACCGACGTCCCCACATCCCCCCCCACCCCCCCAAAAAAAGGAAAAAAAAAAAAAGAAAAAATGTTCACCTTTGGAGTAAGGGTGGGGTAAAGTCTACCTATGACCGTTAGTCCAACCAAAAAAAAAAAAACACTTGTTTTCTTGTAATAATACAATAATCACACACTTAAAAAAAAAAAATGAAGTGTGCAATAATATAAAGTAGCTTAATTAATTAATATGTGTTAACAATCAAATCTCCTTTCCGATAAAAGCAGAAAACCTTTGGTCCGGTTTACTACATATTTCACTATCACATTTTATTACCAAATTTAGGAAGAAACAACCACAAGAATTATTTTTGTACCCTTTATATATGGGGACATTTTTTTTTTTTTTTAATAAGAAAACTTACACTCACTGTCCAAAAGTACATACAGAACTTATCTCCATTCATTAACGAACAACAACTCCTAAGTCTTGTATCATATCTGAGACCGTACAATTTAATTTTTAAAAATAACGTGATCAATCATGAATATTTTTTATAATTATATAAATATTATACTTAATTACATAAATATTATACATAAACATCACACACAATTCGATAAATAAATTCTTGAACAACCAAAACAATATTGTTCTATTAATTTTTTTTTAACATACTACTACAGTTAAAATCTTATAGTAATTTTTAATTTAGATTGTAAAATAACTGTGCAATTGTCGTACCCAAATTACCCCAATAGGTCTCCATCCCATACAGAGAGAGAGAGAGAGAGAAATCAGTTAGCATGCCAAAGAGACTTCTTTCAGGTCAGACCCGTCTATGTGCAACACTCCCACGCAATGCAGCACCGAGACAGAGAGAGAGCTTCTACCATCGCCACTATTTTCCAACATGAAGTGTTTCAAGCTTATAGAACCAATGCAAACAAAGAATGCCAGTACAGCAAATTTTCCAGATTAACAATTGCGTATCAGGTACCAATTGTTGCTACACTCTTTAAACTCGTTGGTAAAATGTCTGCAGTTAACTGCTCTCAAACTTTGAAGGGCTCGGTGAAATATTTGCAGTTAGAGTATCCCAAAGGAAGTTTTTTTCAGGGCTGAAATTGTTCAGCACTCTCTTCAGTCCATTGGCCTCTAGCTTCTTTTGATACTCAATTCCAAAAGGGGCAGGTAATTGCTGATGCAAACAAATTCAAAGCAACAGTAAGCAGATTACAGATGGTGGTTGGAAAAAAAAAATCCATCAACCAAAATGTTAAAAAAGGAAAAACAGAAAGCTTTATTTACCATTACAAGCCACATGATATATGTAGCAGAAAAGGTGGCTTGTGCTTGATAGTCCTCGAAATGACTATCAGGAATAACTGAGCAGGAACAACATAAGCTTAGTTCCTTATCCACAAAGATTTCTATGTTCCTGATATTTTTTGGACAGGAAGAAGAAGAATTGTTTTGTAAGAGCTTAATCCAACACAATGACAGGAAACGACGATGGAGCCATAATGCCTGCCACAAACAAATATCCAAAGGTAAGCATTGATGAAATGAAGGTGAAGGCCAGTACGTAACGAGTTCTTTCCCATTAAGTTGTAAAGGGGATCCAATACTCTTATCTTGATAACAAAATGGAAATGGGGACTCAGCCCAGAGACTTGGGCATGAGGACATTAGTATTCTAATTGTGAATTTTAAATGCATAAGAAATGAGTCACGTGAGATCCTTATATCTAGAGATGTAATGGTTCAATGGGTCCAGCATCATACTGAAACTTAAACGGTATAGTATGTGGATCAGAAAAATGAAGCAAATAAGCCCCTGACTACCATGTAGAAATGTTTGGGGTCCAGTCAGAACTAACTGTGATACATCCATGTAACATCTGTATTGCACCTAAGCAGTGACCAAAATGAGCAGGCTAAGCCATATCAGCAAAGTATACAATTACGTTTTTTCAAAAAGGTAGGAATACGGGTCCTTCAGCTGAAGTTCAATTCTCTTGAAGATTTATGTGCCTCATTAAGAGTCAGGAAACTCACAATACGCCAAACAGAAAATTCGTGTACTGGAAAAATATCTTCAGTAAATGCATACCTCTCTTCCCACATAACGCCTTATCAAGGTCCCAACCCAATCAAGTTCCTTCTGCAGCACAAGAATTTGCCAAAAACTATAATTTCAAAGCAACATTAATGAAGCGGAAAAGTACAGAACTCCGTATTCTAATACAATGAACTATAATCAGCAATAGGAATTACTAGCTTGGGGAAATTATTATGGCCAGTTGGAAGAGGATTTCAATTTTAGTTCTTTGATCCATATTCTCACCTTAGGACTTCAGTTTTGTAGCACTACCAAAAACTAAAGACAAAGACACCATGACAAAATTTATCAAAAAAAGATTTTTGTAAATTTATTCCGCCCCTCCCATGTATGCAAGACAGCACTAATAATGACTCAACAACCTCAGACTCGGTTTAGCCCGTAAAGGGTAAAGTTTACACTATGACTCTAATCATTCATTCAAAAGCCCACATGAATGGCACCATCGCCCAGTCCACCATTACACAGTATCTGATAATGCATATCTTCTTTTGACATTATATTCTCTAGAAACAAATTTCTTGAGCTCTTCCTAGTTATGATCTCAAATTCAAATACCCCCTCCTCCAACATGCAGATATCACTTCTTGATTTGGTACTAAAATAAGCATATGAAAACTAACTTGGACTAGATATTATAGCAATTATTTCATAGGTCTAGATGTGTTTCCTTGTAGAATTTCAGATGAAAAGGTTCTCGATCTCCGGGACAGAGAATGTCTTTTTTCCCTTTCCTCTGTATAAAAGAAACAGTAATTGGTCTTTTGTTATATAGAAAATTCAAATAATTTCTCAAAAATTACTTATAGAACAAGTTCATCTTGTTTATTACATACAGTTAACCTTATGATTACAGATACCTCAGAAGTTGCAATGCTATGTTTAATAACATGATAAATCCTAGCACAACTACCACACGCACCAGCAGACCTGCCTACCTTTCAAATTTTAATTTTGCTGAACTCCTGGACCTACTTGAAGGCACAACAATGAATTTCTAGAAGCTCATTTCCCACTTTTACAATAGATACAAAAAATAAGATAAGTATTACAATGCGTTCAACCTCTATATCAAATATGCAGGACCATACCTTCCACAATTCGTGCAGTTCTGCCTCTTTGCATACATCGGAATGCTGCTTGTCTGATGCATGGTTTAATATCTTGAGCAGTAACCTCTGCCAATCATCAAAAGTTCAATACGGTCCTCATGCTACACAATGGTTTATGAACTATCCTAAGATAACAACCAATGTCAACACAGAATCTATTTAATAGGTCACTGCCAAGGTTAACCAGAATTAAACTTAGTTAGTGAAGTGTTACCATAACTACTCTATTGCAACGTTGAGCTATGCATTAGAAACAAAACTTTTTAACTCAAGGAAGTTTGATGTTGCAATACCATCAGGACAGGTGGTCCTTGGTCATGATTTTTGCATATCTAAGAATGGGAATTATTACTAGCTTTCTCCTAAGTCTCACAGTTATGTAGCTCCACCTTTTATCTGTTCCAAATTTTCCTTTTCTTTTCTTGGGCAAATATGCCTTTTATGCTTCAGTGTCTGTGCAGATATGCCACTGAGCAATACATGCAAAGGATCAGAAGATGTCTGAAGTTTGGCTTTGTTGGCAATGGGAGGGAAAAGATACATTTGCCCTAGAGGATTGATGCAGAAATATTATTTCAATAGTTCTCAATTCTTCCAACAATTGCATGAGAAGATTCTGTCTGATGAATGATGCAACACGTAGGTCCACAAACCATAAATTAGCTTGGAACGGCTATCAGAATCCAACATTTCAATTCAACACCAAGGAAATTTATATGAAATTATTCCTTTTCTAAAGAAGTGTTTGATAAAATTTAGCCTACTAAGATCAATGCAGCAGAAATCATAGGACAATGGGAATAATAAACTGCTTTTAAAAGTTTCTGTAAGAGACCAAAAAAAAAAAAAAAATTATTAACAATACACACACACACACACATAGAGAGAGAAGAAGAATACAGCATACTAAAAGCTATTAAATATGCTAATTCATGGTGGTTTTGTTTCAGAATGCAACTGTGCATACTACATATAAAGAGGAACTCACTGCACGGTAGTGAAAGCATGAGTTATCAGCAACATGAAGTTCAGCCCAATCTCGAGACTTGTTCAACTCTTGTCGCACCTGTGCCCAAAAGCCCTAAATTGGTTAAAAACTAGATCCAGAATTGAGGACAGTTTTCCATTTTTTTAATTTGCAAACATGTCACAATTAGAAGAATGCAACTATATCAAGGGAATAATGCAATTGGTATGATGTTGTGTCCGGATCTTCAGCTAACCTGTTGTCCTGACATATAGGAGACTAACCAGGAGCGGTGATTCCATGCACGATAATTCATTTTTGATCTCTGCAACAGAAGTTAGAACCAAATTACCACCCTTGAAATCCAATACAGCTTACCCAGTTGGAGTATTCATGCATGCATGTGCATCTATGCAGTTCGTGTTATACATAGCAACAGCTATTTACACCCTCCAAGAGGTTAGCAGATTAATATGGCCTGTTGATGTTCATCTTTGCTGAAAAGTTCTTCTTTAGTATTTTGAAAGCTTGCCTTGTCCAGTCAGCAGATACTTGGAAGGGGGAGAAGGGAATGTCATTTTCAAGAATAGGCTCATTGAGGACCTTAAACCTCCAGCAAACATACTCAAGAACTGCAAAATAAAAGCTCTGTGTTTACCTACTTCAGATATTTAAGAGAATCAAAAGGCTATATTGGGTGTTCAATTCATTCTGATAAGCCAGTAAGTAAACTTAAGCACATCTGCCTGAGGAACGAAAGTACAATTCTAAAAGAAATAGATAGCAGTCTCAAGGTTTACAAGATTGTAAAGAATTTTTCTTTTAAGGTTGCCATGGTGCTACTGATCATTCACACTGACATTCCGTAGTAATGAGACTCAAATTTTTCATTTTCTATTTCCTAACACTTGGTGATGCCCTAAGAAGAAGCTATTAAAAAGAAGCTGACTAAAGAAGAGTAGTACACTGGCCTTAGAAATCTAAGAAACTAAATTTGAAAAGAATAACAAGAATAATATCAGCTATACCATTGGCAAAAATGGTGTCAAGCTAAATACAACTTTTCAGCTAAAATGCATCTGGCTAGAGATGGCAATATGTCCTAACCACATGTGGCATCCCGTCCTCCTGACTCTTTCCATTGTTGGTTGAGCCAAGCTTTACCTTTATATTGATCCACTAGTAAAATTATTTCTGCATAGCTTATATTTGCGTGGTGTCTGAATGCTTAGCATGATTGGGCACTATACATGAAGATAGCAAATTGTATCAGGTGCACTCATACAAGTAATTTCAACTTGAGCAAATGAAAGAAGCTGGAATACAGATCTATCACAAAAATTAATAATCTCTTTGTTATGAATACCTTTCAGAAATGACATGACATGAGCCTCCTCTGCTCTCCTATAAAACTAAATTGCAAAATCCTAATACAGATTTCTTAAAATTCTGGCACAATAGTGCAAAACTTGAGTGCTTAAACTAAAATGCAGGAGAAAAGGAACTTAATATATGACAAGAATATAAGAGAAAAGGAACTTAACATATGATGAGAATACAACAGATTACCAGCAAACTTCTTATGAATGGGAAAATGCGGTAACATATCATGCAAAGCTTGAGCTATAAATTGATGGGACTAGATATCCAATTATAAGATTGGGGTTTAATTGGATGCAATTGGTAATACAAGATTCAACCTCAGCTATTTTCTCAACCAATTCAGATTCCCTTTCAACGATCTCTTCCATATTTATGTGCATCCCCGCAATCACCCTGATTGCCCACCTCCTAAAAGCAATTGGCAGTGATGAGCGTGGTCTCACTTAATGTACAGAAAGCATAAGGCAACAAAGAGATCTATTTTCAAAAGTCATACAGATAATTAAAAAAAAGAAAGAAAGAAAGAAAACATAACTAGATAGACACAGCAAAACATATATATATATACACATCCATAGAAGGACAAAGACCTGAAAATATTTCTTTACCTGTGGCCCCAGGCACGCTCACTTTTGGGTGAATATGAAAGAACCAGACTAGACATAAGAAGTTCATCCATAAATAATTGAAACTGCTTCTTCTTTGAAACTATTAGTTTCCTGCAAATTGGAAATTCTCACATGTTATTAGCAACTATCATAAACATCAGCACATCAGATTATAATCCTTCATCTATTTTACTATGAAAAAAAACCATATACCACAATGTCTCACAATATGATATCCTAAATTTAAGGATTCAGCCATGATGCAGCCAGCTAGCTTCTGATATCTAATCAGTCGAAGCTTTACTCACTGAGAACACATTTTCTCTTCAAAACTGTAAACAATTTTCACACCCATGCTTCCAATATGCATGTTCACATAGAGTATCCTCACTATGGCTGGATGCAGTCACAATATTGTTTTAATCACAATGACTAGAATGAAAAGGCCGTTTTCAGCTTTTCATGCTTTGATTGATTATATGTGTTCTGCTCTCACCAAAACTTTGATGCAAACATTCTTCAAGAAGAAATGCAATGCACATGTTGGATATATACTCTATTCCAAAGGTTTGTCCATTCCACATTAAAAGGCACAATGTGGAACACCGTTAGCTGTACATTAAAACCGAATCACGCATAGCACCTCTTCCAGTTTCTTTCCTCCAAACAATCAACTTTGAGAATAGAAAGAAAAAGGGGGGGAAAAAAACGAATGTAGATGTCCTCATAAACTTATGGTTAATCAATATTAACAGCTCTTTGAAATCTTACATAATTCACAAAACCACATATATCATTGCAGATCTATTGCATATGGATTTCTTCTTTTTTTTCCCATCTTCTATATTCTTTTTGCACTTCTACTCGCATGAAACTCCATCTTATTGTCTTTTGACCCTAATATACTGATGGAGGCCAACTAATTTACTTGTTGAAAGGAGATGTAAAACTAATTGAGAACATCATAGTAAATACCATAGCAGGGCAAAAAAGTGTAATTTCTCCATTATACTAGATACGAATTGTTGACTATGATTGATTACTGAGAACAAAACAGAAGGTATCCGACAGAAATATACAGAAAAAATGAGAACCTGGAATTCCAAGCCATTCCAAAGTCACAGCTTAGCAGGAGAAGAGCCCTACTACGCTTCATAACTTCAGCCTCAACAATGCTTTGAGATAATGAGGGCGAGATTGATACACTTTCATCTTCTGAGAAATTACTTTCTCTGTGTGAGTCATTATGAAGATTATATCCTTGCAGTGCTGCCATGAATGCATGTTTAGCTGTACCATATAGTGGGAGAAGAGCACTGGTTGAGATCCCCAATTTATGATCTCTACTCCAGAAAACTGAATCACGTGGATTAGCATTTGATTCTTTAGGTCCCATCATTTTATCTGCTGATGGACTACCAGCCTCTTCACCAAGAGCATCAAACTGGGACGGATGAATAAATCCCACTTCATCACTAGATATACAGCTAATTAGGCTACATAACTAAGGTTATAGCCTAATAATAAATCAACAACAACTGCTAACATTTCTTTGGCTAACTTTGCATAGATATAGATAAAGGGAAAAATCTTGGGAGAAAAAGACAAATCAGCACCACCAGGTAGGATCAGTTGTTCAAGTTATCACACTAAATAATCTGAGACCAAGAACAAACTTAACCCATGCAACTCTTTGCAGGTCAGAATGATGTAATCTCACGATTCCATCAAAATAACACAAAATGCATAAGCTAATAACTATAAACTGCATCATTAGACTTTGGTGCAATTGCAATGGTAATGATATTTCACGTGATATTATGCTGAATTCAATGCCCATAAACTTCCTTTTTTTTTCTTTTCCAGCTTTGTTCATCAAATAAACCCTCCTTCAATTTGATAAGACACATCCTCAAACCTGATAAGACCTCAAAATCAAAACTTTATAAAAGCTGAAACTTAGCAATTGTATCTATATGTGTTCAATAGACTTCAACTATACCAAGCAAACAACAACTATGATACTTCCACGGTTTCTTGGCAGACTGCAAAGAACTATATCCCATAATATGAAAATTGTTTTCTTGGTCAAAGAAATAATGAACTTAGAAAAGTCATTAACTAATTAATGAATCCTTAACACGCGCCAAAATGGTACAAAAATGAAGTTCATTGGTATAACAAAATTTAGTTTTTCTTTTTTAGTTAAATTGCAATACAGTTTTATTTGTTAACTCTTCATTTAAGTCCAACGAAGTCATGTGTCATCCATTAATCATGCTATTGAAACATGCGAGAGTTCAAAATGCCATCCAATTCAAACAGTAAAACTAACGCCTGCCTCATTAATGCATTTCCAGATGCATGTTCTACAGCAAATATTTCTGCTATTCTTCAATAATGCAGAAAACATTAACTTAGAGTCGAAATTCAAGCATCAAATTACAGAAAGCGAATTATAACTTACATCAAAGGATCCGACTCCAATATACGCTCCAATTGGTTCAAAAGATGAAACTGATTAGCTCCCGCCATCGCTCCTGTTACAATACCGCAGAGATCAGGATAGGGAGGGAAAGGGCGATAATCGCTATTGCAGAACCGCTCGCCGGAGAATTTATTTCTTCTACTGCAGGGAAAGGCCAACAGTGGCAAATAGATTATATGCTTGAGCAATTCGATTCTCCTCATGAAAGCGGGAACCTTGAGAGATCGTTGGCACGCTTTTAATAAACAATTTGCGTTTCGCCCGCTTTCTTCTTGCTGGTATATATGCTGAAGTTTCAAGTTTTCACAAAGTAGTCCATTCTTTTTCATTTTCTTCACTTAAGGGACCAAACAGAAATAATTTAAGTTGGAAGGCACAAATAAATAACAATTTATGCTTAATATATCTATTTGTAAATTGAAAAATATTTTCTTTATAGTAGAGTCTTTTAAAAAAAATATTATCATATTTACTAAATATCTGTGTTTTGGATGATTTTTTTTTTCTTTACCTCACTATTTGAAATGTAAATAAAAAAGAGAAAAAAAAAGAGATGTGTCAAATATATTACTTTTATTTATACTCATATTAAATATTTATAATTTTCATTTTTAACACTTTGTATTTAAACTCTTATTTATAATAGACGAAATTGTTAATCACAATCTTGATGCGATAAATATAATATAAATTAGTTTGATGCCCCATATATTGCACGAGTTGTTAAATTCTTAAATTTTGATATATTAATAATAAATACATACATATCTTATTAATTAATTGAATTAATTATTTAATTAGTTAATTTTTAAATGAATTTAGATAATACTTCCACTGTCCTAAAAATAATGTCAATCTAGTAAATGCCATACAAATTAATGAATTGTTAAAATTTATATAATTATAGTAGAAAATAACAATTATATCCTTAAATAAAAGTAAATATTCATTAATTATATTGAAAATAAACACATATTTAATGAGTCAAATATTTATTAAGTAGTTAAATGAAAGGTAAATTAAGAATATACGTAATAAATACATTCTTTTTGTAAAATTGACAAATATTTTAATATAATAAAAATAAAAAATTTTGACATTTTTTTTAGGACGGAAGGAATATTTAGATAACATTTAAAGAATCACGCATTTCATAACATTAACCTAATAAATGCTCAACAATCACCAAAATATAAGATAATGATGTATTATTTAATGTGAAAATATATAATCATCTAATACAATGTATCTTTTAACGGAATATTTATATTAAGATGGACAAAAATCATACTACATGCCAGTATAAAAATATATAAATATTGACACATGTCATTGCGAGAAGATTCCGTTTCGACTTATATATATATATATATATATATATATATATATATATATATATATATGTATATGTATGTGTGCGCTAGCTACTCATTCACATAACTTAAAGATAATTATTAAAAATAATAAAAGATAATTATTAAAGAACATGTAAAAATTCCTAGAAAAAAAAAATCAAGATAGTTATTATTGCAAGCAATAGTAATAGTTGAATGAAAGTAACAGTCACTAAGTAAAACTTTTTGTAAAATATTTGGGGATGAAGAATTCGAATATTCAAAATAATTATTATAAAGAATAAAAAATTTTATTTTGAAAGAAAAAAGAACAATATTTAATCTAATAGAAAGAGATCAAAACATATAAACAAACACAAATAAATTTCACTGTGATTGGGTTGAAATAAATTAAATTAAATAATAAACTCACTCCCATCTCTATACGTGTATTTGGATTCAATTTAACTAAAAAAATCTAACTTAAATAAATTTTATTTATTGAAAACTAGATTATATAATCACAACTATGGTTCTGAAAGTTGAACTAGATCTGCCGATTCAACCAATCGAATTAAAAATCGACAATTGATCCAATCAAACTCTATGCTATAAGTCTACTACAAAAAATCGGTCAATAAACGTTCAAAAATGGTCAACTAGGTCAATTTGAATTAAAAAAAATGAATTAATTTTTATGTTTTAGATCTTTTTAACAAATAATTAAGTTATTCTTATTTAAAATATGTTAGTTTTAAAAGACTTCTTTTATATTATTTATTTATTTTTATTTTTGATATATATAGTAATAAATAATATTTTTATATATAAATAATATTTAAAAAATATATTTAATTACATTTCGATTTGATCACGGTCTGTAATAAAAAATAATTCATTATATTATTTCTCTTTGATCCTACCATGGCCTTGCCTTAACCCCATATTGGCCCACATGTTTTATAATTTGTGTCTTAGACCTAGTGAGAGTAAATAAAATGGTAAGACATTTGCTTGAAAAAAAAAAAAAAAAAAAAGTAGCTAGAAGGGAAGGAAGGATGGGAGGAGAAAATAATTGAATATTTATTGCATTTGAATAATTGATAAAAACTTATTATTTATATGTTTATTCATATTTTAATATGAATATAAATACTTTAAATATAAATATATTAATTTATTAAATTTAGTTTTATTGGCTTTGAATATTTTCAATTAAATTTAATTACTCAGTAGTTCTCACATTTCTTTCCTTTCCATTCATAAAATCAAATCGAATATTTCAATTTATTTCATCTCATTTATTTTACTTCTAAAACTTAATCTACAAACTCATACTGAATTATCAATACTAGTGCAGTTAATTATTCTAGTTATTATATTTTAACTAATAAATTGAATTATTAGTACACACAGTTTGGTTATTGTTTATTATATTTTAATATGAATATTAAAATAAATTGAATTAAAAAACTTTTAGAAGGCTAGTTTACGAATTTATGAGAGAAAAAAAAGATGAGAAATTTTAAATTATGAAAAAAGATAAGAAAATGTGAGGTGTGTTATGAATTATTGGAATCTCCATTAATTAGTGGAGGCTCCACTAATTATGGATTTATGTGAATTATTAGAAGATTTTTATGGATGTCCACCATTTAGTGGAGACACCATTAATTGAGATTAGTTGAAGATGATGTATGCCATGATGTATTTCACTAATTAGAGCTCTATAAATAGAGCTATTCTCTAAGCTTGTAATACACCATTATTTTGTGAAAGAAGGATTAGTGAAAGAAAGATTAGAGAAATAATTGTGAGAAAAAGAAAGAGAGAAGTTTGAAGAGAAATTCTTGTGCAAAGAATAGTTAGAGTTTTCTTAGTGTGTAGTGTGTAGATTTTATTCTAACACTACCCTAATTTTATAACACGTTATCAGCACGAGTCTCTGCCGTTATTAAAGCCAGAAGACAAGTACGCATTTATTGATCTCGCTAAATTCGAATTTGTAACCCTTGATATTTCTGAAAAAAAATTTATATGTCATACAAAAATGCATCTAAATGCTAAAAAAAAAGAGATTCATATGTCATGTGGATAAAAATAAAGATTTGACCACCTGAAGATGGTCGTACTACCCACTGCACGGTATGAATGGTTGCACCTGAAGTTGCAAGATTGTAAAACCGTGAACTCCGTGATGTATAAAACTACATCTTAGTTAAAAATTTTACAGAGAAAAAGTTACTGATGAAGTTATATTGGAGAAGACATTCTCCACTTTTCATACCTCGAATATTGTCCTGCAGTAACAATATCGAGAAAAATGGTATCCAAAATTGACAAATTTAACATGAGTTATTATTGAGAAATCATGAAGCCAGATGAACTGGCTCAACAGCACTCCCAGAAATGAATGCTGTTAGCTCCAGCAGAAGCCATCGTTATAGTCGTAGTTGTGGCAGTGGCCGTGGTTATGGTTATGGACACACTCGATATTCCCTTATCACAGAGAAATACTGGCCACCTGAAGTGGAACAAAAAAGATAATAAGGGAAAAAGATATTTCTATTAATAATAAGCATCACATCTTTTATTCATATCACTAGTGTTCATATGAACTTGAGAATACATGCTTATAGTTGCTCTTTTGTAATTGAACATTTAATTGGTGATGGAAGTGTTCAAAATAATTAAAAGTTTACTTTTAATATGTTTCTTTTATATTTTATATTGTTGGTATTGTAATAGTACTTATCGTTTAAGGTTTTTATTGTTTGAGTATTTACATTTATAAATGTTTTGTTATGCCCAAATGGCTATTATTCCGCTTATCGGATACACAAATGGCATTGAAGATGTATGCATTATTGATAGTGGAACTACACACACCATACTAAAAAATGAGAAATATTTTTCTGATCTCAAAATGGGAGAAATAAATATTTATACGATAAACGGTAGTGCAAATGTAATTGAGGGCTCCGGAAGAGCTAGTATATTGTTGCCTAAAGGAACAACAATTATTATTGATAAGGCACTATTTTCCTCAAAATCCAGAAGAAATTTATTGAGTTTTAAATATATCCGCATAAATGGGTATCCTGTTGAAACAAATGAGGAAAATGGGATTGAGCATCTTTTTATTACTCAAATGCATTTGGGTAAGAAATCGGTATTAGAAAAACTGCCGTCTTTTTCTACTGGTCTATATTTTGTAAAAATACGTACAATTGAAATTCATCATATAGTAAACCGGAAGTTTACTCGATCCTATTACTTTTAGCATTTGGCATGACCGGTTGGGTCATCCGGGATCTACCATGATGAGAAGAATCATTGAGAATACACATGGTCATCCTTTAAAAAATAAAAGGATATTAACATCGAAAAATTCGCATGTACTCGCATGTTCCCTAGGAAAATTAATTGTTAAACCATCACCAGTAAAAGTAGGAGCTGAAAGTCCTACATTTCTCGAACGGATTCACGGATATATTTGTGGACCTATTGATCCACCATGTGGACCGTTCAAATATTTTATGGTCTTAATTGATGCATCATCCCGATGGTCACATGTATGTTTATTATCTACTCGCAACCTGGCGTTTGCGAGATTACTTGCTCAAATAATTAAATTACGAGCACAATTTCCGGACCATCACATTAAAAATATCCGTTTGGATAATGTCGGTGAATTTTCATCACATGCTTTTGATGCATATTGCATGTCAATTGGGATTAATGTTGAACATCCCGTAGCTCATGTTCACACACAAAATGGTCTTGTTGAATCTTTGATTAAACGATTACAATTAATTGCTAGACCATTATTAATGAAAACAAATCTCCCAACATCTCGCCTGGGGACATGCTATTCTACATGTCGCAACACTTGTACGTATAAGACCAGCTAGTTATCATAAATTCTCTCATTTGCAATTGGCTTTTGGGTCAGAACCAAATATTGCTCATTTAAAAATTTTTGGGTGTGCTGTATATATTCCAATTGCACCAAACCAACGTACAAAGATGGGTCCTCAAATAAGAAAGGGGATATACGTTGGATATGATTCTCCCTCTATTATCGTGTATGTTGAACCCCCGACAGGAGATGTATTCACAGACAAGATTTGTCGATTGTCATTTTGATGAATCATTATTCCCTAAATTAGGGGGAGAACCAAAACAGCATAAAAAGGATCTTGCTTGGACAACATCATTAAATTATCTTGATCCGCGCACAAGCGCATGTGAACTTGAAGTTCAAAAGATAATTCATTTGCAAAGTATTGCAAATCAAATGCCATACGCTTTTGTTGACTCCAGAAGAGTAATAAAATCACATATGCCAGCTATAAATGCTCCTATTCGAATTGAAGTTCCAGCAGAACAAAATATTATACCTATAGCTGCTGAGTCAAAAACACGCCGAAGCGTGGCCGACCTCTTGGTTCTAAAGATAAAAATCCTCGAAAGAAAAGAGGATTAAATGATCCGGAAGATCATATTGAAGAAAAGAATGATAAAGACCAAGAGAGAACCGATGACAAAGAACCGTAAGTTGATGAAAGTAACACTCGAAATTTCTATCAATTATACCACTTCCGGTAGAAGTTGGAATCGGATAGAAACTGTTATTGATAATATATTTGCATACAATATATCTCTTGATATTACACGAGATAATGATGATCCTGAACCAATATCGATTGATGAATGTCGGCATAGAAAAGATTGGCTGCAATGGAAAGATGCGATTCAATCGGAGTTAAATGCACCGACAAAACGTGAAGTCTTTGGACTCGCAGTCCGAACACCGTAAGGTGTAAAACCTATTGGCTACAAATGGATATTTGTGCGAAAGCGCAATGAAAAGAGTGAAATCGTTCGATATAAAGCTCGATTAGTAGCCCAAGGTTTTTCACAAAGACCAGGTATTGATTATGATGAAATTTATTCTCCTGTTGTTGATGCTATTACACTCCGATATCTTATCAGTTTAGCAATACATGAAAAGATAGATATGCGCCTATTAGATGTTGTCATCGCTTACTTGTATGGAAATTTAGAAAATGATGTTTACATGAAAATCCTCGAAGGATTTCATATGCCCAAGCATATAAACATTATCCTCGTGAAAATTACTCCATCAAGTTGCGTAAATCATTATATGGCCTCGAAGCAATCGGCGCATGTGGTTCACACGTCTTAGTGAATATTTATTGAAAGCTGGATTTAAAAATGACCAGGTATGTCCATGTGTTTTTATTAAGAAATCTGGTTCTAAATTTGTGATATTAGCTATATATGTTGATGATATTAATTTTATTGGAACTCCGAAGAGCTCCAAGAAACAATTGATTATTTAAAAAGAGAATTCGAAATCAAGGATTTTGGTAAAACCAAATTTTGCCTTGGTTTACAAATTGAACATTTGGAGAGTGGAACATTTATTCATCAATCAACATATACAAGAAACGTGCTAAAAAGATTTTACATGGACAAAGCACATCCATTGAGTATTCCAATGATCGTCCGATCATTAAATGTGGATAAAGATCATTTCCGACCTCAAGAAAATGATGAAGAACTCCTTGGTCCTCAAGTACCATATCTCAAGTGCAATTGGTGCATTGATGTATCTTGCTAATAATACACGACTCGATATTGCTTTTGTCGTCAATTTATTAGCAAGATTTAGTTTTTCACCAACACGACGACATTGTAATGGAATTAAACAAGTCCTTCGATATCTCCAAGGTACAATTGATCTCGGATTATTTTATTCAAATAAAACCAAACTCAACATTGATTGGTTATGCAGATGTCGGTTATTTATCCGATCCACATAAAGCACGTTCTCAAACAGGCTATCTATTTACATGTGGAAATACTGCTATATCATGGCGTTCTACGAAACAATCTATAGCAGCTACTTCTTCAAATCATGCTGAAATTATAGCCATTCATGAAGCAAGTCGAGAATGTGTATGGCTAAGATCCATGATTCGTTATATCCGAGAAAGTTGTGGATTATCATCAATCAAATGTATTCCAACTCCTCTTTATGAAGATAATGCAGCTTGCATAGCTCAATTACGAGGAGGATATATTAAAGGAGATCGGACAAAACATATTTCACCAAAATTCTTCTTTACTCATGAACTCCAGAAGAAAGGTGAAATTGATGTGCTACAAATTCGGTCATGTGACAACCTCGCAGATATTTTCACGAAGATTTTACCGACTGCAACATTTGAGAAGTTGAGATATAAAATCTGTATGCGTCGGTTTAAAGATTTAAAGGAATCATCTTATCAGGGGGAGTAATAAACAGACATATAGAATAGTGTACTCTTTTTCCTTCACTAGATTTTTTTCCCACTGGGTTTTTATCTAGTAAGGTTTTAACGAGGCATATTCTTTATGTATGGATGGATATCCAAGGGGGAGTGTTATGAATTATTGGAATCTCCATTAATTAGTGGAGGCTCCATTAATTATGGATTTATGTGAATTATTAGAAGATTTTTATGGATGTCCACCATTTAGTGGAGACACCATTAATTGAGATTAGTTGAAGATGATGTATGCCATGATGTATTTCACTAATTAGAGCTCTATAAATAGCGCTATTCTCTAAGCTTGTAATACACCATTATTTTGTGAAAGAAATATTAGTGAAAGAAAGATTAGAGAAAGAATTGTGAGAAAAAGAAAGAGAGAAGTTTGAAGAGAAATTCTTGTGCAAAGAATAGTTAGAGTTTTCTTAGTGTGTAGTGTGTAGATTTTATTCTAACACTACCCTAATTTTATAACAATGTGATTTATATTTAAGTTATTTAGGATTTTAAAAGAGAAAAGAAGAGAATTAATCATTTCTTTATTTGGGAGTTTGAAGAAAAAAAAATTATTAAAAAACTGAGTTTCCAAAAATACCCTTATTCACTACCGGCCCACTACTCTGCAGCCTGCACAGCTCCCCCAATCTTTTCATCACCATTTTCTGCTATGGTTGCCACTACTACCAACACCACGAATCTCCTCTCTTCTTTCTCCTTCTAATTTCAATTCGAAAACTGAAGTTTCGAAAGGAAAAACTAGGGTTTGGCATGCTGCAATTGACCACAAAATTCGCTTGCTTAGCCCTTGATTTTCTTGACAAATCTCCTATGATCGAGGATTTTTTTTCCTATCAATCTCACCTAGTTTGTAGCGAGAAGGCAGCAGTAGCAGAGGGACGGCAGTGAAGGGCGGTAACCTAGCATCAGAACAGAGAAAAAGGAAGAAGACGAGGATATTATTGTAATTCTAAAACTTGGTTCTTCTCCACCCTTCACCATCCATCCGTTTCTCTCCACTTCTGGAGAGAGAGGATTTTGAGACTTGGAGCGATCTTGGATCCCTCCAACTCTTTTCTTTTCTTTCCTTCAGATTCTCGCAAACGGAAGAAGGTTGCTTCACTTCCACCCAAATCATTTTCTTTTTTTATCTCCAAACTGTGACTTGCAAACTAGGCCTCGCTCTGGAATTGGGATGACTAAATTGAAGTTTTATTATTCTTAGACGACCAACATCCTCTCTTAATCCACCCAAAACAAAATAAATCAAATTGCCTTCTGTTGCTGCTTGTTCTTCTTCGATTTGCAGTAGAGGTACGCTATTTTTCTTGTAATGCGTATAAATTTTTGCTTATTCATATAGTTTTTTATGGAATAATTTCGTTTTGTATATATAGGTGTTGATGCGAAGAAATAGCTTAAATAATCTGAAACCCTAAATACGAATGCCTTTGGGCTGATAGATTTAATTCACGAATATGTTTTGCTTTACTGATTTTCGCTTAGTTTGTTACATCAGCTCCAAAAGTATGAGTTGCGTTGGACTTGATAAAGTTCTGTGGAGTTCATAATGGCATAAAAGGAGTCAAAGTAGTGGCTGCGGCCTGTGGAGGCACTTCTTCGCCGGCCCTGCACCATCATAGTTCTCCCAGTTCTTTCCTAATCCCTCTTCGTCTCTCCCTTTCCTTGAAAGGTCCGTCAGTGGTTCATCTGTTGGCCCCCATCCCCTTAGACAATTGGGCTTCCTGGGTAAAGCGTCTGAGTCTCTACAAAGGGAGAGGATTTGAAAAAAAAATTAGTTGGGGTTTATTTGAGCATTCTTGGATTGCCTTCGCATTTTCTATGGGTATAGTTATTGTGAGTTTATACTGTTTTCTGCGACGAGGGTTTTTGGAGTTTTATTTTTGCATGCAAAGATTGTATCGAGGTTGCTTTGGCTTTCCTCTATTAAAAGAATTTGTTATGCAATTAAAGCTAAGATGTTTGTGTTGATCGAGCTTCTTGATTAGGCTTTTTCTTTGGATGGTTTTCCCTTTTGATTTGAGAAATAATTTTCCGTTCTCAATGCAGGCCAAATATTTGGATCCCATTATAAACTTTTGTATCAGATATTTCAGAGGCTGGGGAAGGTGCAGTTTCTATAAGAAGCAATACTTTGTGATTATGGCTAGAGATATGGAGTGGACCGAGTCTAGGCGTGAGAGGAGTGTTGAGATGAGAGACCAGGATGATTCTCCTGATCAGGAAAGGTGGGCAGGCAGTTATGATGACATGGAAGAAGATGGACTTGAGAAATCTAGAGATTTGAGCAAGCATCGGACTAAGGATAGGAGTAAGGGCAATGGCAGGGGGGAAGATAAAGATAGAAGTAAAGATCGAGATCGGTCAAAGACTAGTCATGTTTTGAAGGACAGACAGAAAGAGGGTAAAGATTTGGAGAAAGATCGTGTATCTGGTGGTGATAGGAGGAAGGAGGATAGAGATGAGCAGGAAAAGGAAAAGACCCGTGAAAAGCCTAGGGAGAAAGATACTGATCGAGACAAGTTCAAAGACAAAGAGCGTGAAAGAGATCGTAAGGATCGGGGGAAGGAAAAAGAGTGGGAGAGGGAGAGAGAGTCAGAGAGAGATTCAGCAAGAGGAAGGGACAAGGAAAGGGGCAAAGATAAGATTAGGGACAAGGAGAAAGATAGAGAGAAGGAAAGGAACATCGCAAAAGAAAAGGAAAGGGAAAGAGAGAGGGAGAAGCACAAAGACAGGGAACATGACAGGGAAAGAAGTAGGAATGTCTCTGAGAAAGAGAAAGTGAAGGAAAGAACTAGGGAGAAGGAGAAAGAGACAGATCAAGATAAGGAAAGGCCGAGGGACAAAGAGAGGAGCAGCCACAAGCAATGGGATGATAGCCATGAGAGAAGCAAGGATATGAGGAAGGATGATACGTCCCGAATTGACAGTGAAGATGATGGGGATGTTGCTAAGCAAGGAAGAGAATCAATTGATGTTGACGAGGAAGCCGAGACAATCAGGCATCAGGAAAATGTGGAGGTTGAAACTGCCAGACCAAATTCTTCTGCATTGGAGCTGGAGGAGCGTATTTTGAAGTAAGTGTTAGCATTTTGTTAATAATTTACATGTTATGCATTCCTGGAAATCTGCTGTTACTTTTTTCTTCTTTCCATCTCTAATAATTTGAATTTCCTCTCTATCATCACCAAAACCTTTTCCAGCTGCCTCAGTATGGTGCGAATTAAATTTTTAGTAACAGGATCTCTTGAATACTCCATGTCTAAGGCCAGTTCGAAGGCCATGTTCCACATTATAGACAGTTTTGGTGAAGTTCCTCTCTGTAGATATTAGATCTTAGACAATTAATTTATTCCTAGTCTTAATTTCATTGAAGTTTTGCATTTAGTCAGCCATTGTCATGCTGCCTTGTTTAAAATTAACAAGCTTTTCACACGGCATGTCATGATAGTTTGGGGACATGTATTTCTTGTGAATCTTTACCTTCATTTCTTGCCAGTTAGCTATTGGTGGTTGTCCGAATGTATTGTAAATATATAAAGGCACTTGCTGTAGTTATGCAACAATCTAATATGTACAATTGAATTTTAAATAATTCATTCCATTTGAGCAAGGTTGCCATTGTTTGTAACATACTTAAAAGTTACTTTACTCAAAGCACCTACAACCTTTCTATTACAGGAGTCTCTTTTGCTCTATAGCCTAATGTCTCTGAGTTGTATTTTTCTTGAATTTATTTATCACTGTGGTAGTCTTGCTGTTGATTTATGTCTCTGGCTAAACAGCAGATGCAACTACGGACTGCTGCCTTCCTGTCCATATTCTGTACCCATAGATAAACTTGCATTCCTTTTGAGTTATCAAATAATAAGAGGATTTGTCATCTTAAAGGGAAGTTCTATTTTCTCCTCAGGATGAAGGAAGAAAGATTCAAGAAGTCAGAAGGTGGTTCTGAGGTGTTATCATGGGTTAATAGGAGCCGGAAGCTTGAAGAGAGGAGGAATGCTGAAAGGGAGAAAGCCTTGCAACTCTCAAAGATTTTTGAAGAGCAGGTT
The DNA here is from genome assembly GCA_026120185.1 of Voacanga thouarsii. Classification (NCBI taxonomy): domain Eukaryota; kingdom Viridiplantae; phylum Streptophyta; class Magnoliopsida; order Gentianales; family Apocynaceae; genus Voacanga; species Voacanga thouarsii. Next base: position 869,830 of record JANUWF010001067.1, on the reverse strand, counting down.
GCCTTCAACTTTCTTAATTTTGTTTCTTATCTGGCCATTTTAAAAAATGTCACATTATCTTTGTTTATCCTTAATTGAGATTTATTAGTTAGTTTAAGTATATTGAATAATATGCACGTGTATCTCTCTATACATTTATTTGTTTATTTATGTATTTTATGCATTTTGCAGGACAACATGAATCAAGGAGAAAGTGATGATGAGGTTGCCGCACAGGATACAACACGTAAGGTTCCTTTTCAGTCTATCTACCTATAAGTTGATTTTTTATAACTAGTGAATTTGATTTTTGTAAGATTGTTGCACTAAATATATGTTACTGTGTTCTAAGCAAGTAGTTGCATGGTCTGAAACTAGAGTTCGATTCTTGAGCCACTGACATGCTTTGAATAATGTGCATGATGTAAAGTTGGCAGAGTTGGAGGTGTTCACCTAAATAAAATATTTTTGTTGCTAAAACTTTTGTTCATGGGGGGTCTCCAGTTACCCTGAAATGGACCAACCAGCTTGTCTTTCCAATTTTTGCTTGACATAGTATCCAGATTAAAATCATGTATGGGGAATCCTACACTTTTTACCAAGTCACATGTTATGTTGGCAGTTTATTGTATTCTGCTGTTTTGAAGTTCAAGGAGAATAACTTTCTAAAATTTTCTAATGAATATTTGCAACATTTGAGTTGATCTGTGTCCCTCCTTCATTGAACTTCTGTTAACAGATTACCTAAGTGGGGTTAAAGTTCTTCATGGTATCGATAAAGTGCTTGAGGGTGGTGCAGTTGTTTTGACACTCAAAGACCAGAGCATACTTGCGAATGGTGGTATTAATGAAGGTAAAATTTTTGTTTATTTGTTCACACACACACTCTCTCTATATGTGTGTGTGTGTGTGTGTGTGGGTGTTTTGGTTTTCATCCTCGTGGTTGTGCTGAACTCAAATTCCTAAGGTGACAATTACATGTTATCTGTCAGACGCCGATGCACTTGAGAATGTGGAAATTGGAGAGCAGAAGCGGAGGGATGATGCCTATAAAGCTGCAAAAAAAAAAACAGGAATTTATGAGGACAAGTAAGACTACCATTTTGGCAAATAGATTCATTTTGCCATTTGTTGTCAACTCTAAATAACTAACAGTTCTTGTTTACTGCTATGTTAGGTTTAATGATGAGTCAGGTGCGGAAAGGAAAGTACTTCCTCAGTATGATGATCCAGTTGCTGATGAGGTAAAGCCTCCTGTTTAGTTATTGAGAAGATTGTTAATTTGAAATGTGTTGCAATTTTCACCATTTTTGATACTTTTCTGTAGGGGATGACTCTTGATGTGAGCGGAGGTTTCACAGGTGAAGCAGAGAAGAAACTGGATGAGGTAATATAATCTTGTTTGTATATTCTGTTAAGTGTCTGTTGAAGATTATTGCAATCATGTGAGATTTGATTTATCTTCTTTTCATTCAATGGTTGCCAGCTACGGAGGAGAATTCAAGGGGTTCCAATGAGTAAAAGTTTTGAGGATCTCAATGCATCTGGGAAGATGGCATCAGACTATTATACTGAAGAAGAAATGGTTAAGTTTAAGAAGCCTAAGAAAAAGAAATCGCTAAGAAAAAAGGAGAAACTTGACTATGATACCCTTGAAGCAGAGGCTAAATCTGCTGGATTAGGTCTTGGGGATCTAGGTTCTCGAAATGATGGGAAAAGGCAGGCTCTTAAGGAGGAACAGGAGAGAAATGAAGCTGAAAGGAGAAGTAGTGCATATCGATCTGCCTTAGCCAAAGCAGATGAAGCATCAAAAGCACTTCGACTAGGGCAGACTCCTATTCAAGCAGAGGAAGATGAATCTCCTGTGATTGGTGATGATGATGATGAGCTCCAGAAATCACTGCAACGGGCAAGAAAATTAGCTCTACAGAAGCAAGGAGAATCAGTAAAACCTGGTCCTCAGTCAATTGCACTTCTTGCTTCTTCCACTGGCACTGATTCATCTACAGACAACCAAAATTCTGGTTTGGCAGAATCACAAGAGAACAAAGTTGTCTTCACAGAGATGGATGAATTTGTATGGGGTCTGCAGTTTGATGAAGGTAAGCTGTTTTGCTTTCTTATTTTTTTTGTTATCATATTTCTTATCTGTACATTATCTTGCTTCTCTTTTTTAGTTGCATGGTTATGAAAATAATTACTCCCTCCATTCTTTAATATAAGTCGTTAGACTTAATTTTACACATTAAGATTTCTAAAAACAATGTAATTTTATGTTTTTTCTTTCTAAAATACCCCTATTTAAATTTTATTTGTGGTAATAATTAGAATTGAAAAACTCATTATTTTTCTCGTAAAAAACAACACAACACCAAAAACCTACACAAAATTCTGTCTGTAACATTTAAACTTCTGCTGTAAAGTTTTAATTTTCCCACCAAATGGTTCTTTGAAAAGTACCCAACAAGAACAATAAGGAGAACAATAAATTCTAACTTTAAACGAGAAAGAAAGGGGAGGAAAATAAAATAATAAATAAGAACAAAAAAGTAAATATAAGTTCAAAACCTTCTTGAAAAGTACCCAACGTCTTATAATTTAGGACAATACAAGAAGTCCCTAACGACTTATATTAAGGGACGGAGGGTGTATTAGTTGTTTAACTTGGTATTGGTACTTATCTCTGTGTGTGTGTGTGTGAGAGAGAGAGAGAGCAGGGGTTCTGATTTTAAATCTGGCAGGCATTCTTTGTTACATTTCACTTTCCTTTTTCTTTCTTGGCTGTCTGATTTTTTTTGTGCGTGTGTGTGTTGAGAGGGGCTCTGGAATAACTATATTTGTCTGTGGTTAGTTCTGGGAGAAAAAGAATATTTTACTTACTGTTCTTGCTCTATGTTCATTAATTTTGAGAATTCAGGAAACCACCCCCCTTTTTTTCTCCCCTTTTCTATTTCTCCTATTTTTGAAGCTTATTGTTGCTTGTTTTCTCTCAGAGGCACAAAAGCCTGAAGCTGAAGATGTTTTCATGGAGGAAGATGTGCCCCCAAATAACTCTATTCAGGAGACAAATGAAGACGTTGGCGGTTGGTCAGCACCAAAGGAGAGTGAGAAAGATGAAATTCCTGATGATAGGGAAGAGGAGATAGTTCCAGATGAGATCATCCATGAAGTTGCTGTTGGGAAGGGATTATCGGGGGCACTAAAACTCTTGAAAGACCGTGGATCACTTAAAGAGAGTATTGAATGGGGTGGTCGAAACATGGACAAGAAAAAAAGCAAGCTTGTAGGCATCTATGACGATGAGGGACAAAAGGAAATACGCATTGAGAGGACAGATGAGTATGGACGTAAGGTAAGTATTTTTTCTTCATTACTCTCTTTTCTTGGTATTTTGTGCCCGTATGTCTAGATTAACTTGCTTCCTTTGTGTTGCCTAATTTCTATTACTTTCTCGTATCACTTGTGTTACATATGTCTACCATGTCCTGTGATTTAAAAATAAAATAGTTGGAACTCGAGTATTTGTCAATAGATACTTGTGAAATGGCTTTAATGGCCACACAATTTCTTATATTGTCTGAAACTGATAAACCCAGGATGTGTCAGTTATTTCTATGTCGCCAGTATCCTTATAGATTTGGTCATCATGTTAAGCTCATTTGAAACATGTTTGGGGTTGAATTTGTTCCTTAGAGGCCTAGACAAGGAAGAAAGAAATAAGGTTCTCAGGGGACTACACAATCTGAAATATAATAACTGGGATTTTTAATTATGTTTTAGGAATAAGGTGAGATAGTGCTAAGAAACTGCTTTAGTTTGAATTAAACATGTTAGTGCCTCTCCATCTTTCTTTCTGTAGTTGTTGGGATTGGGCTATTGGAAGTAAAGAGAGCAGGGGTTCTAAATTTCTTAGACTCAGTTAAAGATACTTCAGATGCACCATGCTAAGCGATTGCATGGGTATATCCTATTAGAATTTGGAAAAGGAAATAACTTAGTTAATGAACCCCTGCTCCCTTTACTTTGAAATTACTTAGTTAATGAATTGAAAATGAAAAGTCTGGAAAATAATTGGGTTTTGTCATATTACAGTTGACTCCAAAGGAAGCTTTTCGGTTGATTTCACATAAATTTCATGGCAAAGGGCCTGGCAAAATGAAGCAAGAAAAGCGCATGCGGCAGTACCATGAGGAGCTGAAGGTAAAGCAAATGAAAAATGCGGATACTCCATCGCTTTCTGTTGAGAGAATGAGGGAGGCTCAGGCTCAATTAAAAACACCCTATCTTGTTCTTAGCGGGCATGTTAAACCAGGGTATGTTAATACTCTCTCTAACTTGATAGTTTTTATCCGTTTCCCCTTATTCCCCTTTTGTTTTGACACTATATGGTCATACTGATTTCCTCATCATGTGGGTTAATGGAATTTACGTTGTTTCCTCATATGGTCATTATGATATCCGCATGTGGGTTAATAGAATTGACATTGTTTCCTTGTATGCTGATTTCTTTTGTTAGTCTAAAGATTACATTGCATCTGGCAAGTTACTTCTTGTTTGTTCCAGGCAAACAAGTGATCCAAGAAGTGGTTTTGCAACTGTTGAGAAGGACTTTCCTGGTGGCTTGACTCCTATGCTTGGAGATAAAAAGGTTTGTTTAGTTTAACCTCTCTAAGATTAAAAATTTGTTGGAGAAAAATGCAAAATTGCTGCTTCATGGAAAGCCTACTCAATCATGGAGTATTTATATGAAATTTTGTTGAAGAGATCAATGTTTCTTTTAATATTAGATTTAATTACCTGAAATGGCTGGTACTTGTATTGTCTCTGCTTAAAATGCAATCTGATAATCACCATGAGGGAACCATGTATGTGATTCTATTAGTTCTTGTCTATTTGCATGAAATGCATGGTTTGTTTGGTTGGCTGGAATTGGTATCCTAGTCCTTATCCTGCAAAACTAAGTTTGGTTGTTTAGATCATTTTATCAAGTTGAAATTGTGGATATCTCATGGATATCCTAAGGTCATTGCTCTGTATTCTGCATATGAGAAATTTCTTTGTCCGACATGCTTAGTGAATTCATGTTTACTATGGCTTTCCAGATTCTGCTTTTGAAAGAAGTAGGGAGCTAATGTTGGATGCTATTAGAAATAAAATATTAGAAAAGATTATTTCCTTCAAATTGCGGAATCTCTGCTCAACTCCACGATTCTTTAGTTTTATGATTTTATCCATTTGATGGTTCAATTTCACATTTCTCTGGAGTTTAGATGTGTAAGTTCCTGCAACTTTCTGTCTTCATGCAGGTCGAGTACTTCCTGGGTAAGCGCAAGTCTGAGTCTGGAGATACCCCTACCCAAAAAAGGCCGAAAACTTGAAATTCCATAAAGAAGAGTGCAGTAATCCACCATGCTTGTTTTTTTTTTAGAATTATTGAAAAGAAAAAAAGGATATGCCTTGTGTATTTGTAGCTGCAGGCAAAATTTTCACTGCATTTCTGTGGGTTTTTACTGTAAATAGATAGTAATCCATTTCTAAGAGATGGAAAACCATTTGCCCAGTACCTTCATATGATGGGCATAATCTAACTTCGATTTTATAATCTGACGAGAAAGGTGTTTCCTTTCATTCGTTTTACTTTATCATATCCTATTGGAATATCCTCTAGTAAGTATGGCTTTGCTAGCTGATGATTACAAGATATGCCTTTCCTCTTCTAGATGCAGCTCTGATCTGCAGCTTCAGTTTTATTAAATAAAAATATACTTAGAAAAAAAAAAAAAAGGGAAGCAGGCGAAATCAGTTTGACTTGGACCCCTATTGACCATGCTGTAACAATTTTGCTCTCTTTTCAACAAAGCTGTTAATCGTGAAATACAAAATTTCTTCCTTCCCCGTGTACCCAAGTACAAAAATTTTCGTGGGCACTAGAAGTTTTGACCAAAACAGAGAAGTCCTTGGCTTCTAGATTAAAAAAGTCTTGTTTCACACAGTTGACAAAAAATGAACCGTTGTCTTTTGAATACAAAATTGTACATAACGAGGAAGGCAAAATATGTTCATTTTGCAACAAATACAACACCTACTGTGGAAAGTATTTCACACAAAGAATGACTAATGAATCAAACAATGGAGGTAGATAGAACAGCTACTCAAATAACATGAGCACAATCACCTGCATCGCATATTATGACAGCTCTGCCGTGGTTGATTTGGCTTGCCAACTCAGGCTGGAGCTTGCGATACTCATCTTCAACAAACGATGCCGCTTCCAAGGCATGATCTGCATCAACAAATGCAAGACAGCAGCCTCGAAATCCTGCACCACTGAACCGCGCTCCATAAACACCAGGAGCCCTCTTGAGTATCTCATAGAGTTGTATCAGTGGTTCACAACCTGCAGGAGGAAAGAACAGATGTTCTCTTTTTTCTTTACAATTTGAGCATAATGAAACAATCCAAAAAACTACAAAAACGTGTAGGTTGATGCTATATCAAGCATTTGTGTAGCTCGCTTTATGCTTTAACCCACAAGTCTAAACAAAAAATACGGCTTACGGTTGTGTGGGATCAAATGTGTGTAGCAGCTACTTTAATGATGCTAAATTTTACGAAGGGAGATACTGTGTATAAATATCCTTCATGTATGGTCCAGATTGGAGGAATATATGAACTTTAGGTTTGAAACAAGACTAGTTAGCTTGCAAAAACTCAGGAAGCTTGAACTTGATCTACATCAGAATCAAGCACATAATACAGGAGAATATCCAGTTAAGCTGATTTTCTAATCTTTAGTGACTTCCACTCATCGTACACTATAATATAGTCTGGTCTATTTAAGGTCAAGACAAATTCTAGACATCTATTATGTACACAATTTTAGCATGCAAACAAAGAAACTTTAAGTTGCTGTGAACCTTTATTCAAACAAGCAAACATAGGAAAGATTAAATGCCTACATATTCACATAACCTACATAAAGGAGTCGTCATTTGTTTCAGCCCAGAGTTTGATTGTACAAGAAAAAGGATAAGTCATGCAGCTAAACTTTATAGAACCAACATTAGAAAAATGCATCAGGAGCTAATATCTGTTTGCTCTGAACCTGGAAATTTGTATAATATCACTGCAAAAGTATCATTAATCAGAAACAGCAGCTTGACGTTTTTTTACCCCTTAAAAGAATTGTCAACAGTACTGAAGTCATGCACATTATGACATCATTAAGCATTCAGAATTAAAATCAATTGCAGCTTAATATTTCCACCAGTACAACTCTCTATACACACCCACACAGACTGACATGCATTTGTATTATAAAGAGAATCTAGGTACTACCATGCATATGTAAATGTGTACATTATCTGACTTGTGTCCTTTTCACATGGTACTATTCCAGTGAACATCCATAACTGATTATTAGTTTAGACTCAGTTTAGAATTTCCTTGTACAACAAACTCCATTTCAGTAAAGATACGTACATGAGATACAATTTTGACAACTCATAACAGGAAGGTAGAGTCTTTTCTTTGTTACAAAATGTTGGATCCACGGCTCTATTTGAACTAAAACAACTTTCACTAGAGTCTAATTCATTTGTGAAAATTGAGCAAAAGTTTTAGGATCGTACCCCAAAGATAAATTTTCATCTGGAACACAAATATCTGTCACAGAAATTGCAGAATGTGGGCAAAAAGCTAACTGTAATAGAAGCTGTAAAGAATGGCAAGCTGTAAAGCAAAATGGCAGTCTCCTTCTCCACAAGCTACATTGTGAACATCTACAATGAACTGTTCTGTGAACTTCTCAATTTTGTTTACTTTGATTCTGCAATACAGCCTAGCTAACAATTTATTTCTAACTAGCCATACGATGCATTGAAATAACATAGTTGAAAGTGAAATATGCAAAAGCAGTAAAAGGATATCAACCGTGCCAATTTTAAGTTGAAAAGTCCTGGAAGAAAAACAAGGATAAGAAAATTAAGCATAAAAATGGGTCCTTGGTAAATGAAATTATCAATATTTATTGGCAGAACACGATGTTAAAAGGAATAAGGGAGAAAAGTTAAGCAACAGCTAAATGTCAAATATCTCCCTTTGGAATCCTGGATATCCTTTTCACGAGGTAGATGACACAACAGCTAAAAGTTACTACAAAGTAAGGACAAAGGTCATTATTTAATGCAATAAATATCAGTATTATTATTTAGCTTATTTATTGGTAACTATAGAGAGCAAACTTGGCATTGTTCCCATTAAAAAAAAAAGTCAAGACATTGCACCAATACCATTAAAAAGATTAGTCAACAGAGTTAGCCATTAGTATTTCTGAACTGGATCCATGTTTCTTGTGATTTTTGCTCGTTCAACAAAATCCTAGGACTGTAGACAAATGATCTATAGCTCTTCCCCAGAAAACAAAGAAAAGGCAAATTGTAATGCATTAATATATTTACAAAATGAAAAAACAATGAAAAAAAAAAGAAAAAAAGTTCATTCTGCAATTTAAACTTGAAGAAAAAAAAAAGAAAAAAAGTTCATTCTGCAATTTAAACTTGAAGAAAAAAAAAAGAAAAAAAGTTCATTCTGCAATTTAAACTTGAAGAATTATAAAAAAGGAGAGTAAATTTTACCACATTCATAGTTCTTTATTGAACTGAGACCAGATTCTGAAATAAGGTTTCCAAACTCTTTCAGATTGCCAGAAGCCCATGCCTGAAGGCCTTAAATCAGAACAACAAAATTGTATCCAATTTTTCATTAAACCAGAAAAATATGATTCAAAATGTTTAATAAAAAAATTAAATCGGCAAGTCCCAAGGATATTTAAAACTTATAAATAACAGTAATACCTTTTATGACTCGCTTATTTTCTGAGAAATAATGCTCTGCTCTTTTAGCAAGATTTGGTTGTAATTGGCCCTGCAAAAAAGTTGGTGATATACATATCATAAAATGAAATGTAGAAGAAGCAATCTAAGTTGAAACAGAATCCCTAATCTTAATTTCAGGAGTAAGTAATATTTCTAACAAGCTTTGAGGCATTTGATGTGCTGAAAAGTTCTATGTTCAATATAAGAACTGAAGGAGCACGGCAACAGATATAACAAGTTTTGAACATGAAAAACATTGTTTTCACCTGTTATGAAGCTGTAAATAGCTGTAAATAGCCTAATCTGCAGCTTAATCTTAGGGATGTTATGAATCTGTAGATAGCTGTATCTTAGGCTTAATCTTATGAATAATTTGAGTAACCTGTCCTAATTTAGAACCTCTATACCTATATATATACTCAATCCTTTTTCATCAATAATATATACAGAAATTACAGACTTTTCTTCTTACATCACCGAATAAAACTGTTAAAGCACTATTAGTATTTGCATAACAATAGATCATGGAGATCATCTTGTACTATAGGGATCCCTCTCATGATCTCTACTTGAACTTATAATGCCCAACTTAAAATCCTATTCTTAGAAACATACTTAAACGTTCTTTGCCACCCCCATCTGGTCACAAATCAGAAGCCCTTTTCCTCTTTCTTTTTTCATTTTTTTTTCCAGGGTGGTGTGGTGGGGTTTTCATATGTCGTTATGTGTATTATGTATAAACCCTAACTAGAACTCTTGGCCTTCAGAATGGAAATGTGAACCTCAGCCCTTGAGGCTTCTTACAATCACTTCAAATTTGGTTGGCTACTTCATGTAAAAAACTAGTCAGTAGTGATCTTACTGAAGACAAACAATTGTAGATGAATATCAATCAATTTAATGAAAGAAATCATGATTTTTAAATGAAAGATGGTACATGAAACTCATGGAGAATTGAATATGCAGATTCAACAACAAAAATTCAATTTAAAAGGCTGGAAGCGTACCTTGTAAGTCTCATAAACCTCTGGTTTGACTGTGTTTCAAAAAAAAAAAAAAAGGCTAAATGAATTCCATTATATCTAATGTATCTATAACTTGTAAAGGAGAGAGAAAAAAAAATGGACAAATTCTCACCATTGGACAGCACAGGCTCTGCCACTTCATTATAAGAAACCCTGAACAGCAGAAATATGACATACAATAAGCATTGCACCTTAGTCATTTAATTTTTTACCCTTATTATATGAAGATATGTGCAAGATCGATTTTATGCATGGGAACAGTTTATTTCAGTAAAAAAAAAAAAAAAACCGTTGAATTTGTCCAAATCCTAACAACAACCAATTATTGGAGAAAAAAGATAACAAGAAAAGCATTTCATATAAACACAGATCTCATGACCAAGACAAGCACCTGCCATGCATCTCTGTCCCACCTCTTCCTTTTACTGATTAGTGAATATGGGTTGCTGAAAGGAAATTATTTCTCTTTTTGCCTTTGCCTTTTATTAAAATTTAATTCAAAATGAATTATCCACCCAATTGAATATTGATTGGACACCCGAGGACTCAGAACTTCTAGGTCGTCTGTCACATATGAAGCATCTTCTGTCCCCCCCACCCCACTATTATTATTATATTCTATCTCATATCAGACTCTCCTAGCTAATCCACTATCAGAATGCTGGAGTGATCATGTATTATAGAGAATATGATATCCTTGCATTAATTGAAACGAGATAACACTTCCCTTGGTTGAGAAAGACAAAATCAATGTTTCATTAATTTAAATTTTTGTGACTTAAAAGGTAAAGTGCACAGAAGCTCAAGGAAGCTAACTATAAAGAACATCAGTGCTGTTTGAATAGATATGATTAAACTTGACCTCAGAGGCAATGGAGTTTGTGTGCATATATACTTACTGTAGGATGAGGAGGTTTTGTGAAGATAAGGAGTTTGTGTGCATCTACATACACAATACATACATCATATTGAAAGATCTCTAAGATTATTCTCTTTTTCCTATTTTTCAATAATTTGTGGTATGAAAGATATTTTTTCTACTTTTTTTGGGTTTAAGTAGATGCAATTTGTCACTTTCCCAGGAAGCTAGGTATTGTCAATGTTAATTAAGAAATACTTGCATACTTTTCTCATTGCAGCATTGAATCAGATGGCATTTATTTCATGAAGCACTGGAGAAATGACTATGGTGAGGCTGACAACTAAAATCCTTGGATCAAGCACAGTTTTAACAATATAAAAATTTGATAATTCAACACTTAAGCATCTGTTGAACATCTTCAGTTACAGCAGAAACATGCAAATATATGATTGCCAGGACAAATGATACGCAAAATGGATATATTAGGGGCCAGTTTAAGACCAGCATCCATCCGCAGTCATGGTTAGTTTTTTGAAGAACATCTTTTTAAGTAAAAAGTTACGTAATTGAAAAGATCAGGTAAATTAGAAAGCTTGCTATGTCAGATTCACAACTACTCTGTGGGGTAGTGCGTACTTACATTATACAAGTAATCCATATCTTTTATAAGACCAATGGTCAATGCAGAGAATGTAAACTAGTTGATGATTCATAAATTTATCTAACTGAGCCTTTAAGACAAAGGATGTGTGCTCCTTTCAACCAAAAAGTTCAAATGGTTAAATATGAAAACAGTAGAGTTTTGACATCCAACAACTTATGATAGCCCAAAATTTAATAATTGCAGTTTATGGATCAAGAATAAATGGAAGACAATACACAGAAACCACATACTGCTAAGTTATATTATCATAGTTTGTTTAGAAGTCTCATAAATCTGAACATCCAGCATACAGTTTTTCCTAATGTAGCTCCTATCACTAAGGAGACATTAGAGGTAAACAGTTCAATGATCATTACAGTAAACGATGACCTTCTGAGTTTCATGTCCCACATACTGCTACAATTTCAGTTTTAGGTACCACTTTATTTTTTATTTTAATTCTTCCACTTCAAGAAGGAATTAGTTACCAAAATTGGCTCTGAGCTCCAATATTATCAAGTTCAAAGTACATGACCCACAATCCTTTTACTTCAGAAGGTTGAATGTCACATTCAACTCATAATTATCAATGAGGGACTTGTAAAATGAGTCATTTCAAGAAGCTGAAGATGGCGATTAATAGTCACAGAGAAACTATGTAACTGGTTAAAAAAATCTTACTGCAGCAGAACCCTTGCAGCCTCCTGACATTCAGCAACTCGACAATTATATCCAGGATTAGTTGTCAAGGCCTGCTTCAAGCCTGAAAATGCCAGTAATATTTTATACAAGTTCTTCATATTAGACTTCTGGCCTGTGTGCATATTTGGAGCTGGTATAAGCGTGTGATCTTTGGTCTGTACAACAGGCATAGGGTCACAATTTGGAAATGGACAAAAAATCAGAAGCAAAGAAATCCCTGAATAGATTGCGATATACACAGAAAAAGGAAACTAAAAAAAGAACAACCAAAAAGAAAATTGGAAATCAATCCAAGGTCCATCAAACGATAACAGGCCATAAGGTTCAAAGATTCGCTGTGAGAAAATACTTTTGTGAACCATTTAGCTCAAATGACCCAAATCTCCAAAGAGAATGAATTTTTAATCTTGGAAATTTTCAAATATATTCCTTCCCTCGTATAAACAGTATCTGCAGTAAAAAGGATACCTAATCATTCTTAAACCGGAACCACCAATTATTGGTTACTCACCAACATAATGTTACATATGATGCAATTTTTGAAGATCTTCATAAGCATTTCCAAACCTGCCAACTGCAGTCCCCTTTCAGCAGTTTAAAAGAAGTAGACACATTTCATAGAGTTCCATCCACATGAATACATTCTAGACATAACATGGCAATAAAAGCATAGAGAAATTAAAGCCTACGCTCTATGACAATCATTCATGTAAAGCAATAAAATGCAGCTAGTAAGAGTAGCTATAAAAGGAAGTCAGCATAACTTTCTGAAGGATATGAATATTTGTATATAGGAGATATTGTCTGTAAGTGGTACTGTAAGTGGAATTGTCTATATGTGGTTTACCTTGCAATCCATACAAGTTAGGCAACCGTAGCTAGAAAGCAGAATAGCTGATTGATCCAGTATCCCATTTCTCAAACCTAAATATTCATTTTCTATGAGCCTGCAGAAAATGAAAACACGATTATAGAATCATAGTAAATAAAAAAAAAATACAGAAAAAATATACCTTGGAAGATATTTTGAACACATTTAGTGCCCCTGTATATACGTAGGATCTGTGTGTGCATCTAACATTTCAAACTTAATGGAATGTAATAAAAAGAAGCTGGACCTCCTTCAGAGAGCTAAAAATTGAAGACTAGATCCTCTTTGATTAGAAACATGATCTAACTAGTTCAAATGCAAAATCACTGATAATAAATAAAGACATAAAGAACTAAAAAACTCATCAAGAAAGGTAGGAAAACAAAAGCAGTAGGCTCAGAGCCTGTCACAAGCAGTAAGTGTGAGACAACAAAAAGCTACTATACTAATTGATCCAAATACTGAAACTCTACTTCATATTCAATATTTCAAATCATATTGATTCCTGTTCATCTAGCTACAATCACGCTTATACAAGGACTATGTACTTTATTTTCATCTGCTCCCCAACCTCACCCCCTGCCTCCCTCCCCTTCTTTCTCCCTTGGAAGATCAATTGATGAATTCAATATTAGATTACCTAGCTAGATGGAACCAACTTCTTTGCAAGTATCAGTGTTTATAATCAGGGTGATTTTCATGGCTCTGCAGGGCAACCCACTTGGTTTCCACATGAAAAAATGAGGGCCATAGCATTTAAGTCTTGCTGTAGTCGATTAGTATATTAACTTCAATACTGGTGGAATATTGGAACCACCCAAAAGTCTGACCACAAAGGTGTAACATAAGGGTAATCTTACGTGTATGCATGCAGGGACCTACAGCAGAAACATGACAAGTGGATCATGACTTAAAGAAGGCATACCTGTCATACTCGATATTTTCTCTAGGAGATATGAAGAGGTTATTAGCACTTTCAAAAGCCATCAAGTATGCTATACCAACCTATTGAAATAGGAGAGAAAATCTTGGATTACTATTGCTTGGCAGTGGATGAAAGCAAGCTGCAGTTTGTGGAAAACAAACGTGTCCCAAAAATTTCAACATGTGTAACAAGATACTGATTGACTATAGAAATGTCACTTGAATTCTACTAGTATATGCTTAATGTCCTTTCCAATAGGCCACTGCAAAAAGTTCATTTCCAGTAAAAGAAAAAACAAAATATTCCAGATCCAAGGCAAGTGGATGAAACATGAACTTTTTATAGACCACAAAAAAAGCCAACTCACAGCAGCTGAGGAACTGAGACCTGAACTATCAAGACCGTCCGATCCACAAATAAATCCTATGATACCCTGCAAAATTCAGAATTGTGCAGGCTTGAGATCAAAGAAGGCTATACAAAGGGGAAAAAAAGAAAAAACCATGACAAAGAAAACAACTATTTCGAGTGAGATAGGACAAGAGTTACTTTGAATTTACTTTCTCAGCTATTGAGGTTCTGTAATATTTCATAGAATATATTTCACGAAAGAATGGCTATTGATAGAAAATTTTTGCTCCACCTGATAGGAATTAGCCCACATAACCAGTGATACAGGGTATCTTCGAGCTTAATTTATTAAAATAGGGATTCATCTACACAATGATTCCCATAGTTCAATAATGTTTCAGAAAAGATAGATAGGAACAATTATGAACAGGAAAGACCAAACAGGAAGCCATAAACTTCTCAAAATGGATCATCAGCAAGACACAGAAGGAACATGATTGTTGAAAAAACAACAAAATGGTTGAAAAACTGTCAAAGTTATAATCATTTTCTTTAAGCCTAATGAGAAATACACCAAATTCAAATGTGAGACATTCCTTGGCCACTCTGGAGACATGTTGACCACTCTGAGGAAATTAGACAGCTTTGTCTAGATAAACTGCTAAGAAATTAATTTCCTGGCAGAGAATTACTTCATTCCCATGAATTTCCTTTTGAAGGAGATTATGAAAGGGTATACCTGCTTCAAGCAAAATCCTAATACAGTAAGTGAAGATACTATTACCCCTGACTGATGACTATCCACTGAATTTTTTATTGCATAAAGGAGCAATCAATTTGTTCTTTTGTTCCTTCCATGGTTTTAATACAGTAAAAAACAACCAAGACCTTGCTACAACATGATAAGTACACTTTCTCATCTACAAGAGTTATCAAAATGGAAATAGAAAAGAAAAAAAGGGAGGGGTGGGGGGATCTTCAGCTCAATAAAAGGTCTGGAAAGCACAAAAGCATCTTCAATATGCTTTTGGAAGCAAAGACAACTCCTAATGGGGCCATAGAGAAAGCTACTAATCGAGGGTAACTTGTTCTTGAGTTGATCGTAAGAAAATTTACAACTCTCTTATTGCCCATTTTGCATATCCAGATTTTCATGCAACCTCTGTGAATCTAATAGTGAACATTTGATCCATACATGCCCCCATGTAACCTATATAAGCTACATTTGCAATTATGCATACATACATGTTGAGAGTTGCACTCCTTTCACGTGATTAGTACTGATCTTCATCTCTTGTCCACATAAAGGTTTATTTAACTCGTACTTCTGTTTTATAGTACAAAGAGCAACCAATGCAACTATCTGGCACACCTAAAGACAAGCATGGAGATATAATGAACTACAAACAAGAAGAAAATTAAGGAAGACATGTTAAAACCTCTTTATTTTTTCCCCCCATTCGCATCGGGTGAAAAGAATAGGTGTACATATCCACAAACTTCAGAATGTAGCTTTGTATAATAAGAGTTCTTTGTATCAACAGGACATCTATCTGACAGTAATGCATTATTTACAAGAATTCTTGGGATCTTCTTGCTTGACTCAGTTTTCATAGTTTGCGAATCCATGAAAGAGAAACAAGAATAAATAGATAACCTTTGTCAGACAGTTTCCTTTCTTTTGTAAGGCATAGAGTGCTCCTCTGGCATAACTTCCCCAGTTGCATTCTTCCTGTGATTTTGTCGAGTCCTTTGTCTGATTTGATTCACTTGAAGCATTAGTGTATTTTGGAAGTTGAACTTCATCAATTCTGAGAAATAGCATTCTAGGGCACTCAGTTCCCATTTCATAAGCATATATGCAGTCTTTTTGATTACTTTAATATGAGGCTAACGTTTTTGAAACAAAATACTTCTACAAAGGAAAAGACATATGCAAGGAATGAAAAGTTAGGGTATTCCTCCCCTAAATCAGAGTGAAGCACTTCTATTATGCAAGAAGAATCCTTCCCATTAAGTATCCAACCATTTGTTCACCAGATTGATCAAAGAGACTATGCAAGTCATAAAATCATTCTTATTGGAAAACAAAAAGAACACAACTTTGCATCAATGTGCACTAATAGGTTGCCTGACTGACACTCTACAGCAACAAGTTGAAATAAGATTTGGCTATGAAGTAAATCTCTAAACAACAGCAATTCAATTTATAGGTTGAAAATTCATGCTGGTTCTAATTGTGGTCTTTTTATCCATAATTCTTTGAGTTATCACCATATTAACGTCACAATATGTCAAGAAAGTTTCCTCGAATTTTTTATCCAATAACTCCAGATCACAGAGTGGAGAAAAAATGCAGATCATTTTGTGTTTGTTTTCAGAACTAAACCCAATCACACCTTCCTCTCCTCCCTACTAGCCACTAAGATGAGTATCCTGGTTTGCAATCATTCACTGTCCCCCCCCCCCACCCCTCCCCACCAAAAAAAAAAATGAAAAAGGAAAGAACAATTGCATTGTCAAAAGGGGTGAGCTGCCTTGCTTTTTAAAAATCTGATGTTATAACTCTTTCAAGAGAAAACAGTTATAATCAATAAAAATATAATGTCAGTCTTTTCAATTTCAGAGATATAACCTGAGCAAAGTAGAGTGGAATGAAGAAATTCTATGGAACAAGAACGTCTACAAGTAAGGCAATAATGCTAACATTGAAATAAAAAATTATGGGAATAGATGGAAGGACAAGTTGAGCTAGACTGCAAGTAACTGCACTCAAAATAAGCAAAAAATATCACATAAAAAATTCCAGCATACGCTCACAAGAACAAATTTGAGCTTATATTTTGGTAACTTTGGATTACCATGATATTGAACATCCAATATTTAAAATGTGTAGACTTTTACTGTAAAAAGGCAAAGCCCCACTCTTTAGAAGTATCTCTTCTAGCAGAATAGGTAAACTAAGTTTGAAAAGTCAAGAGTAAGCAATTTTATAAATAATTTCATATAAGTGCCTCAAGCAAATCCCCTCCCCACCCCCACCCCAAAAAAAAAAGGTAAAAAGAAAAAGAAAAAAATATGGAAGAGTGTTGAGACCAAGGGAGCACATCCGTTAGCGCTTCAACTGGATTGTTCTGTGGCAGATATCAAGCCACGAGTTAAAACTTACTTGACCCCGCTTGAACTAACATTTAACTCTAGCTAATTAAGCTATTCATTTTAGGTGTATTAAATTTAAAGGAAATGCACATCAATGTATTGATCAAGAATAAAAGAACCACAGTTACATGATTCTCAAATACTTATAAATTATGTTAAACAAAAAACAAAAACAGAACAAATACCTGTATCAACTATGGCATATGTAAACAAGGACATGGGCCAAGGGAAGACATACATACATACATGCATGCATACATACATACATACATACATACATACATACATACATACATACATACATACATACATACATACATACATACATACATACATACATACATACATATGGTCATGAACAGTTTAATCATTACCAGAGCTTTAGATACTTATTCAAAGAAAAAAGCTAACCAACAAGCAATCTCCAATTTCTTTAGAAATTAGCTATGTGCTTCAATGATGCATAAGGCTTAGTACATTATAAGATAATTGACCAGGGATTTGAGATTAAGTAAATATCAATTTGCAGCTTAAAATTTGCCATAGAACATCCAATTGAAACTTCTAGAGAAGTGCTCCCTTAGCATCATACTCAAGGGAAAAAAAAGAATAAATATCAAAAGGCAGTGTCACATTTGGCAACTATTTCATAGATTCTAGCAACTAGTGTCCCTGCTTTGTTCTTTTCTGTCCTAAACATATTCTTTAGTTTGACTCTAAATTATATTGGCAGAAATAGTTTCAGATACCTGGGACAAGGAACGAAATGAAAGAGAACACATAAACAGACTTACAATTCAATGTGTAACCAGGAAAACTAGTTCTGATTAATAAATCGAGGGAAATACTTTTGTAATGGCTTGATAACATGAAGATGAATTTGATAAACTAGAAAGAATCCATTTTTAGAAAGGCCAAGAGAAACGAAAGAGTGCTTCAGTGATTGCAATTTCATTCTTGTTCTAAGAAGTCAAAGAATACAAGCATTGGCAGATCATATTATAAGTGGTGTTGTCCTAAAATTTTATAGAAAAAAATAGTTTAAGATCTAAATGGGCAAAATTAAGTTCATCAGCATACATAATAGTGAACAGAAACATGAACCTCGCCACAGTAAAACTTGAACTAACACATAGAAGTAGTAGACTGAGTTTAGATGCCTGTTAAAAAATAAAGACATACATCTGTGGGTGTGTTTATGGGTTAGTGGTGGTTGTTTGTTTGTGTAGAAGAGAGATCAAAACAGACAGAAAAAGAAGGACGGTAAGGGGACAATCATTTCTAAGAGACTGAGCAACATCCTATTCAATGTTAAAGGATGGTTTTCAAGATGACTATGTCATACGGAATAATTTTCCTGGATTTTGGACTGTGGGATTTCTACTCCATTTGGAACTCCACAACATTTACAAAATCATTGCAATATATTGACAGGTTCTCAGTTTTTACCAGATGGCCAAATTTTATTGTCAAAAAGCAATTTACAGTGATAAAACTAAAGAGCACTACATATGAAGAAAGTAAAACCAATAGCTCGAACCATACGCTTAAAACAAATCCATGTATTAACATTATATTTAGCATAGCAAGAGTTAATAAGAGACATGAACATAAAGTTATTCATCCTTTTCTTATCGCATAGCTACATCTAATAAGAGACATGAACATAAAAACTGGTAATGGACTTAGATATACTTTAAGTTATAAAGTTATTCACCTGAAATGAACTTCCCCTTTGAATTGTTTTGACTGCAATATAACCTAAGAGAGAAGGTTGCATCAATTGTAAGACAGAAAGCAGCACAAAGAAATTAGTCGACTGTCATTGAGATGTAATTTTTCCATCTATCACTTCGAACCAAATTTCTAAAGCAATAAAGTAAAATTCACATTAGTGGATAAAAAAACAAAAGCTGCTTCCTTTTTTTTTCAGTCCATCCAATCTAAAATAATCTTATCATAAGTATTTCAAAAGACATATGCTATTGAAAATCTGGAGAACAGAGCAAGGACAACATCAGAAGAGGGTAATTATATTGGTCTCATTGGGTTGAAATAAATGCAACGGCAATATTCTCCAAAGGAAATGAAGGCATGGGCTTTTGCAGGAGAGAATCTGAAGAACCTTGGAAGGAGTGTAGCCAGGCATATTAACAATAATTGGGGTTCACAAGCATGCAAAAAATTGGAAACTTTTTTTTACAAACATTGAACTTTGTTAATAACATCAATCTCAATGTAATTCTCAACCATCTATACACTTTCTAGCCCATTACATAACTGGGATTGGAAATAATGGAACAGAAACGTTAGCTTCATCTGTACATAAAATCCTACAATCTCTTCTTTCAACAATGACCAACTTTACAATATGTAGTCTTCAATTCACTCCTCTACAGGCTGGATGTGTGTGTGAAAGTACTGACTACCACAAGCAGCATTTACATCCAAGGTCAACTAAAAGCATGCTATCCACCATGCTTGAAAGAGTATCAGAAAATCAGTTTTAGCATGCTTCTGAATTCTATGCATAAGATGGCGTGAAAGTTCTAATAAACTAGTTACTTCTTAGATCTCCTAAGTTTATCTAAGCATGCTACATATTTTCCTATAAACTAAATTTGACTTTTACTTTTCAAAGGACAAACTGATCAAGAGATGCATTTTTCTCCAAATAAAAAAAAAACTGGTAGAAGTAATACCAGCATTAGTTTTGGTGATATTAGTAGCATTAATGATACCAATAATGAAATTTCCAATAACACGAATACCAATGTAATAAGAAAAAAAAGATGCAAAGCTCAATTATGCCAAAAGTAGTTGAGATGTTCACATGTCCAAGTAACTATTTACTCTATTAAAAGAAACAAACCTGTGAATCAGCAGAAGGAACAAAACCAAGTAGTATTCCCTTATCGATTGTCATGGCTGAAACAGTTCCACCCTACAACATAATTTTCTTTACCTTATAACAATATAATAATCAGTTTTCTTTGACTTCTTGGTTTGAATTATTGAGTAGCCTAGCAGAAATTCAGAAAAATTTCCATAAAGTAGAGACAACTGTAGCAAGGTCCTCAGAAGATTAGGAGATTGATTCCTCTGTTCATATGTCATTATAACACTTGATGATAACTTGCAAAATGATAAAAGAAAGCACGGATTCAATTGGCCAACAACCAAAAATCTGGTAGGACTTGGACCCGTTATCAGAAGAGGTTTAGCGAAGGGAATCACAATCTCAGCACGTTCGAAATTTCAAGCTTGTAAATGCAGAATCCAAGACTTACCTGATGATCAATGTGAGCTCCTAAAGGACAGATCCGATAAGGAGATACAACAAACCTAACATCCTTAGCATTGCCACCAGACATTTCCAAAACCTTCTCCCTTATTTCATCCAACTGCATTAGTTACACCATCAAAAACCAAAAATTCGTCAACAATTTCCATATATTTCTAAACAGTCTCTCAACACGTACAACACCTAAAGCGATATGATGCTGAATCCCAAACGACCATCAAGACTAAATCATCCAACAAATTGCCCACATTGTAAGATCTACCCAGTTTCATCCTTTAAAAAAACCCAAAAAAAAAAAAAAATTACATAACTCTCATCCACTGGGAATGGAAAGAATCACAGGGACAATTACCTCAAACTTTGAAGGCCAAGACGACCCATCCATCTTCAAAAACCGTTTCTTCGACTTAATGGCCAATCCTTTTGCTTGCTTGAACTGGGTTTTGCAATCTCCCTTGTAAATAGGAATGGTTGTATTGAGAGAGGGACAGAGGAGTACAGTTACAGCAAAAGACGGAAATTGCGGGTGAAATGAACCGGGAAAGGGTAGTTTTTCTGTTGAGATGTCGTACATATATGATTAGATTTGAAATTTGGTTTGCCTCACCAATAACTGCCAATACTTACCATTTACATCTGTTTTCTCCCTTTTATCCTTTTTAACTTTTACTGTATTTACATAAATAAAATAATATTGATTTTAACTTTTTATTTATGATTATGAAATTTTTATTTTATATCTATATTTATATGTCTTTGTCAGAAATTAAATGTTGTATATTGACTTAATAAAAAGATTTAAAATAATATTTAATTATTAATAAATTACTATCTTAGTTTTATTATTCTATACTTGGGAAGAAATTTTCTCAATTCAAATCAAAACTTCAATTAAAAATAATATTATTTTTAAATATTTTTATTTTTCGAAAACTGTTATATACTCGCAACACATCATATTTTCTCTCTTTTATTAATAATTAGGCCTCACATTTAATAATAGGATCGAATTATTAGTAGAATTTATATCTTTTACATAAAAGAAGTTGATTGTGTAAATTTAGATGAAAACTAGATTTATTTTATGAAAGTGGGCATTTATTTTTCAATATCTTAAAATAAAAATGTAGATATTTAATTTTGAATTGAGACGTATTTATTGTTAATGTTATAAAAGTAAAAGTTAATGGTATAAAAGTAAATGCCCACTTATAAAAGTTAAAGTTAAAGTTAATGGTATAAAATAAAAGTAAATGTTATAAAATTTAATGGTATAAATGTATAGTGAAAATTGAAACTTATAATTTTTATTAAAAAAAAAAAAGAAGATCAACACTTAAGCTATTTCTAAAATAGTTAAAATAATTACAATTTGTCGTTGAATAATTTTAAAAAAAAATTAATAAGTGTAAATTACGATATTAAGGACTAATCAAGTAAATATATTTTTTGTTTAATACTATTGAAATTTGTGAAGATAGAAAAAGATTTTGCAGCATTTTCAAAGCAACAATACATTCTTAATTTTCATGTATTTTAACAAAAAAGAAAAGTCTTTAATTATTATGTTATCATTTTGAATTGAAATAAAAGAAATATAGAACATCCAGATATAAGATTTACATCCTATGAGACAAAAACCTAGCGACGAAAAAAAGAATAGATTTTTCATTTTGGAGGAAACACTACCTCGTTAAAAACCTAATCAATAAAAACCTAATAGGAAAAAACCTTGGTTAGAGAAAAACAGTACAACATATGTATATACTCTCCCTCTTAATAACACCATTTAAGATTATTTCAAATGTTTCAGTGGATGAATCCCAATTTTATACTAATTTTTCAAATGAATCAGTTGGTAATATCTTATTGAATAAATCTACCAGATTATCATAGAATCTATAACACCCTTACTACTTACGTAACCCAACATGGGTCAGGGATGTCATCTTGTCCAAAGAATCATGAGTCATTATAACTAGGTAAAGAGTAAAATCAAATCAAAATTTAAAACTGTTTACAAGTGTTCAAATACTTATACAAAGTCTCAAAACCAAAACAATTAAATAAATAATCACTAAATGAAAGTACATCAAAATCAAGTAAAGTCTTCAAACTCTTGAGGGTGCTCAACCTTGTCAAAATTAGAACTTCCTGAAAACCATGACATAAATAGTGTGAGAATTTTCCTCAATAAGTCATGTGTGTGCTCTTGTACATTTCAAGGTTGTTTTGTGAAATGCAAATTTTAAATAATTAGAAATAAACATTTGCAATTCATCTAGTACTTCTTGAAAAAATATTGAGTGGTTGTTTACATACTTTTACTCAAAAAAATAATAAACACATTTAGAAAATAAACCACTCATAAAAGGCAGACTTTGAAACATTACATCATAGCCTAATGAAATGAAACCTTACATCATCACAAGGCAGTGTGAAACTTTGCATCACATGCAGTGGGTGATTAGGCCACTGAGTAAGATACTCCTCTTTATTCTAACTAAACTTATCGATTGTCTATCTCCGGATAATAGTCCATTCAGATTGAATTGTTAACTTGGGTCGGCCTGACTTACTAGTACCAGCATCTTATCTAGAAAGAGTTCAAATTGGGATAGTGGCCACCTACCCCAATTTGTCAATTTTTGAAAAAATACTAAAAAGAAAAATATATTAGTCTGCAATAGCGAAATCCCCCTTTGATAACCATTGGATTTATGCCAATAATATAAAAAAGAATAATATAAGTAAGGAATTTAGAAATCGAATTGAAGATCTAGACAAAGAATCGTTTTTTTCTATATATATACTCGAAATAAGAACTCAAATTGTATAATGATGATATTAAAAACGAATATTTTCCTAAAATATGTGATCCTTTCTTAATTGGAACCGATCGAGTAACAATGAAAATAAGGCTTTTACCTTATAAAACGTCGATAGAAAATTTTAAAAAAAATCTTTGGTATAAATCGAATTTATGCTATCCTTTTTTCAGAACCCAATTACCAAGAATTTGAACAGAAAATGAATACTTTTGATTAAAAAAATAAATTTTAATATAAATGAAAATTTTTTTACCTTTCTCTAGTGAATTTGAATAGAGAACTATAATTGATCTCTCTTCATTGTTAGACCAAGAACAAGGAAAAATGGATTTCAAAAAACAAAAAGATTTGAAAATTCTTTCTTCAATGTCATTGGAACTCATACTAACGGTAAAAAATAGTCTATTAAAGAATCTATTGTAATAAAAGAAATCAGTAAAAAAAGCCCCACCGATGGTCATATAAATTAATCACCGATTTAGAATAACAATCAGGATAATATCAAGAACACGTGCCAACTGACCATCAAATTCGTTAAAAAAAAATCAAACGTGTAGTGATTTTTACTACTAACAAGGAGAATACTGACTCTAATACTAATAATAAGGATACTAATCCTACAGATCCAAGAAACGAAGTGGCTTTACTACGCTATTCACAACAACCAGACTTTCGGCGAGGAATAATTAAAGGTTCTATGAGCGCTCAAAGGCATAAAATTTTTATTTGGGAACTGTTTCAAGCAAACGTACATTCTCCCCCCCCCTCCCTTTTTTTTGGACAGAATTAAAAGACCCCACTGCCTTTCGTTTGATATATCCAAAATTATTAAGGTGATTTTTACAAATTGGACATGTAAGGGAGTAGAATCCAAAATTGTGGAGTATATAGATGAAAAAACAAAAAAAGAAGAGAAAAAATAAAAGGACAAAAAAGAGAATATAAGAAAGGAACAAACGCGGATAAAGATAGCGGAAGCATGGGATACCATTCCATTGGCACAAATAATAAGGGATTCCATGTTAATAACTCAATCTATTCTTAGAAAATATATTATATTGTCTTCATTGATAATAACCAAAAATATTGGACATACGTTATTATTGCAATTTCCTGAATAGTTTGAGGATATATGGGAATGGAATCAAGAAATGCATGTTAAATGTACAATGGTGTCCAATTATCGAAAACAAAATTTCCGAAAAAATTGGTTGACAGATGGTATTCAGATAAAAATTATATTTCATTTCTGTCTGAAACCTTGGCACAAATCTAAACTAAGATCCTCTAATAGAAATCTAATGAAAAAGAAAAAAAAATTGTTTTTTAACCGTTTGGGAAATGGGAACTGAACTTCCCTTTGGTTCTCCTAGAAAAAGATATTCCTTTTTTTGAGCCTGTTTTTAAGGAACTGGGAACAAAAATTGAAAAATTAAAAGTCTTACCCTAACATTCAAAAACAAGTCATCACAACCTATACTCAACGTTTAATTATCCTATTTTGGAATAATTCTCTAACAATATTTTGTTATTTTGAAATTACAATAATAGTTTAGTATAATTTTGTTTGAAACTTTTAATAAATAGAAATTAGTATTTTATTTGAAAATCCTTGTTTGAACAACATAAAATGGAAATATTGACCATACTTGCATTTCAAGAATATAATTTCTTTGTCACAATAGAAACACCAATTCACTTGCAATTAGAGCTTTGCTCAATAAAGTATGTATGCAAGGACTGACATTCTCAGCTTATGTGATTTATTTCAAAATTATTGTGTTGTCCTTTGATATTGAAAATCCTCTTCTTATATCATAGAAAATTAGAATGCTTAATCAATCACCGCTCTAGTTAGCCTAATAGAAAAGTATTCACATTCAGATTTCGTACTCTACCCAAGCACATAAATTTAAGTCCACCAAGATGAAGTTCACACAACTTGTGTACTACTGAATAATAATAATAATAATAATAATAATAATAATAATAATAATAATAATAATAATAATAATAATAATAATAATAATAATAATAATAATAATAATAATAATAATAATAATAATGATGTTGCTAATAACAATAATAATACTAATAAGTAATAAATAATAAATAATAATCATACTAATTATAATAATAAATAATATAATATCAAATTATGTTATAAGAACCATAATAATGACTAAAATATAATAATTAGGGATATAATTAATAATAAAATAATATATTATGTAAAGAATAATATAATAATTATATTATACTAGTTAAGCATAACAATAATAAACTAATTACCCACAATAAGACCAATAAAAATATATGAATATTTATACCACCGCAATAACATTAACTAACAATAAGGTTATTCTACAAGTATATATTACCTACCATCACATGCCTTTTACACCATAAAAATTCAGCAAGAGATTCACTCTTCAATGCCACAATTACCATGTGAATAAGCTAATGTCCATACCATTATCAAATCAACAAATAATCAAGCCACCATTTAATTCATTTCCTCAAGCAAACATAAAATCCCATTGCCCACATGATGGTTGAAACCACCTCTTATATTAAAACCCACGGTTCATACAAAACAAAGGAGTAAATACCTTAAAAACAATTCAAGGGTGTCTTCCTAAGCTGCTAAGCTCAAATCTCAGTACCAGACGAAAACAAAATTATAACAAGGCTGCCAAAGGTTGGCGGCATTTGAAGAGAAAAGAGGAAAATGTTTGGGATACCTCTAACCAAATAGTGCTCGACACAACCCAAGTGATAATAGGTGACTTTTCCTTTTGTACGATAGGCGAGTAAATCTTCAAAGAAAAGAAGCTGCTGCAAGTAGGGTCGCTCAGCTTTCTTGAGAGAAAAGAGGAAGTCGAGTGCATTGTAAGTGGTTGTGAGGGTAATGCCAGGAATCCATTTTGTAAGAGAGTTGAGGGAGTTGAAAGAGTTAAGAAAAGTGCAAAATTTGAGAGGGAATTGAGGGATATATTTATAAAAGGACGAAGAAGAAGGACACCACAAAAAAAAAAAAAAAAAGAAACAACAGCCAAAAAATTGGTTGTTGCTGACTTGCTCTGGCCAGAAATTGCAGAAATGGCCACATTTTGGCCGTTGCATAATTTATGGCCTTTGCCACAAGGCCTTATGCAATGGCCTATTAGGATAAGCCATTGTTGCAGGTCATTTATTTTTTTATTTTATACTTTGCCATGTGTCAGCATCATATATTGATACGTAATTAAAAAATAAAAAAAATCGATAATTGGAAAAAACATCCAATTGCAATCGAACAGTAGGTTACAGTACTGGTTCACGATTCAATTAAAAAATTTACTAATCATAAGCACCTCTAAGTCTAAATATATACATAGATATGCAAAGATGGATATAAATATAATATGTGTGTACACATACATTCATATATATATATTCTTAGAAAATTAATAATAATACACAAAAAAATACACACATATAAATATTCTTAGCGAATTAATATATACATACATATATGTATATTTACATTTGCACTTCATAAATATTTTTGTAAGTATAAATATTAATATATATGTGTATATAATTATGTGTGTGTTATTTTGTAGTATTAAGGCCAAAAGATAATTTTTTAAAGAAAATTTCAAAAATAATTATTTGAAAACATTTGAAGTTATAATATGATTTGACAAATTTTAGAACTGAATAAAACTAAATGAATTTACTTTCTATAGAAAATGATGTAATATGAAACTTGTTTGAACAAAGTGTCTCAATATATGGCGTTAAGATGCCTTGTAGGCACTAGTAGCTGGCCAAAGGCCTAGGCACTAAGCATGATGGGCATGTCATGGGTCGTCTTTTAGCAGTTAAACTAATCTGATACTTGTGACTTGGTTAGACCCGAGACAACATCACACCGATTTTCTCTAACCTTGTTTGAATGCTTTTTAGTGAGCTTGAATGGATTTACAGTGGTTTGCTATGAAAACGATGGAAAACGGTAATGAACGATGTAAAAATGACAGAAATGGCACTTAACCGACACTTACTTGCTTGAAAGAACTCATTTCATTCATAAGAAAGCTTGTACAAAATATTTACAATGTGTATTGGTGAGGGGAACACCAATGATTACAACCGACTTCGTTTGCTTCTACTCGATCTCGTTTTTGTATGCCCCCTATAATAGACGTGGTAAACTTTTCCCATGTTCAAGCAGTGGACACCATTTTTCTGAAGAGGTGGGAAAAGTTTGCCAATTTTCTATAGAGCAAAGTACATGGAATTTACCTATGAAAATTTACATGCATGGCTTTCAAAGCCTCTGAAAAATTACAAAAATATAACAAAAGACTAACTAAGTATTTACATAAGAAAACGAAGGGGCCGACGGTCCTGACCATCAGCTCGTGCTGGGCGGGCACACGGCACGGGCCGGCACTGGGCGCGCAGCACTGTCGGGCGCTGGTACGCGAGCTTGCGGCACGGTCTCGGCACTGTCTGACGCTGGGCTCGCGGGCACGCGGCATGGCACTATCTAGCGTTGGGCATTGGGCATTGGGCATTGGCCATTGGCATGGGTATTCGGCACTTGACATGGCCCTTTGGGAGGGCCATTGGTTTGAGACATTCGGGTGTCTTCAAGCTTAGCTAGGCACTCCGTAGCACGGGCACAAATGTTCCTAGGGATACTCGACCCGACTATATGTTGGATTGTATGCCCTCTTAGATTAGGTTTCTGATGTAAAATCGAATATTTTAATAAAATAATTTATTTTCAGAAATTGTTTGTGAATTTACTTTTTTATTTGTGCACAATTTTCATTTGGAATAGACCCATTATGTTTAAATAAGTGGTCCATGTGAATGGTAGTATTTCACAGTAAGGTATGGATCACGGGTTATTTAACACATAAACATTTGTTCTTAACATATTGATGAGACTGGGAATCTCATCATATTTAGGTTATTATATTATGAATTCCAAATGGGGAATGACTTACCTTTAGCCAGTGAGTAGTCTACTCACTTCATGACATAAGCGTATTTCGAATACGTATGATAGGACTTGTAGTGGTGGTTTCTAAAAATACTATATGATAGAAACCTAGACTACTACCGCTATAGCGTGGACTAGTACTCTACGACTTGAGTATAAATTGGTGGTCTGACGAAGCTGGAAGCATATGCTTTGATATGTTATAGTTGAGGTTTTATAGAAGAACCAATATACTTGTGTATTAGATATATGTAACTAGTTAGTTAAGACAGACTTGTACAAGATAGTTTCTGCACTATATCGCTCATTGTGGTTGTCCGAATTGTCTAAAATGTCCAGGACCCTGAGAAACATGACTTGGATGTTTACTTTAGGGTAGCTTTCTTGGAAAGCGGAAACACTCCAGGAAGTCGTGGATCATTGGACTAGAAGCCTAAGGATGGTAGATGTCATTTAGAGGGGTGTTAGTACACTTCTTCCTCTCTAAATGTACGACGATGTGTAGAAGGGTATTTTAGTCATTTCACCTTTAGGTCGGAGACTTTGCTAATGCAGCATTGTCCTTGGGGTCAACATTTTCTTATGGTGATATTATGAAATATTTAAAATGTAAAATACAGCTATTTATATAACAGGGGTATTTTGGTCATTTTAGCAGCCAAGGCGATGTGTCTTTTTGGTCCTCGGAATAGCCCGTAAGTCCTAACTAATTTTGGGTTGAGGAATTGGTCTCAGTTCAAGAGGATTTTATTTTATTTGATTTTATTTAGGATGTCTAATTTATTA
Source organism: Voacanga thouarsii (assembly GCA_026120185.1). Classification (NCBI taxonomy): domain Eukaryota; kingdom Viridiplantae; phylum Streptophyta; class Magnoliopsida; order Gentianales; family Apocynaceae; genus Voacanga; species Voacanga thouarsii. The sequence goes on along the minus strand of JANUWF010001067.1, from coordinate 840,514 downwards.
TTAGTCTGGAATAAATTAAATAAATAAAATAAAATAGGAGTTGAGATAAATTAATTATCTAGTTTAATTGGTTAATAAATTATTCAGGGCCTAGGTCCAGTATGAATAATTAGGAAATTAACTTGGGCTTAAATTAGGAAAAATAATTAATGTTTAATTATTTATTGGATTATTTATATAGGCCCAAGAAATAAATAATTAAAGATTAATTATTTTGGTTCATTTGGACTCATTAATTATTTATTAGGTTATTTATATAAGCCCAGGAAATAAATAATTAATATCTATTATTTTGGGTCTTTTTAGGTCCAAGAGAAATAATAAATATTTTTCCGGCTCAATAGCTTGGACCTTAGGGTTTTTTTCCAGATACGGTTAAGAAAAGTTTAGGGTTAAGCCAAACTGATTCTCAGGATAACATTCGGGTGTTTTGAAATATGATATCCCGGGGATATGTTTATCAGATATTGAGAGACCTAATTTTAGCTAACCAATAAACAAGTCTCTGGAGAAAGAAAACCCTGATCTCCTAACAAAAAATAAGCTCTCACGTCTAGCTCTCCCTCTCTCACGTTACCTCTCCTTTGTTGTTCTTCTTGTTTCTTTGCTAATCAATAGCAAGACAACCAAGGAGATTCGAGATCGTTCCTCTTCACCGTTGTGTTCACCGACTAGAGGTTGGGCTGTGGTATATTCCGAGAGCTGAAAGGCTTGGCGTTCATGCAAACCAGGCGAAGTAAGAGGCTAGCGGGTTTTCAACCGGAAGCTTCTTCAAGTGGGCAAAGCGAAGCGATTCCTGTTGTTCAATCCACTCCTACTCAACCTAGTAGGCTTAAGGAGCGCAAATGTATGATATTCACGCTTCCGTGTGGCCTCTAAGGCTTGCGTTTTTTTCTCTCTGTTTTTTTTTTTTTGTTCAAGCATGCTTCCTCTGTTTTCCCGTCCCTCACTATAGACGGTGGCCAAGTACGCTTCGAAACGTTTAGTCCTTCCGATTTCCTAGACAAGTCCAAGGACACACGAGCGCTCCGTCTCCACCTTGGATGTTAAGATTGGGCATGGGCAAGGTCATACCCACGCGAACGACTTGTCATAGGTTGGCCTGTGACAGGCACCCAAAGCCAAACAACACTAGTATGGGAGCATGATGCTGAGCGATGGATTAGAAGTCACTGTAGACATTCCAAAGACAATTCTAACTGCCTAGTACCTAAGGAACATGACCCTTGGTACCAACTCTTCCCATTAGCTAATTCTCCCTAGTCTGCTGGTCTTTAAGCCTATTATAATAGTCATATGCAAGCTAGTTAGAAGAGATCCTGGACAAGAAATTCAGTACTCAAACTCTATGGATAAGTCATGTATGTCGGTCTTGTAGGTGTAGAGAGGCATTGTGTCTAGATAGTGGTCTAGTATGGCTAGATAGAACATAGATAATGTTGGGTCGTAAACGAAGCATAGGGCTTCATTTAGTTAAGAAACAAGGTTGGGCTTTACCTATAAACTATGTGCTTTCACTTGTGTTTCCATTGTATTTTTTTTCCCCAAAGTGACTCAAAGAGAAGGTTGACTAACTAGTAAATTGGTTAGGTCGTACAAGGGATGAGAAGTTGCCCTTGTAACAAGTGGTATCAAATCTGATTGCAGTTGATGTTGGTTTGTGAAAAATGATGTTGTCTACTTTTGATAGAACAATTGATCATTTGTTAGCTTTGGAAGATCACGTAGATGCCGTTTTCAAATCCCTGGGTATGCATGAGCAGGTGACCTTCTATCCCTCATTGTTGAATGATTAGGAAGCCTTGGAGACGTTGTGGTATGGTTGCAACAACTATATTCTATAAAATGTGTGGTTTACTTAGTTAACTTCAATTTCTAATGTGGGTAGAATGGAGACGGAGCTAGTTGTCATGAGAAAGACCATAGTTAGGTTTGATGGCTTCTAAAAGGAACTCAATGTGATGAAGAAAATAGTAGCATAATTAGATGGCCCCAACAACTGAGGCAAGTTTCGTGTAAATTTTTTAAAACCAAAGGCCTTTGCTGGTGCACGAAAGCCAAGGGATTGAAGATTATTTTATTTTATATTTTTTTTTGTAGGATGCTAAATAGTACTTTTGTATAGTAATGCCATGTGGGCTGACCTGCATGGTTTTGGACCGGGTCGGTCCTTTTGGGCTGTGTTGGTCTAAGCCTAGGGCCAGAAACCCTGGGCCTAGCACGGCCCACCTTTAGGACTGCAAGGCCAACGGGCCGGGCATGCCGGTCCATGGTCCTTTCTCACATTTTTTTTCTCTATCTCTTAATGTGCTTTTGTTTTTTAATAAAAATTTAAATAACATAATTATTTAAAATTATAAAAAAATCACCTTAAAGTAGTAGGGGATTTGGCTTGGACCTTTATTAATTTTATTCATTAATAAAATAAAAATTATATAAGATAGGGATTTGATGCCTAAACATCTTAATTACAATGATTAAAATTTAAATATATAATAAATATCTTGAAAATAAAATTAAACGATTACATAATATTACTTATCCTAATTATTTGAAATACTGACTACTTGGCTCACCTCATTCTTCATCTAAATCATCATCAACAATCCATGAATTGGTCGTCCTATTCTCAGCTGCGAACCAACTGTTGCAAATGCAATACATTAACATGTCCAAAGTTTAAGGAGTCAATCGAGATTTTCTTTCATCAATTACTCAAGTGCTCTCACTAAAGACACTTTTCGATAGTACTATAGAGACAAGTGATGTCAAAAGATCATATGTCATTTTGGATAAAATTGGACATTCCTTTACATGAACTTTTCACCAACCACAAATTATTTGGATGTATTTTAAATTACTGTGTGTTTAGGGTAACTTGAAATCTTCTGAATTATTTATGTATCTTTATAAATGTGCTTGTTAAAGTGTTACACACACACACACACACACACACACACACACACACACACACACATCATGCAGATAATTGGTCTGAACTGCCATGAGTTGTTCTATATGCATTGGCCACCATGGTCATCTGCTGAAATTTGGCCATAATATTGTATTCAGACTGACCATCTATGTTCCATTCATAGATGTTGTTGGCATTGTAGGAATTTTGCAAGATAGTTGGACTTTTTTCTAGGGTTACATCTGGATGAGTGGCTCTAGAATAATAAAGTTTTTGAGGATTTCTCTAATTGTTTGGTCGTCCTAATCTGAGAGGGGCAATCTCTATAGGAGGAGGTTCTGTAGTACTATGATCAGAATCCGATTCAGTTTCCTGTAATACAGAAATAGATTGCTGAGTAATTGTTTTGGCTGGAGTGGAGGGTGACCCCGGAATGACTGTTTTTTGCTTAACACTCGTAGAAGGAGTGTCAGGAACCAGAATGGATTTTTCGATTTCTGATATCATTCTCTGTAATTCTGTGAGCATGGGTGGAGCAGGAGTCTTTTTTATTTCTTCACGAAATTGGGTAGGAATTTCATAAGGTAAAAGAGGAATAGTTGAAGAAATATTAGAAGTTGATGTCACAGGAATTGCTGGACTGGAGATACTTGGTTTTGAAATCAAATATTCACCAATAGTTTGTAGATACTTATTAGTATAGTTATTTTGTTCAAAAAGACTTTGAAGATCTTTTACTTTGACAGATTCCTCAAAATCAGTTTCCAGTATTCTTTTGAAAGGGGCAGTAGTAATTGTTTCCATACCAAAAGGAATTTTAAAATTTTGGCTCGGAGGTAATTCCGAAGAAACATATGTGCCTTGGGATGTTTGCCACATTTTGGAAACATTGATAGATTTTGCAAAAGGGTAATCAATTTTGTTGAGTGAAGCATAAGCTTCAAACCATAAAAAGAAATCAATTTGTTTTTTAATTGAATTTAAAAACTCATAATATTTATCTTGGATCTGTTGTTTCTCAGATCCTTGATAATGTTTAAATAACCAATTTCTTTTTAGAACATTGGTGATAGAATAAAATTCTTTTCGCAATTGTTATTTGTCTATGACAAAGTCAGTTTGTAACACATTAAGATCTCTAATCATAGCAGAATGGGTAGGAGACGTAGGGTTATTCTCATATCCTTGTTCCGTAACAGGTTCTGTAACATACCTGGCTTGGGGAATTCTCAGATCTTGATCTATATCCTGTAAATGTGTTGCTACGGAGGATGTAGAATGCCTTGGTTGTTGAAATCTAGATGATGATCCTAGTCTAGATGCTGTACTTGAGGGAGGATACAAGATCCTTTGATTGAGAGATCTCTGGAAAGTGATCTCAACATTTTCAGAGGGAGATTGGTGTATTTCGGAGATAGTTGTATTTTCTGGTTTTTCAGAAGGGGTAACTCCAGTTAATAACCAATTTGAATGAAGACTTACCTCTTTCTAGGAAATAGGTTTTGGAATTGAAAGATGAGATCTGGATAGATTTGTTTGGAATAGGATTGTTTCTCCTTTGTTTGATACCTTCATAGCACCAGTGTTGAAAGCAGAATTCATGGCTTTGTACTGTATTCTGTATAGAATTGCTACTGTAAGAGATCCAGTTTTTTAAACAATTGAAGCAGAAGAGGAACTGCTGGTTGAGGATTTGAATATCTGGACTGGAAGTAATCGAATCCTTCTTTGACTGGTTGAAGGAGAATTTCCTCAGTTGGTCCATATACTGGCCACCAATTATCTGCCCATGTTTTAATAGCAGGTTTTACAGGACAACTCAAAGGTTGGTGGGACGAACATCTCACTGACACAGATAAATATGATATCCTTCATACTGTCAAAACAGATGCTGATGGTCATCCCATCTTACAAAATGGTAAACCAATCCCCGATGCAGTGTCTACTTTGATTTTCACACTGGTCAAAACCTTCATAGGAAATCTAAGTATTTTTCGTGAAAAATCCACTGAGATTATTAATAATCTCAAGTGTAAAACCTTGTCTGATTTTAGATGGTATAAGGATACCTTCCTTACTCGCATTTATGCCAGACCTGATGAAAATAGCCAGTATTGGAAAGAAAAATTCCTAAATGGTCTTCCCAAATCTCTTCGTGACCTTGTTCGGGAGGAATTACAAACCCAACATAATGATAATGTACCTTATGATAGGATCACTTTTGGTCAGTTAATCAGTCAGATCCATCAAGTAGCCCTTAAGATTTGTCGACAAAACAAAATGCTGAGACAATTAGCCAAAAATAGAGCCCAAAGAAGTAGAGATTTAGGCTCCTTATGTGAACAGTTTAGGTTGCATAAAGTCTTCCTTGGATTTGGAGGTTGCAAGAGTGGCAGCTGCAATGGACTTTTGTTGGAGGAACTTTGTTTGCTGGCTATCTGCCAAAGTAAGGTATTTAGGGTTGGATTCAAACCATTTTTCTATGGAAGGGATGTAGGTATTCTTTGCATCACAATCTTTCCACCATTTGCAATGTCCTTGGAGAGCAAGATATGGCAGACCATGCTGGCTTGCCTCTTTGTGATATGCAAACTTCTGGG